>SSNR01000331.1:375774-429493 GCA_006937965.1 Callopanchax toddi
TTGTGTTACCAGTGTGTGTGTGTGTTGTGTTACCAGTGTGTGTTGTGTTACCAGTGTGTGTTGTGTTACCAGTGTGTGTTGTGTTACCAGTGTGTGTGTGTGTTGTGTTACCTGTGTGTGTTGTGTTACCAGTGTGTGTGAGTGTGTGTTGTGTTGCCATGTGTGTGTGTGTGTATGTAGGTGTGTGTGTGTTGTGTTACCAGTGTGTTGTGTGTGTGTGTTGTGTTACCAGTGTGTGTGTGTGTGTTGTGTTACCAGTGTGTGTGTGTGTTGTGTTACCAGTGTGTGTTGTGTTGTGTTACCAGTGTGTATTGTGTTACCAGTGTGTGTGTGTGTGTGTGTTGTGTTACCAGTGTGTGTTGTGTTACCAGTGTGTGTGTGTGTTGTGTTACCAGTGTGTGTTGTGTTACCAGTGTGTGTTGTGTTACCTTGTGTGACCAGTGTGTGTGTGTGTGTGTGTTGTGTTACCAGTGTGTGTGTGTGTGTGTGTGTTGTGTTACCAGTGTGTGTGTGTGTGTGTGTTGTGTTACCAGTGTGTGTGTGTGTGTATGAAGGTGTGTGTGTGTGTGTATGTAGGTCTGTGTGTGTGTGTATTGTGTTACCAGTGTGTGTGTGTGTGTGTGTTGTGTTACCAGTGTGTGTGTGTGTGTGAGTGTGTGTGTGTGTGTTACCAGTGTGTGTGTGTGTGTGTGTGTTGTGTTACCACGAGTGTGTGTGTGTGTTTTGTTACCAGTGTGTGTGTGTGTGTTGTGTTACCAGTGTGTGTTGTGTTACCAGTGTGTGTTGTGTTACCAGTGTGTGTGTGTGTTGTGTTACCAGTGTGTGTGTGTGTGTTGTGTTACCAGTGTGTGTGAGTGTGTGTGTGTGTTGTGTTACCAGTGTGTGTGTGTGTGTTACCAGTGTGTGTGTGTGTTGTGTTACCAGTGTGTGTGTGTGTGTGTGTGTGTTGTGTTACCAGTGTGTGTGTGTGTTGTGTTACCAGTGTGTGTTGTGTTACCAGTGTGTGTTGTGTTACCAGTGTGTGTGAGTGTGTGTTGTGTTACCAGTGTGTGTGTGTGTGTGTGTTGTGTTACCAGTGTGTGTGTGTGTGTGTTACCAGTGTGTGTGTGTTGTGTTACCAGTGTGTGTGTGTGTTACCAGTGTGTGTGTGTGTTACCAGTGTGTGTGTTGTGTTACCAGTGTGTGTGTGTGTTACCAGTGTGTGTGTGTGTTACCAGTGTGTGTGTGTTGTGTTACCAGTGTGTGTGTGTGTTACCAGTGTGTGTGTGTGTTACCAGTGTGTGTGTGTTGTGTTACCAGTGTGTGTGTGTGTGTGTATGTAGGTGTGTGTGTGTGTGTTGTGTTACCAGTGTGTGTGTGTGTGTGTGTTGTGTTACCAGTGTGTTAGTGTGTGTGTGTGTTGTGTTACCAGTGTGTGTGTGTGTTGTGTTACCAGTGTGTGTTGTGTTACCAGTGTGTGTTGTGTTACCAGTGTGTGTTGTTACCAGTGTGTGTGTGTGTGAGTGTGTGTGTGTGTGTTGTGTTACCAGTGTGTGTGTGTGTGTGTGTGTGTGTGTGTGTTGTGTGTGTGTGTGTGTGTGTTACCGGTGTGTGTGTGTGTGTGTGTGTTGTGTTACCAGTGTGTGTGTGTATGTAGGTGTGTGTGTGTGTGTGTTGTGTTACCAGTGTGTGTGTGTGTGTGTGTGTGTGTGAGTGTGTGTGTGTGTTGTGTTACCAGTGTGTGTGTGTGTGTGTGTGTTGTGTTACCAGTGTGTGTGTGTGTGTGTTGTGTTACCAGTGTGTGTGTGAGGTGTGTGTGTTGTGTTACCAGTGTGTGTGTGTGTGTTGTGTTACCAGTGTGTGTGTGTGTGTGTGTTGTGTTACCAGTGTGTGTGTGTGTGTGAGTGTGTGTGTGTGTGTTACCAGTGTGTGTGTGTGTGTGTGTGTTGTGTTACCAGTGTGTGTGTGTTGTGTTACCAGTGTGTGTGAGTGTGTGTGTTGTGTTACCAGTGTGTGTGTGTGTGTGAGTGTGTGTGTGTGTGTTACCAGTGTGGTGTGTGTGTGTGTGTTGTGTTACCAGTGTGTGTGTGTGTGTGTTGTGTTACCAGTGTGTGTGTGTGTTGTGTTACCAGTGTGTGTTGTGTTACCAGTGTGTGTGTGTGTTGTGTTACCAGTGTGTGTTGTGTTACCAGTGTGTGTGTGTGTTGTGTTACCAGTGTGTGTGTGTTGTGTTACCAGTGTGTGTGAGTGTGTGTTGTGTTACCAGTGTGTGTGTGTGTGTGTTGTGTTACCAGTGTGTGTGTGTGTGTTGTGTTACCAGTGTGTGTGTGTGTGTGTGTTGTGTTACCAGTGTGTGTGTGTGTGTTGTGTTACCAGTGTGTGTGAGTGTGTGTGTGTGTTGTGTTACCAGTGTGTGTGTGTTACCAGTGTGTGTTGTGTTACCAGTGTGTGTGTTGTGTTTCCAGTGTGTGTGTGTGTGTGAGTGTGTGTGTGTGTGTTACCAGTGTGGTGTGTGTGTGTGTTGTGTTACCAGTGTGTGTGAGTGTGATACCAGTGTGTGTGTGTGTTGTGTTACCAGTGTGTGTGTGTGTGTGTTGTGTTACCAGTGTGTGTGAGTGTGTGTGTGTGTTGTGTTACCAGTGTGTGTGTGTGTGTGTGTTGTGTTACCAGTGTGTGTGTGTGTTTGTTGTGTTATTAGTGTGTGTGTGTGTGTGTGTGTGTGTGTATGTAGGTGTGTGTGTTGTGTTACCAGTGTGTGTGTGTGTGTGTATGTAGGTGTGTGTGTGTTGTGTTACCAGTGTGTGTGTGTGTGTGTGTTGTGTTACCAGTGTGTGTTGTGTTACCAGTGTGTGTGTGTGTGTTGTGTTACCAGTGTGTGTGTGTGTGAGTGTGTGTTGTGTTACCAGTGTGTGTGTGTTGTGTTACCAGTGTGTGTGTGTGTGTGTGTGTGTGTGTGTGTGTGTTGTGTTACCAGTGTGTGTGTGTGTTGTGTTACCAGTGTGTGTGTGTTGTGTTACCAGTGTGTGTGTGTGTGAGTGTGTGTGTGTTGTGTTACCAGTGTTTGTGTGTTGTGTTACCAGTGTTTGTGTGTTGTGTTACCAGTGTGTGTGTGTGTGTGTTGTGTTACCAGTGTGTGTGTGTTGTGTTACCAGTGTGTGTGTGTGTGTGTGTGTGTTGTGTTACCAGTGTGTGTGCCAGTGTGTGTGAGTGTGTGTGTGTGTGTTGTGTTACCAGTGTGTGTGAGTGTGTTACCAGTGTGTGTGTGTGTTGTGTTACCAGTGTTTGTGTGTTGTGTTACCAGTGGTGTGTGTGTGTTGTGTTACCAGTGTGTGTTTCTAGTGTGTGTGTGTGTGTGTGTGTGTGTGTATGTAGGTGTGTGTGTTGTGTTACCAGTGTGTGTGTGTGTGTTGTGTTACCAGTGTGTGTGTGTGTGTGTTGTGTTACCAGTGTGTGTGTGTGTGTGTGAGTGTGTATGTGTTGTGTTACCAGTGTGTGTGTGTGTGTGTGTTGTGTTACCAGTCAGTGTGTGTGTGTGTTGTGTTACCAGTGTGTGTGTGTGTGTGTGTTGTGTTACCAGTGTGTGTGTGTGTGTGTGTGTGTTGTGTTACCAGTGTGTGTGTGTGTGTGTGTTGTGTTACTAGTGTGTGTGTGTGTTGTGTTACCAGTGTGTGTTGTGTTACCAGTGTGTGTTGTGTTACCAGTGTGTGTGAGTGTGTGTTGTGTTACCAGTGTGTGTGTGTGTTGTGTTACCAGTGTGTGTTGTGTTACCAGTGTGTGTGTGTGTGTTGTGTTACCAGTGTGTGTGTGTGTTGTGTTACCAGTGTGTGTGTGTGTGTGTTGTGTTACCAGTGTGTGTGTGTTGTGTTACCAGTGTGTGTTGTGTTGTGTTACCAGTGTGTATTGTGTTACCAGTGTGTGTGTGTGTGTGTGTTGTGTTACCAGTGTGTGTGTGTGTTGTGTTACCAGTGTGTGTGTGTGTTGTGTTACCAGTGTGTGTTGTGTTACCAGTGTGTGTTGTGTTACCAGTGTGTGTGAGTGTGTGTTGTGTTACCAGTGTGTGTGAGTGTGTGTGTGTTGTGTTACCAGTGTTTGTGTGTTGTGTTACCAGTGTTTGTGTGTTGTGTTACCAGTGTTTGTGTGTTGTGTTACCAGTGTTTGTGTGTTGTGTTACCAGTGTTTGTGTGTTGTGTTACCAGTGTGTGTGTGTGTGTGTATGTAGGTGTGTGTGTGTTGTGTTACCAGTGTGTGTGTGTGTGTGTGTTGTGTTACCAGTGTGTGTGTGTTGTGTTACCAGTGTGTGTTGTGTTACCAGTGTGTGTGTGTGTTTGTGTGTTGTGTTACCAGTGTGTGTGTGTGTGTGTGTGTGTGTGTATGTAGGTGTGTGTGTTGTGTTACCAGTGTGTGTGTGTGTGTGTGTTGTGTTACCAGTGTGTGTGTGTGTGAGTGTGTGTGTGTGTTACCAGTGTGTGTGTGTGTATGAAGGTGTATGTGTGTGTGTATGTAGGTCTGTGTGTGTGTGGTGGGAGGTATGTAGGTGTGTGTGTGTGTGTGTTGTGTTACCAGTGTGTGTGTGTGTGTGTGTGTGTGTGAGTGTGTGTTGTGTTACCAGTGTGTGTGTGTATGTAGGTGTGTGTGTGTGTTGTGTTACCAGTGTGTGTGTGTGTGTGTTGTGTTACCAGTGTGTGTTGTGTTACCAGTGTGTGTGTGTGTGTTGTGTTACCAGTGTGTGTGTGTGTTGTGTTACCAGTGTGTGTGTGTGTGTGTGTGTTGTGTTACCAGTGTGTGTGTGTTGTGTTACCAGTGTGTGTGAGTGTGTGTTGTGTTACCAGTGTGTGTGTGTGTGTGTGTGTTGTGTTACCAGTGTGTGTGTGTGTGTGTGTTGTGTTACTAGTGTGTGTGTGTGTTGTGTTACCAGTGTGTGTTGTGTTACCTGTGTGTGTGTGTGTTGTGTTACCAGTGTGTGTGTGTGTGTGTGTGTTGTGTTACCAGTGTGTGTGTGTTGTGTTACCAGTGTGTGTTGTGTTGTGTTACCAGTGTGTGTTGTGTTACCAGTGTGTGTGTGTGTGTGTGTGTGTAGGTGTGTGTGTGTGTGTTTTGTTACCTGTGTGTGTGTGTGTGTGTGTGTGTTGTGTTACCAGTGTGTGTGTGTGTTGTGTTACCAGTGTGTGTTGTGTTACCAGTGTGTGTGTGTGTGTGTGTTGTGTTACCAGTGTGTGTGTGTGTTGTGTTACCAGTGTGTGTTGTGTTACCAGTGTGTGTGTTGTGTTACCAGTGTGTGTGTGTGTTGTGTTACCAGTGTGTGTGTGTTGTGTTACCTGTGTACGTGTGTGTGTGTGTTGTGTTACCAGTGTGTGTGTGTTGTGTTACCAGTGTGTGTGTGTGTTGTGTTACCAGTGTGTGTTGTGTTACCAGTGTGTGTTGTGTTACCAGTGTGTGTTGTGTTACCAGTGTGTGTGTTGTGTTACCAGTGTGTGTTGTGTTGTGTTACCAGTGTGTATTGTGTTACCAGTGTGTGTGTGTGTGTGTGTTGTGTTACCAGTGTGTTGTGTTACCAGTGTGTGTTGTGTTACCAGTGTGTGTTGTGTTACCAGTGTGTGTGTGTGTTGTGTTACCAGTGTGTGTTGTGTTACCAGTGTGTGTTGTGTTACCAGTGTGTGTTGTGTTACCAGTGTGTGTTGTGTTACCAGTGTGTGTTGTGTTACCAGTGTGTGTGTTGTGATAATGAAGGACAAACGTCTCCTCGTCTCATCCAGTTTAAACTCAGTTTCTTCTCTTTTTAAAATATTTTCTTGTTTTAATTTTCCTTCATTGTTTCTGTAAAATCACAGATTTGATTACTTTTCTATTTTTTGCTCTGTATTTCTGAGTTCTCCTCCTGTTTGGTTCATGATGTCTGTATTATTTTCTCCTAATCCTTTTTTAAACTTTGCTATTTTTTATTTATTTTGGTGCAGAAACTCTTTTCTTTTCATTCGTCTCTCCTTGCCTGAGACATTGCCTGCCTCCTGTTTTTCTCTCCTCCACCTCCTCCTGCCTGTTTCTCTCTCCTCTGATGTACTCTGACACCTTGGATGCTCTCTCTTTTATCCAGCATCACAAACACCTTCCTCCTCTGCTTTTAAAGCTCCCCTCATTTGAGTCACAGAAAATATAAAATTATAAACACCCAAAATGGTCTAAATTACACAAAATCACCCTCACCACAGAATGCTCCCCATGTATGGGTCTGGTTTAGTGTGACTGATCCTGGTTTGGAACATTTTGACCTCATTACTAGTTTGACCGAAAGAAAGTTCTAGTTTAGAGAAGTACAACACTGTATTAGGGACACACGAAGTAAAGAAAACGTGTTTCGTTTCCTCGTTTTGGGACTGAAGCTGAAATCTCAAAGATGAAATCTAATTCAGGAGTTGTTACCTTGCTTTGCTCCTGAACATGACTTTGTTTTATTGTATCTGAAGGTCCTGGTGAGCTTTAAACATCTCCTCAGATCAGTCGGAAGTTTGGTCTCTTTACTCACAGAACTTCCTTCAATCCTTCAGAGAACGGACAGCGTTCTCAGCTCAGATATGGACAGTCCTGCTCTTTAATTATCTCCCTGTGATCTGGTGTGATCTGCCGTATTGATTGGTCAGATTTATTGCAGAGAGCATCCTGGGTGCTGCTGTGTACTCGGGCCTGCTGCTCCATCAGACGGCTCTGTGTTCAAACACAGTTCTGGACGGGTTGCCTGCCATTAATTACAACAATGCTGCTGAGAGAAGTTGGTTCCCTTCCTACTCAGCAAACTGTGTGTTAAGCTAACGGCATCTGCTCCATCACACACCCAGCTGTGTGTGTGTGTTCAGATGTCTGCATGCTTGGGCAGTTAACCTAGCTGCCTCATTAACTCACATAGTGTCTTATTGGTAAAGGATGTAACATCTTAGGAGTGTGTGTGGCTGAGAACGCAGGTCATGACTGGGTTTGTAGGGTTATAAAATGCTTTTTTATGACTTTTTATACACACAAATGAATTTTATTTCATTGTCCTGCCCTGAACCGTAAACCAGCATCATAACAACAGAAGGGTTTGTTCCTGTCCACAGAACTGGTCTCTGCTGAGCTCCACTCGCTCTCTGCTATTGTTTTGATATATTTGTAGCACTAAAACACAAAATACTACTGCTCTCTGTTGCATAGATTTGCAGTTTTTATGTCACACGGACAGCTCCTGTCTTCTGCTTCTGTGACAGTTTTTGGTCTGCTTCATCCTGCAGAATTAGAAAAATCTGTAAACAATATCTCAAATTGAGCAGCCCAATTAGGAATTGCGTGCTATGATTTATGGTAGCGGTGCTGTGTCCAGTACCACCCTGTGGATTAAAGGTCCATTACACTGTGTTCTGTTCCCACACACACACACACACACACACACACACACACACACACACACACACACACACACACACACACACACACACACACACACACACACACACACACACACACACACACACACACACACACACACACACACACACACACACACACACACACACACACCACAGAGGGAACCAAGTCCATGTCTATAACCAGAGTGGTTCAAAGCTTTAAAGTGCCCATGACATCGGTTTCCATGTTTTCTGACTTCTCTATCATGTTGCAACGTTGAGTTCTCACCTTAAACCTGCCAGAAAGAGCAAAAAACGGCGTCCATCTGTCTCCTAGTCCAGCCAGTGAGAAGCTCTTCCAGATTTCAGACCCAGGTTTCAAACAGTTTTTTTCACTCCAGCCCGCTATGAGGTCATAGCGATCCGGACTTGCTTATATGGTAAATTCTCCTCCCACATGCACGTTCACGACAACTGGAGCGAGGCAGTGCCGCCGCCATTGCCCATAGACCATGTAGTGTTTAATTTCAGTTTCGTTTCTCTTTCACGTGACAGCACTGCCCCCTACTGCAGCAGAAGTGTCAGGCTGCCAAATAAGGAGAAACCCAGCAGAACCGAAAGGCGGCGCTTTCTTCTGATCTCTGAGTTGCTCGTTAGGAAATAATTACAGCGTATTTTGAGTTATAATGGTGCAACGCTGATCTAGAGGCATCAAAGATTACACCTGTTTAATATAAAGTGATTTAAATATGGAGTCACAGGCACTTTAAAGGAAGCAGGTCAAAGTTCAGCATGTCAACATTCTGAACAAAACCCTCAAAATGAACTAGTGCTCATTCATTTACCTTTAATAACGTATTCAAGTGTTTTCAATCAACACTCTATTTGATTTGACAAAATCTGACTTTAAGCATTATGGTTTTCAAAGATTTTACAATATATTGAACCTAGTTTGATGATGTCATGCACTCTTAATGTTTGCGCTGCCTAAACTTTCCAAAATCTTTTGCAAACTCTTCTTACTTCCACAGTCTTTATCCTTCTAAAGACCAGTTGACACTGCAGGGTTTTTAACCCCGATTCTCCTCTTCTGACAATCTAAGGAAGCCCCGACTACTGTAATGTCTCTAAAGATAATCTTATCAGATATTCCTCTCATGTGTGGTGTGTTAAGTGCTCTGATCCATTCGGAAGGACATCAGGACCGCTATGATCACAAATCAGGGAAATCCAACATGTTGGATTGTCTTGAACAGATATCACTGTGCGTGCCCCCTGAGGAGCAGCCTGTGGAATGTGATGTGTAGCCAATCAGAGAGCGAGGTGACAGACACAAGTTGCATGGAGGGACGAGCTGTTTGTTTTCTTTGTTCTACCTGGTAACAGAACTGTCAGAGTGCATTGTTGTTTATAATAAAAATAAAACTGTCTCGTTTGTTTTCTTTGAAGTCACGTTTGATTTCCAGACGTTCCGTGAGATTTCACGTCTGACCTGAGAATGTTGGTGGGTGAAATCACTTCATGTGAGATGTGTTGTCTTTTTTGCGTCATTGCACACCTCACACTGCAGAACAGTCAACATCTGTGATTTTTTTTCTCCATCTGTGGTCTCCTATGATTTGAAATCAGCTGATAATTTGAAAATCCTCCCATGTGAACTGGTTCCTATATAGCTTTTTTAAATCAGGATATTGGTAATTTATTTTAGCTTATATTAATATAGACATTAGGCCTAAATTACTAATGTGGGTTTAGTTGATCCATGCTGGAGTTCCAGGCAGCTGTTGCATTAACACCCATCAGCATTTCTTCATACGTTATCTAGTTTATTTATGATCTTTTGTGACTTTAAAAAGCCCTTGTTGGCTTGTAGGTGAATTAACTCATTACTATAAAAGAGTTAATTGGAAAAGTGTCTGTCTTCTTTTCTGTTTTTACTGTTGATTTTTGTAAAATCATATATTCCTGTCTAGCTGCAAAAGCCACTTGTAAACACAAACATATAAGAAGCCAGTAAATTCCTCCCAGGCATGAGATACGTTAGATTAATGGCACCATGAATGTGTTAAAGTGATAGTGTTCAATTATTTAGACACTGATTACTTTCCCATTATTCTTCCTCACGGCTTCATTCAGGCGAGCCAGTGAAAGTGACAGCGAGCGCCTCGGGTGATGTGCCATATTTGCCATTCACAGGAGAATTGGACAGAACATCAAAGGAAGTATTTTCAAAAAGAGCTCACAGAGTCACCATTCTCTCACAACTACATGTCATGATACTATTACATATTCATATTAGTGAGTCACGTGAGCAGAGCATGGAAGGAGCTGAAAACCTCCCTCAGCACATGTTGAGCCTGAGTCAGAGTTGGTTTATTTGCACTGCAGTGAGAAAGGAGAAGTCAGAACTGATCTAGACTCTGAGGTTCTGTTGGAACCACTTCCAGACTGACATCTCTCTGTCATAGAAGAAGGTGTTTGACCAGGGCTGATCTCAACCACCTGTATGCTGTCTGTGACTGATGTGAAAATATGCAATATTTTGTCCGCCATTTTATTTCTATGTAAAGGTCATCAATAATTACCATCTCATCGACTGTATAGCTTTCTGAATGGGATCTGTGTTCTCCTGTTAAGGATCCTTGAAGGTAGCCTGTAAGTACACTGAAAGTACCTTGAGAATACCTTTTATGTACCCCTGTAAGTACCCTGAAATTTCCTCTGTAAGTACCCTGTGATTAACTTGTAAACACCCCTGTAGGAACCCTGTACAGGAGGGCAGGACGACCCTGTATGTACCTGGTAGGTAGGGGTGTGTATTGGCAAGAATCTGGTGATACGATATGCATCACGATACAGGTGTAACGGTATGATATATTGCGATATATCACGATATACAAGCAATATGATATATTGCAATATTTTTTATTTTAACTGAATAAATACTGTTGCATCTGAACAGAAAAGTTTGCCTCTTTTATTTTTATTTTGTATATTACAATTGGTGTTTTTGTTTTCAAGAATGTAATAATTAAATTGGCTTACAGCACATATGCACACACCACTGGGGCTAATTCATGGTGGGAGCTGCAGGTAATGTATAAAGGTCTACTAACATCAGTGTTGGGCAAGTTATTTCAAAACTATAATGCATTATTTATACTTGGTTACTGTCATTTTACAGTAACTTGTTACATTACAGTACTGTATTCTAAATGTAAGGCATTACACTACTATTGCATTACTTTTAAATTACTCTTACCAAAATAACTGTAAATATGGATTTGACCATCTAAATGTAGCTTATGTCACTCAGTGAGCTCATTCTACATCCAGTGGAAGGTGATGTGATAGATACACCCATCCACTCATATATACAGAATATTGAAATTTATACACATATATCTCTCTGCACAAACTCCCTATTCATTAGTTTGACTCTAACTGCTTCGATCGCCTCTCCTCCTCCTGTCTCCTCCTCCTGCAGCTTCCTGTTACAGCGTGCGTCATCCTATGCTCTGTGCATGAGAGAGCTAACTCTCTAATTTATAATTTGGAGAATCCCGTTAGCCAGTCTGTAACTATTTGTCATGGAACTTCTTCTCAGTTTGCTTTAGTTTCCAGTCTTAGTTGCCGTGAGCGCGCACGACTCTGGCCGCGCGCTCTTCCTCTGGACCGACTCGAGTTCTGAAGCATGAATTTCAGTCCGGACTGAACAGACTCGTTATTCTCAAATTGTGTACAGGTTGGCAGGTCTGATAATGAATGACAGAAATACACTGCTAATCAAATAAACAACAATCCATCAAACTGGAGCTAAACGTGCATCAACACCTATAGGGTTAGCATTAGCATTAGCGCCAGCAGCAAACACAGATCGGTAAAACTATAAACTAAATTCTCAGAGAATGACAATAAATGTGACTGAGATATTTAAACGTACTAACCCACAGATTATTATGGGTGTATTTTTACACATTTCTCATCTCTTATTACTTACTTTTATGTCTTTCATGCAGTATTGAACGGGAGATGTGTCCATCACAAAACAGTGCCTGGCTGGAAACTCGGACAAAATATTAGTTCTGACCCGCAGAACTTTTGTTCCGCCCATATACAGTAAATTATTAATTAGAAAAAAATCGATTTTGTGCTTTAAAAATATCGATATGATATTGTGGCATGAAATATCACAATATATTACTAAATCGATTTTTCTTACACCCCTACTTGTAGGTACCCTGTATGTACTCCTGTAAGTACCATGTATGTACCATTTATGTACCTCAATAAGCACCCTGTATTTACCCTGGATATACCCTTTTAATTACCCTGTACATACCCCTGTAAGTAACTTGTACACATCCCTATACATACCCTGTATGTACCCTGTAAGTACCCTGTATGTACGTAGCTCTACATGTACCCTGTGAAGACCCTGAACATCTACCGTTTTCAGTGACTTGTTTTCAGCTCATCTTGTCGTGTTTTAGTCGTGTTTAAAAATGTTTTTCTTCTGCTTTTCCATCCGCTGAGCCGTTCTCATCCTCTGGATGTTTGACTGTCCCTGATTATCAGTCATCCTCATCTTTGCACCTGTTTCCTGTTTTAAATCACCCCTGTTGTCATTCATGGCATATGTTTTTGCAAAGACCTTTCTTATTATTGAAGACTTCTGTTTATCTTCCCTAAGTTGAACGCATCCCAGAGTTGTTGTCTGTGTATCAGATGCTTCTTAAAGGAAGGTGTTCCAAAGTTGTTCCATCTTCTGCTTCCTTTCCTCATACTTGGCATCCTCTCAGCATTGAAGGCTTTTATTTTCTCAAGTACAATGCCAAGTTCCTCATGGAAGGCTTATCTAAGTTTTCCATCTCCTGCTGGAAAACTTCTCTGAGTTTCTGTTTGTTCACTTTTTCTTTAATGTTGAAACACTCAGAACCTATAAGTTGGACAATTCCAAAAACTCAAACTCACCTGAATTTCCTGTCAGTGTTGCCATGGTAACACTTTCATGTGAGATCAGAATTATTGTAAAAATCTAAAACATATTTTACAAAACAATAAATTTATTGATTAGAGTAAATATTTTATTAAAGCGGCTCTCTGGAGCATTTTTCTCTGTATCAAAGTTTTCTAAATGTTTTAAATGATATTTCAGGTCTAAACTATGATCTATGGGTTGAGTTCCACAACATCTGTCATTCTGATGAAGACCCTCCTTCCTCCTAGAGACCCCTTTCCATTATTTCTTGCCGCCGACATTTTTCAGCCAATGAAATTCAAATTTCTGCATTCTCTCAACATGCACGCGCATTGACCAAACCTGTACCAGTAGGGGGCGCTGTCGTACAGGACACTCCGTGTGTTTCTCTGCCGTCTCAGCCGTTCACTGAGGACTCACAGCTCATTTCTACTAAAAACCTACCCATTCTCCAGCTAAAGACCGGTTTATTTTTATTTTTAAACCTTTCACCTCACAGAATGGCAAGGCTTGACAGGGTTACGCGTTTATTTTGGTCAGAAAGTTCATCCAGGGCCGAGTCAAGTTCAGCTTCAGAGTCCAGCAGCAGCTCTCTGCTAACAGAGCTAATATCAGAAGCAGCAGGGACAGAGAGGGCTCTTCAGACCCTCGTAGTGTTGGAATAAGATTGTGAACTGTGAGTGATTAAACCCTACACATTGAGCTGTACAGTTCATGTCCGAAGTATATGCGCCGCGTGCACGCACGCACACGCAACCGGACGCGCGTGTCGAGATGTTTTGAGGAGGAGCCTTTGGACGCTAGATTCAAAAACTGCTCTCTTGCTGAAATAATCCAGAGTGCTGCTTTAAACGTAGTGAACACACACTTCATGGCATCGTATGAATACACACCTATGATCAGATCCAGACCTGAGTCTGGACACTGAGGAAGGCTTTGTTATTCTGTGTCTGTGTGCAGAGTGCATTTTATTCTCCAAATCGTCTGTCTCAATGTTTATTTTTATTTCCACAGAGATCTTTTAAAGGCAGAGTTTAAAATCTCAGTTTACCTGTAACATTCTAACAGAGACAGAACTTCTACCGATTCCCTCTCACTGGACTCAGACATCTCTATCTTCACTCATTATTTAGTGCAAAAAGTTTTAAAACAATATGTTTGAAATAATCAAGATGAAACCTTCATTTCTACTAAAAGGAACCAGCTGCTGCACATGAGTTCAGTGTAACATATTAACCTAGTCACGTGATATCAGTAGACTCACTCAGTTTATGTTTATATCATTTTTTTGTCTGTTTTCCAAGAGTGAACACTAATCCAGAGTCTGACATCCTGGGTTGAGTTGGACCCAAGAACCACTTAAACTGAACTCTAAACCCTGACAGCTGTAGATCCACTCCATCCATCCACCCAACCTGTAGTCCTCTACCTTTGAACTGTCCCAAGGTTTCCTGCTTCTCTCATGTTTATTCAGGATTATTCATGATTCATCACAACACTTTGTTTGTGTTTTGTAAGACAGGCCCAGTGCTTTCCAGAGATAATGAATAGAAACTGGAATGCCTCATAAAGTTTGAATCTTTAAATGAGTTCTGAAGGCTCACAGTGAGTCAGAGCATCTCAAAGGAGAGTCATCAGCTCATTAATGATCTCCTCTCAGACTTTACTCTCTGATCTGTGGTTCCTAAAGAATTTTGCACAGGAACTCTCTAAAGCAGCTTCTAACTCCACCGCCAGACACCAAGTCCGTTTTCTGCTTCTGTTTATGAGTAAACAACTTAGTGATGAATGGTAGAATTTGCTGTTGATGTGACCATGACAACATGGGGAAAAATACAAAGAAGGCAAACTCCCTGAGTCATTCCAGTCCTCCCTTGTCTCTCTTCTAACCTCCATCTCCTCCAACCCCTCCACCACACAAAGGATGTTTGCCCTCGTGCCCTTACACTAATAATCCCTTATCATGACTAAATAACACCTTTTCCTTCTGTGGGCTCCTCAGTACAGACACCTGGCAAATTCACTTGAAAGAACTTATCCCAAAGATAAGCACAACGGGAAGAATCATTCACTCATTAAACGGCAGCCAAGATCAAATCAAATTAAATATGGAGGTTAGATGTTAGTTTAATTAATTTTTTATCTCAGTCTCATCTAACCTGATTTATGAAGCTGGACTAGGGGCTGTGATGAGTCACAATAAAGAGTCTATAAGAGGCAGCAGAAAGAAATTTGTAAAATGTTTTTTCTCTGGTATTCTAAAATGTAATTATAATTATAAGTAATTGTAATTATTTATTTAATTAATTCCCAGTGACTGAATTAGTTGGGTTGGTGATGTTCGTTTAGCCAGGCCATTGTTCTCAAAAGTTTGATGTCCACAAGAGGAAAGATTGAAGCTATTCAGACGTCTTCCAGTCAGCTGAGCTGTATTCTAAGATGCAGAAAGATGCATCTCGCCTGCTAGTGTTTCACTTCCTGTTTGACGCAGGTAATGTCTTTAACTTGACGCAAATGCTAACTTGATGATGACGCTCCACATGTGGCGTCTGAAAAAAATAGACTTGTTGCGGAAAGTTAACGTTGCTCCACAACCACACCACAGCTGCACCGGAGCCGGTGTGGAGACTCTGATTGGAATCCATGGTTTTTACTCCTTGCGGAGTACACACCGCAACCGCATCTGGTGTGAAGTAGCCTTAACAGGTCGCTGGATGCTCTGAATATAATAAAAACTAAAATGATCAAACAAGGCAACTGATGACTAGGGCTGGGTACTGTTAAATATTTTTTGATACTACTACTTTAATGATACCTGGTTTTCAAGGTACCTTAAAGATACTTTTTTTTGGTACCTATATGTATAATTCTTAGAGATAATAACAAAATACTAAAGGCTTTTTGTAAATAAACCAAAAACGTTGTTTCATGGCATATTTATGCTTTTATTAATATTATTTTAGTTATCTCTTACCTCGGGAACTTTCTGTTATGTCACTGACAATGTCTTCCTCCTCACACACCTCCAGTGTTTCTGTTGAAGCAGCAGAGGATGAAGGCTGTGAACTCAGGTCTGTTTTTTTTCATGCAGTCGGAGACTGTAGTCTACACGCTGCAGCTCGCAAGTTGATTCCATACGCGATGAGTTGCTTTGACTAATTGCTGGTATTCCTGTTTTTCATGGCACAAATTTTATTGCATATGCTGCATTTTGCTCTGTTCCCATTTACCTTTCCAAAACGCAGCCAAACTTCAGATTTTTTCAGCATTTTTAACCCGGAAGTCATTTAGTTTGAAGGCAACTGAGAGGAGAGAGGAGGGGTCATGTCACACAGCCTGTGTGTGTGTGTGTGTGAGCAAACAAGCTCTTTCCCTCCCCCGTGCGTCATGTAACACGGAGCAGAGTTGGAAGAAGGCTCATTTATAGGGACATTTTATTGTAAAAGTACTGAAATTTAGCACCAAAACAATTTTTTTTCGGTACCCAGCCCTACTGATGACAACCAACAATACCCAGAATTAGTTGAGAAAAAAAAAAGAATTGAGAACATTTGAGAATTAGCAAGGACATTAAGGAAAGACATTCAGGTGATTAATTTAGTCAATCCTAATGGTGTAAAAACCAGCAATAAGTGTGTTTCAGTGAAAATGTTATGAACAGTCTAACCAGTTGCAGATATTTGTCTGAAGGAATAATTTGTAGAAATAGAGATGAATGATGACCAATTTGACAAGCTAACAGCTAATCACCATTTAAAACATTTTAAAACCATCACAGCAAACCTGTTGGATAAACCTTCACATTCCCACAGTTACATCACAGTATTATTTACATACAAGTCTATTGTTAATTTCAGTGTAAATAGCTTCTCTAGCAGCTAGCTAGCTAGCTGTAGCACTTCTGGTGCAGCTTGGAGAATTTCCTGCAAGAAAATCATGTTTCTGCCAAAGCTGATGGTGGTTTACAGCTTTATAAAAAAAACATTTGTCTGAACTTCTGAGATGTTTTTGAGATTTTAAATGTTTTAAGATAACAAACTATTTTAGTCATGACTCAGCAAATAAAGCAAGGTGTGAAGATGTTAACCTTAGGAGTCTGTAATTTAAAGGTCTGCTTTACTCTTTGTAAAAATCCCATTTAGAGTTACTTCATATAACCTGATACTTCATGTGTTGCCTATCAACATGTGCAGAATTATCAGCAATAATTAGAATGAAGAGTTGTTTGTATTGGACACTGTGACAAAAATATTCATTTTTGAAAAAAAAAAAAGGTGTAAATTTGGAATCAAAACAAGTGAAATCTCTTCTAAAATAACACCTTCATGATGTGTGAGGTAAAATTCTGAGATTACAGATTATTAAATAAATTCATTTTCATTCCAAAAGCAGTGAAATATGTGACACAACGCTGATCATTTTGAGAGAAAACAGTGGACCATGCAGGAAAAAGCACTGCTCTGCTCGCTGCCTGATCCTTGTCATAAACGCTCCAAAAAGCATTTCAGTTCTACCTTTATACACGCTCTCTTTTTGTCATTTTTTTGACAGGAAGTCTCTTGCTGAAACACCAAACAGGCTTTTCAAGCATGTCAAATATTAACAGAAGAAAAGAAGAAAAAGAGGCAGTCATTCATCTGATGCAATGCAGAGCTAAACGCTACCTGTGTGTTTACGTCTGTGTGTGTGAGCTTGAAATACCTCCTAAAATACACTCAGCATATATATAGAAAGAAGTCTTAAACAAAGCTGTATTTTAAAGGTGAGGCAGCCTGCAGCAGCTCTGATGCTGATGGTTTGTAGTTGTAATGACTCACAGCTGAACTGTCAGAGTGGTTCAGCTGTTCGCTAAGAGAGGCGTCTATTAGAGGGGATGCTCTTTAAAAGGTGTGTGAGTGTGGGCTGTTTATGCTCAGATGTCTGTTTTCCACATAATTAGACTTGTAAAACATGGAACAACATGCCATTTTAGGTCATGATTATCTTATAAATTATTCAAAAGCACCTTGCTATTTGTCATGATGTCAGTAGGTTGTAGCTGCTGCGGTGAGCACGTGACACCTTCTCACAAAACTGTAATGACTTTTAACTCTGCAGTAATGGTTACTGTTGATGAACTGCAAAACATGTGACTCCTAACTACGTCTATTTTTCTAACCGTCACTATTAATTTTGCAGCATTTTTAACTGTGAGTCAGGGCTGTAGAAAAGCAGGAAGAAATGAGAAAACAGGTTATGGAAATCATGGTTTTTAGCAAATTACAGTGTCTGAATCCAATCAAAACATCAAGTTACATTAGAAGGACAATAAGAGAGGACATTCATTAAGCTGCTGATGTCACAGAGATTAGTATTCAGTGAGGTAAATATGAGGAGATGCTGAGGATTTAAGGTGAAACGGAAACAGTTTAGTTTGTTTTGCCATCCATCCATCCATCCATCCATCCATCCATCCATCCATCCATCCATCCATCCATCCATCCATCCTTTGCTTGTTTAATTTAAGTCCTTCAAAAAAAGTTCAGAATTTGGTTCCTTCTTGTTACGACCACCGATCTGGTCTAGGAGTAAAAGAAAGGGGACCAACACAAAGCAGTGAAACACACAGGACTTCAAATCAAATAATCCAGTATTTAGTCTTCAGGAACGGGAAGAGGAACTGCTCAGGAATAAACAAAACACAAAGCGTTCCCTAAAACAAACACCCCCAAAAGGGGATAAACTAAACTACCACAACAGGACTGCTAAGAACTAAAACAAAATGAAATTGATTACTAAGGTAAAGTAAATTAAAGTCTGGAGAGTTTACAAAAATTCTCCAAAAATACACACAAAACTACTGAGTAGATTCCTACACCTAAAATCACTAAGTTGTCTAGCCTCCAAACTATTAAGCTGCCGTAAACTCTCTGCACACACACACACACACACACACACACACACACACACACACACACACACACACACACACACACACACACACACCTCCCAGGGGGACCACAAAACCAATCTGCGCCCCTGAACAACTGTCCAGAGTCTTTGAAGCTGTCCTGATGGAGGATTGGACCCAGCTGCGCGGCTCTCTGGCGTGCTTCTCTCCATGGTGCTGATGGTGGAGAACCAGGTGGGAGGAGGAGACCGGCAGAGCAGTCCAGGGTGCTGATCGCTGGGGTGTGACGGATCTGTAACTTCCCCTCTCTTAAGGGAGGGAGAGTGATTGTGTCTCTTTGTGACTGTTTTTCTGTCAGGTTTCGTCCCCCCCCTCTTTCTGTGACATGCTAGACCCTCCTCGGCAGAGACTATCCTCCCTGGCTGCGCCTCGGCATTGGTGGTGCCTTTCTCCGCTGGCGTGCTGGGGTGTCTCGGGGTCTGGGGCTGGGTGCTGGGGGCGTCTGCCTGCTCTTCTTCCTGTGGCGGCCTGGTGGGATCTGGGCCCCCGGGGGTGGTCGGGCCTCTGCTGGGGCCGGTTCGCTCCTGGGTCTCGGGTCTCTGGTTCCGGCTAGATCTACCCTGGATGGCCGGCTGCAGGCGGTGCCTGTGAGCTCCTAGCCGCGGCCCCCCAGGGGCTCTAGCGCGGTGACTGCTGCGGGGCCCACGTGGGGTGAGCCTCTGCGCCCTCTGGGGGAGAGTTTAGCGACTGCCCTGACGGCGATCTCCCTGGGGTGTCCGTGCCCTGGGTGGCCTCTGGACGTCTGGAGCCTGGACCTCCTCCGCGTCCTCCGTGGGCCTTGGGGACGGGTCTGTGGCTCCTCGAACTTATTATTGAATGTTTCAATAGAGAAACCTTACATAAACAAGCGCGCATATATACACACAGGTGATCACCTGTCTCTNACACTTCACATGTTACTGGTAGCTAAGAGATAACGCAAATTCAAAGCCTGCCTCCTATTGGTTACTAATGTCCATTATAAAAAGTTAATGGTAACTCAAACTTCTCAAGAACAGCTGCAGCTACAGACACATGCAGATAATGTGGTGAGGTGTGATTACCGAGGGATTCCCAGGGTGACGTTCATCTCTCCTCTGCCAGCGAAGTGGAAGGTGTTGAGGGTCATCTGGGTGGAGGGCTCGCCTATGGACTGAGCTGCCAGCAGACCCACAGCTTCACCAGGCTCACACAGCGAGCGCTGCCACTTATAATGCAACAGCTGGCGAATGCTGAACACACAAAAGAGACCCAGTTACAGACTTATAAAGATCAGACCCGTTTTTAAAAGTAAACCCATTTTTATTATAAATAAAATATTTCAGGAGATAATACTAATATATTCCACCCTCACGTCTACGTAGAACAGGTACAGAACCATATCCACCGTGTTCCTGTGGCCCATGATGCTTTGTGTTTCTAGTTGACGTCTTGAGGCTTTTCATAAACATGTGGCATCACTGCCTGCTATTCCTCAAATGAGATCGTTTAATGATGCCTGATCCTTTAATTAAGGAGAACCATGAGGATGAAGTGAAGAAATGCTAAAGATTAGCATATTTAGCTACATCATTCACTCTGGTGAAGAGATGTTACAGAGCTCTGAGATATATTAGCTGCTCCTTCTGTTTCAGCCTGATGAGGAAAAAAGTGAAGTGTGAACTAAACAATGAATTTTGTTGACTTTATTTGAATTTATAAACATTTTATTTAAAATGCATTCCTCCAGGTTCAGTTGATGCCTGGAGCTGCTCACTGATCATCTGGACCTCCAGACTGACCAGAACCAGACTAAAACTCATGAAGCTCCTCCAGCTCTTCCTGTCCACACAAGATGGAAGTGGTTACAAAGGATTATGCTGTAACAAAAAACAATACTAACTCTGTCACTAATACCTGAAAGTAATAAGAAAGCAGATGATCATTTAGCCAACAAATACTAAACTACAGTCAGACAGACAGACAGAACTTTATAGATAGAACATAGTATAGTAGTTAAAATAGAACAAAAACATACAGATGAAGGATGGTTAAAGGTGTGGAGAGTGCATTTCACATCCACTAATTCACAGGTCTGGAGGGAGGTTTCCTGGAAGAATCCAATACACTTTTTTATTTCACTCAAAGTCAAAAGTAAACAATTAAACAAAAGTGCCCCCAGCTGGAGAGACTGTGGAGTATTAGAGGCAGATCACATTCGTATCATTTGGAAATGTGATAAAATAACACAAGTTTAGATATTTCTGATTCATTACTGAGTCTGAGAACACCTGGTTATTAGATTCCTATGACCTGTACAGTACAATATATCTAGGTAACCTAACTGAAGAAAATATACAAAGGACAAAAATCTGGTCCAAATATTACTAACAACAGATAAAAGGCTGTTACAAAGAGATGGGGATAAGAAGACCCCTCTACTCTGGACCACTGGATACAGACTAGTAGTGCAATGGATAAAAAAACTCACGGATTTGAGTCACGGATTGGATCATTTTTCAGGTCAGCAGAAAGAAAAAGAAAAGAGACAAATAACATTTCTCTCTATTTTGTAAAACACTGTGCAACATTTTCTACTCAATTCTCAGTAAATACAAACATTTGCCTCAAGATGTCAATCTAATTACTTTATGAAGTTCATCATGTCTTCCTTTCTCTAACAAAACATTAGTGTTCTTTTTGTTCAAGATAAAAAAAAAAGGTAAATAAGAACTTGCCTATACCTTTTCATGTCTGAACAAAAAGAACACTAATAATACATTGGGGCAAAAATGTATTTGGTCAGCCACCGATTGTGCAAGTTCTCCCACTTAAAATGATGGCAGAGGTCAGTAATTTTCATCATAGGTACATTTCAACTGTGAGAGACAGAATGTGAGAAAAAAAATCCATGAATTCACATGGTAGGATTTTTAAAGAATTTATTTGTAAATTAGGGTGGAAAATAAGTATTTGGTCAATAACAAAAATTCAACTCAGTACTTTGTAACATAACCTTTGTTGGCAATAACAGAGGTCAAACGATTACTATAGGTCTTTACCAGGTTTGCACACACAGTAGCTGGTATTTTGGCCCATTCCTCCATGCAGATCTTCTCGAGAGCAGTGATGTTTTGGGGCTGTCGCCGAGTAACACGTGTCATATGTCACCTCCCTTGTGTCATATGTCTCCCTCTAGTGTCCTGTCTTGTGCTTTGTCTAAACCCTCTGCCCTTTGTCTCCCACAGGTGTATCCTATTGTAATCCTGCCACCTGTGTCTCGTTCCTGTGATCACCTCCCTCTGTGTATTTAAGCGTGCCTGTCTCGTCTGTGTTTGTCGGTTCCTAGTGTAACGAACCCAAATGCGTTACTACCTCTGAACTTTGACCTCTAGATCATCACAAATAATAACCATCTTTTTCCCCAATAACTTGGAATAAAATGACTCTTTTATTGTGTTTTAACCTGAATCAACATTCCTCCAAGGTCACGGTCGTATCGGAAGAATCCACCGGACTCTATTTAATAACAATAATAATAAAGACTCTTGGTGTCTCTTCCTAAAATGACACGTTAATCTGTTACAGAAATGTCTTAAATGATTAATGCATTTTCTTCCAGCATTAATGAATGTTGATCTGCTTCAGTATTATTTCACATACATACTGATAAAGGTTATAAAAACCACGTCACTCATTACTACAACCAATAAGAGTTAGCGGTCTGAGTCACGTGACATTAATAACTCCTCATTGGCCCACGTCCCTTTAGACTCCCTTTAACTTCCGACCCCGGAAGCTAGAGAGCCAGTTCAATGAGAGAACAAGCTGAACAAGCTAAGAGAAAGGAGAGCGGTTCTGGTCTGACGCTGACCAGACCAGATGCTAGTTGCCGGCTCTTCCTGAGACGGTACCTCAGCCCGTCTGAGCCGATGAAACCAGCTTCCCTCTGAGGTCAGACACCTTTAGTCTGACGCTCCGTTATGGGAATGCCAGGCCTCGACGCTCCCTGCTAGAGATGGGTTATCTCAACTCGTATCTACGGAAGACACCTGTGGCCTTCGGCGGTCCTCGACCCCCGCAGCCGTCTGATCCTGACCGAGGGGGAAACATCACCTCCGCGCGTCTCATCCGACTCCCAACAGTGACGATCCAGGGAACACAGTTAAGTAACCACGGCTCTGGTAAACTTAAAGGCCTCTTGATAAAAGCTAACAACTTTAGCTCACTCAAACTAGTTACTGATCCATCCGTAACTAGTTCCCCTCCATCAGAATCCTTAATCTAAATTAAGTAAAACTCCCTAGTCTCCAAACACCATGAGACTCAGATTGTTAAAACTTATTTAAGATTCAATTCAGAACACCTTACCATCGTGAATGACTTAATGCTGACTACCTGCTAACTACCTCTTTCTTATCTGTGATANCTCTTGAACTGGTGTATACGTATACATTTGAAGAATATCACAACTGTTGTGTATTCATATGCTGTTTGTTGCTGTTGTATCTTTTCTTCCTGTTTTGTTTGCTTGTTTGTTTGTGCTTTATTTACAGGTCTAGAAGTGGACTCTTCACGTCTCTTGTTCTCTTCTTTTTCTGTTTACTTTCTCCCCCATCCCTCTTTCTGTACCCTTCCCTTCACTTTCAGGCTCCATGTCCAATCAACCATAAAAACATTCTAATAAAGATTTGGGGGGTTATATTTAAACAAAAATCAGGAGGAGTTTTATAGCAGTGGCTGTAACCTCTCACCTGAAACAGCAACACTGTTGGGCTTGTTTTTGGCACTCAGACATTATTCTGTTTGCTCCACAGCCGGACAGGACACGGGTTAAAAAAAAAGAAAAAAAAAGGAGGAAACATGACTCCTTTTGACTAAAACAAATATAAGGATACAGCACACAGATAACACCTGCCTTACTTATAGCTTCCATCAGCATGCTATGGCTCAAACGAAGAGAATTCATCTTTAAGAGTAGCCTTTTGAACTACTAAACTTACCAGACTTTACAAATTAAAGAAAAAGAGAAAAGAGCATCCCCTTTTTTTCAACAATATCTTTATTTTGATTTTTTGATTATTTTTCATAAACAAATTATAAACATTCCAACAATCTAACACTACATAAACATACATTCCTCTCAGACAACAACAACAAAAATAAAAGACAAAAAACAAAACAAAACAAAAAACAATAGTATTCAAATTCATCACTTAGGCTTAAATTTATCATTGCCCCAAAATAAATATCATTGTCCACAGTTCTCTTCATCTTCAATTAATACACATCCTTCTACAAAGTCCATAAATGGTCTCCATACATTCTCAAAACTGTCCATTTTCCCTTTTAATAAACATGTTATCCTCTCCAAATAATAATAATAATAATAATAATAATAATAATAATAATAATAATAATGTATCAGTTTTATATAGCGCTTTTCTAGGTCACTCAAAGACGCTTTACAGAGTTGCATTATTCATTCACACAGTCATTCTCACCGGTGGTGGTAAACTACGACAGACGTCTGTAGCCACAGCTGCCCTGGGGCAGACTGACAGAAGCGAGGCTGCCATTCTGCGCCATCGGCCCTTCTGACCACCACCAACATTCACACACAGTCACACTCACATTCACACAGGCAAGGTGGGTGAAGTGTCTTGCCCAAGGACACAATGACAATCTAACCCAGCCAGAGCTGGGGATCGAACCGGTGACCCTCCGGTTACCAGACCGGCCACTCTCCCAACTGAGCAAAGGCAAAGCTTCCATCATTTGTTTGATCCACTGTGTAATACTTGGTTCCCTTGTTTCTTTCCATTTTAGTGCTATTAATCTTTTTGCTTGTAACAGGCCCATATCAATAAACATTTTTTCACTTTTTATATATCTCATGTTTTCAGAGTATAAACCCAGAATGAGGAAACCAGGATCTAAACTAACATCTTTGGCTATTATTTGTTTTATAGTTTGTGTTACTGCAACCAAAAATGATTTAATCTTCCTACATTCCCAAATACAGTGCCATAGAGTACCTTTATCTTCATTACATTTAGTACATATGTATGGAATATTAGAGTTATATTTATTTAATTTTTCAGGTGTGATGTGTGATGTAACGGGGATGCATATACGTACATGAATCCCCTTTAATTACTTCAAACAAAGCTAACTAACTCAACCTAGACGTCATGCAGGCAGGAAGTGGGCAAATTAAACACAAACTCCCAGCAAGGTGAAGAGATGGCCCATAGCCGAAGCCTGCCTCCTCACATCCTGAAGTGCCCCCAAGATGGTGGCGTGAACCACCAACACTATCCTCTGTTCCACAACACAAAAACAACAACAAACAGGACTCAACCCAAAAGAATTGATCCTCTATCCTGCAGGGGATCTCTTCAAAGCAGCAGACAGCACAGGCTGTCACCAAACCCAAAACTTTACCAAAAAACCAGCAGGTTTGGGAAACCACGAAGGATCCATGGTGTCACGACGAGACTCAACTGGACAGGACAGGACACTTCCTTCTCATGCCGTCTCCCGAGCTCATGGTTCTGAAACAAACAATAAAAGGAAGGAAGAAGCCCTGCGCATCAAGTGCTGGGTTTTAGTAAACAGACAAACAGACCAAATGTGTATGGTTCCCTGAATGTAGCACAGTAACAACTTCCAGAGTCCACATACACACAAAGCGTAACACCAACAGAAGAGCTATGGTTTCTTCTGCCCTCAGAGTGAAAAACGACGGCACTGGCTGTACACACCAGTGCATGATCACCTTTCCTTAATGGTGGTTCCTGAGGAGAGCGGCACAACATTAGCAGAGTCAATGTAGAGGAGGAGACCGGCAAGGGGTGTGACGGGATCCGTAAAGCTCCTCTTAACACCTTTGCTGAACATAATTTGCAGATGGCCTTAGATTTGTTACCTTTGTTCACCTGAAAATACCTCCAGTCCACACTGCTGACATCGCGCCCTCTCTACTGTGTGGCTGCCAAAAGTCATGCTACTATTAAGAGGTTTGTTCAGCTGGCTACCATACATCAGCTGCTTCTTCTTTTTATGTGACTTGCATTCATTTTATGGTGCTTTACCACTGCTTAGTTTAAATTGTTTGTTTGTGTTTGGGAAACTAAGCTCCTATAACATTAGTATGGGTCCTGTAGTATCGGAGCACTTTTATAAGTACATGTGTGAGTGTATTGATACTGGTGAACCCCTAAGTGGAATACAGTGGAGAATATAGAATGAGAGTTTACCTTTTCAGCTAACCTCCTTTTTGAATCCTCAATCCATCACTGGCTCATCCTACCGTCACTCAGGAGCAAGACACCAACAAACTTTAGCTCCTCTGCTTGAGGCAAAGACTAACCCCAGCCCAGAGGGAGCATTCATCTTTCTTCTGATTTATACTATTGTCTGTTTTCATAGAGGAATGGACTCTCATCCAGTCCTCTTCACACTCTGCTGCAAATTGACCAAGAGTAGCATTAACTATAAACCTATAGCTTTTCTCCATCCGTCCGTCCGTCCGTCCGTCCATCCATCCATCCATCCATCCATTCTCTGACTTTTATCTAGAGTTGGGTAGCAGAAGTAACTGATCCAGAAAGAAACCCTAACCCAGCTCCTACTGGGAGATCCCAGTGTGATTCTAGGCCAGAGAGGATAAAATCCCTAGTGAGCTCTGGGTCTGCCCCTCCAAAATGTGACAGTGATCAGGTCTGGTAGAGATCAGGTCTGTAGAGATCAGGTCTGGTAGAGATCAGGTCTGTAGAGATCAGGTCTGGTAGAGATCAGGTCTGTAGAGATCAGGTCTGGTAGAGATCAGGTCTGGTAGTGATCAGGTCTGGTAGAGATCAGGTCTGGTAGTGATCAGGTCTGGTAGTGATCAGGTCTGGTAGTGATCAGGTCTGGTAGTGATCAGGTCTGGTAGAGATCAGGTCTGGTAGAGATCAGGTCTGGTAGAGATCAGGTCTGGTAGAGATCAGGTCTGGTAGAGATCAGGTCTGGTAGTGATCAGGTCTGGTAGTGATCAGGTCTGGTAGTGATCAGGTCTGGTAGAGATCAGGTCTGGTAGTGATCAGGTCTGGTAGAGATCAGGTCTGGTAGTGATCAGGTCTGGTAGAGATCAGGTCTGTAGAGATCAGGTCTGGTAGAGATCAGGTCTGTAGAGATCAGGTCTGTAGAGATCAGGTCTGTAGAGATCAGGTCTGGTAGAGATCAGGTCTGTAGAGATCAGGTCTGGTAGTGATCAGGTCTGGTAGTGATCAGGTCTGGTAGAGATCAGGTCTATAGTGATCAAGTCTGTATAGATCAGGTCTGGTAGAGATCAGGTCTGGTAGAGATCAGGTCTGGTAGAGATCAGGTCTGGTAGAGATCAGGTCTGGTAGAGATCAGGTCTGGTAGTGATCAGGTCTGGTAGAGATCAGGTCTGGTAGTGATCAGGTCTGGTAGAGATCAGGTCTGGTAGTGATCAGGTCTGGTAGAGATCAGGTCTGGTAGAGATCAGGTCTGGTAGAGATCAGGTCTGGTAGAGATCAGGTCTGGTAGAGATCAGGTCTGGGTGGAGCTGGTTGAGGTTAATTCTTGGTTTTATAAAGGGGGTCATTACTTTTTCACACTGGACCAGGTTGGGTGGGATAGATTTGTTATTTTAATAAATCAAATCATCATTTGAACACTGCATTCTATATTTACTCTGGTATTTTTGTCTGATAATGACATTTGTTTGTTGATCAGAAACATTTATATTTGACAAAAAGCAAGAGCAGAAGAAACCTGTCAGGGGGTAAATATTTATTTCACTCCACTGTTTTTCTTCTTGAATGATTTGTCTCCAACTGGTCACCATCAGTTTCATCCCAGTGAGGTGCTGGTTTAGGTCTAAGGGTTGGTACAGGATGTTAACTCTTTTCTTGTTTAGTTGTATTTTGTTGCATCATTTTAGAATGGCACCTGGTTTAAATGATTCATTCTGAGGGCCTTTTTATGTGGTTTTATCATGTTTGTGCTTGTAGCTGTGTATTTTTTGTGCGTATGAATCTTTAATGTTTAGCTGTCGGCTGATTTTTTTCGGGACTGCCCATAAGTGTCTCAGACTCTGGATCTCCAGACTCAATCAGCTGAACATGCTTCAAATGTGAAACATTTAGAAAACATTAAGAGACACTGAGGAGCAGCAGGCTCGATGTGAGCGTGAGCAGGAGGAAGAGCTGCAGGGTAAACTTCCTGCTGGGTCCTACAAGGAGCACAAGGTCAGAGGGAGAGGCAAGTCAAAAGGCCCAGTGGGAGTGGAGCAGGACCAGCCTGATGCTGTAGCCCAGAAGCAGTGAGGTGTCGTGGTCCAGGTCCAGCAGGAGGGAGCAGCTCTCTGCAGAATGCTGCAGCTGCTCCTGTTTGAGTAGAGCTGATGTTGGATGAGGAGAGAGGAGATCACCAAACACAGCTGCTGATATAGTTTAATCTGACCTTATGATAGATTAATGTTTCTACCTGGAAAGACTGTGAGGTCTGTGTCAGTTAAACATTATCATCCTTAGAGAGGCGTACTTAAAAAATGATGATTTTTACTAATGGGAGAGAAAACACAAAATGCAGATGAATGAAAATCTTTTTTAAAAGGAAAGAGTTTATCAGAGTTTAAATTATTTTCATAGAACCTCAAACCATCACTGACCTTTACTGAAAGCCAGACTCGTGAGCTCATAAAACTTGACTAAATACAACAACCCTGTTCTTGTTGCTGATAACAACATATGTTTCTGATAATTAACTAAAAAACAAATGACCAGTCAAATCCAGGGAACCTGATGCTTTAAGACAAACATACAATACTCTCTTTATGTCTCACATCTACAAAGAGATCTGTTTGTAGAAAAACACAATACTTTGTTCTATTAAAACTAGGTGTGTTTTATGTACCATTGTGCATGTAAAATAAACAAAAATGATATACGGTAATAATCATATTTTGGGGTTTTTATTTCATCATCCCATCCATTTTCTTCCACCAATCCAAAGTCAGGTCTTGGAGGTAACAGGTTCAGGAGGGAAGCAAAAAGATCTTTTGAGCCACTTCATTCTGGGGGATCCCAGATCAGGGAGGATATGTAATCCCTCCTGCAGGTCCTAGGTCTTCCTGAGTGTCTCTTCCCAGAGGAATGTGCCTGGAAAACCCGAGGGAGGCGACCAGGAGGCATCCTAATCAAATGTCTAAACCACCTCAGCTGACTCCTTTTGATGTGGAGGAGCAGCAGCTCTACCCTGAGCTCCCTCCAGATGACAGAGACACACACTGTGATGTCAGGTCAAGGCAATCCAACATGTTGGATTTCCCCGATTAGTGATCAGAGCAATTCTGACGTCTTTCCAAGCAGACCAGAGCACTCAACACATCACACAACAGGAACATCTGATCAGATTATCTTTAGAGACATTACAGTAACCGGGGGCATCCTTAAGGTTGTCAGAAGGGGAGAATCATCGCAATAAAATCAGCTTTGTAAACCGGCCATAAAGGCGCACTGGGCAGTTCTGGCTTGTTTTTAGCACCCCCTAGTGTCCATTTTACATCCCTGTCATAAAAACAAACTGTTGACCCCTCCTCTCGCTGTGTGCCCGTGTTTTCAATCATCAGATACAGATTTTCTTTGTTTCTTTGGAGGCTACACCATGATGAACACAATACTATAGATCTAACTTATATCTAAGATGTCTGTGTCTTCAGCGCGTCTGTCCTGAGCAGGTTCTGAGGTGGAACATGGATTGCTGTAAAGAGTTACTGCTTCTAGAGAGATGCATGACTTTGTGAGACTTCAGGGCATCGGACCAGAGAGATGCAAAGTTGCAAATGCGCTGGACACAAGCAGCGGATGGGGCTGTGACTTTCATTAACCCTGTAAGGGTCATATTAGCACATACTGGCTCAAGGTGAAGATTTAAAATATGAAAAAGTTACTTAGTGTGACTTTAAAGGTTCACTGAGGAATCTTCAAACAAGCTAGGTATCGCTAGCTATTTTACACAAACACTTCTCAGAGCTCTCACCCCTCCCGTCGGGTATAATCACATGTCCCACCGGACATGTGACCGCACATTGCCACAGTAACAATAGAGAGCAAAACGTTTTTTGTGGACTCTGGTATTTTCTCCTTAAACTGAAGCGCTAACAGACGGCTGTTTCTGTCCTTCTCTCACTTCCGGGATGTTCTGCTTTAAAATGCTCCAGCACGCATTAATGGAGGATCCAAGCAGTGAGGAAGTGCAGCGCTTCGGCGAGACAGACAGCCGGATTGTCCAATAGTTGCTTTCGGTCCAAAACGTATGATTGGCTGAGAACTGCGAGGGAACCACCGCTTTGATTTCTTTCTGGGTTTTTTAATCGCCACAATATATTTATACCTTTACTATGTTAGAACGTTGTTAAGAGGCATGAACAAAAAAATTTTTAAGATACATTGTTTACCAAATTAGTCATTTCTCCTTGAAGGCCACCCTACAGAGGAAGCTCATTTCGACCACTTATATCCAGGATGTGATTATGATCTCATGATCATTGGGGGAAATTGTTCTTTGTATTTTACTTCCACTGTGTTGGACTCTAATGCTTTTAATGGGTCAGCAGATTTTCTGTAAATATCTTATAAGGATTTCTTATTTTATTATTATTTTCTGGACTTTGGCTACTTTTTTATTGTCTCCGTTCAGTCCTCCTAACATGGCACTGACCTATGAATCATTCAGCTTTTCATCAAACACAGAATAAACCAGTGTTGTGCCTGCACATCAAAGGATCTGCAAAAAAAGGATCAATTTTAAATTGTATCTTCAGGCATTTTCTCACTAGCAGCCTGTCAAAAAGTCACACAATTTGTTCCCATTTCTGCAGCAGAAGCGATGAAGAATGTCAAAGATAACAAACTGAAAGCATAAAGGGATATTTTTACACCCACAAGGTGATTGCCAGGAATCACATGCAGCGCTGCTCAGACTACGAGTCGTATTCAGACTGCAGCGCTGATTGAATCTCATGAGAAGTTTCACTGAATGAAATTTCTTTTGACTTTTACAGAAAGGGAGTGATGTGATGTGACACTAATGCAGATTTTACAGTTTTACAGCTCATGGATTTAGCTTAAAGAATTAATCTCTTTAGTTTGACGGGTAGGCGGCATGTTTACCTTAATCCACAGCACGTACACAGCCAGCCCTTTACGGCTTGATGAACACAGTGGTCCAGAGCAGTTTTTCATTGGAAACAGCAGCAGGTAAAGGAAAAAATGTCTGCTTTCCTTTATGTGTGTGTATTAGTGTGTGTATTAGTGTGATTTCTAGACAACAGTGTTTGAAGAGCTGAAGGTAATTACTGCCTCCCTCTGCTCTCCCCACAGGAGACACTCTTTATTGGAAAGTTCATGGAAAGAGGCTTCACTGGGAGAGCAGTGTGTTTGTGTGTTGCAGTAGAGCTTTGTGAGGAGGGGCCAAAACGCTGTCTGGGGAGAACCCTGTGATTTTACAAACCACCATTAGTTGTTCTGTAAACTGACTGTAGGCCTGTTCAAAGACCTCCATCCACCACGATGAATACACACTAAACAGCTGCAGTGTTTGTGTTGCACTCATCACCTGCAGAGTGAACGTTATAATCAGGGGTGCACGCAGTATTTTCATTGAGGTACTCAGGGGAGAACCTGGTGCTGGTGTTTGGTACGTACCACCTCACTGTGAGATTGGGGGGACACTATAGGACCGCTGCGTGATCGGAAGTCACTACTGAACAACAGTCAGACGCTGACTGACACAGAGTGGCTCTTTATTTAAAACAATGTCTGAGAGCATAACAGCATGAACTCATCAGTTCTATGGGGGAAGCTAATTAGCAACGTACACTTAGGTGTCGCAGCAAAGATAACCCCAAACATAGTTCCACATGACAGCACTGCGCAAAGGCGCATTTAGGCAGAGGGATCAGGTACGCACATGATATCTGGGGTGCACATGTGTACTAGTGTACCAGTTATGTGCACACCTGGTTATAATCATTTCAAATGTCTCTCATCTGGTTCAGTGATTAAACCAGTCAGTACGCCATGATGTCACAGATAAATGGTGTTCACCTTGTTACCATGACACCCATCAGGGGTGGGGATTAGAGATGTTCTGATCTGAACTCAAGTGTCAGACTGGAATCCCATCGAGGAATTTGTCATTGGTTGGTACTGATGGTTACGGTGACACTCATCCTGATCTCTATTGTTGACCTACTTTCTAGGGTTTGACATTAGAACTCTTGGTCCTTTAGTCTTCTACCAGGAACTCTGGGGTGACAGTTGACTCTGGTTTTACTCTGAATGGTCACGTTTAATCTCTGGTTAGCTCAAGCTTTTATCATTTACAAAACATGGTTAAGTGATATTGTCTCTTGGGCTGAACTGGAACCTGTTGTAGCTGCTTCTGTTTCTTCGAGGTTGGATATTTGTGACTTGATTACACCTCTGCTAAACTCTAAGTACCTGACAGCCATTCACAACACATATTCTAATCTAATTGTACAAAATCTTTGCTTGAAAATTTGCAACAAAATTCATAAGATTTGACCAACTGACTATACATCTATTGTTTCTCAACCTGAGGTCTTTAATTTGAAAACTTCTCGACTCGAATTCTATTTTAATCTCATCAGCTGAAACAAAGGCAGGCTGCAGGAAACTCCTGAAAGCATACTGCTATTTCCTGTGAGTGTAGTTTAAAACTATGCATGACAAAATTCTATATTTGTATCTTTAAACATTTGCATAAAATAATGAGATAAATGATTAAAGGGACAGAAAGCAACCAGAGACCTGATAACATGGAGTGTGTTCATCAGTCTGAGTGACACCTTTCATATTACGCACTGTATTTCATCCCCTTGTCTGCTGTAATGATTGTCATCTTACATAAGGAGCTAATAAGGCACACATCACGCTCTGCAGCAGGAACAGATAAACACAAGTGTCATTCAGCAGCAGCAGAGTTGGTGCAGAACTTTCTGCTCTGCTGTGAAACTTCTCTGCTGCTCTTTCTCCTTGGTTGCATCCGTAGATGAAGTTTGATCCATCTGAACGACGCGGTGCCATCAGTGGTTCAGCCATGTGTGGGAAAGATCCAGAACACAACACAACAACTGTGGAGGGCCACATAACTTTGGAGGATTATCACAGGCTTGTTCTTATTTTGGCTGACTGCTTCAACACAAGGCGAGGCAAAACAAAGGAGGTAGGAGCACCGAGGTTTTCACTCCGAGGATCCTGGAGCCTACTTCCTGTTTTCAACTGATGTGAGCAAAAACAGCCAGATTATTAATAAAAAACAAAAACATGAAAAGTTTCCTGAAGTTATTTATAAACTTAACTGATAATTTGATTTTAAGCTAGCTCAACGGTGAGTTTTCTTTTATGTTTATGTAATCTTATCTGTTACAGAGTGACTGTGCGTGTGTGTGTGTGTGTGAGAGAGAGTATTGATTGCCACCTGTCTCTAATGAGGGGAAGTGGGGGTTAAAGTTGCTGCTTTACAAAAAGCCAGGACAGAAGGATGATGAGAGGCAGAGAGGATCTGGGGATGCCCCTGAACGATGGCTGACACTCCGTCAGCTCACCTGGACAACAGCCGTCTGAGGCTGGCAGTGAAGTGGATGATACCCACTGGTGGGTGCACCACAAAACACCAGCACAGGTCTGCTAGCAGAGGCATTCAGAGTCGTCTCAAACTGACATGACAGAGGAGGAGGGTCTGGGAGACAACAGTGGAGGCAGAGTATAGAGAGGAAGGCAGCTGCAAAGATTTACTGAAACTGCAAAGTTTGTTATTACTCTTAAACCAAATGACTCCAACCAAACCTTTTTGGAGCTGTGAACATTCACATAAACCCTCAGGAATCACTAGAGAACACAAATGCCCACTTTAAAATACATTACTATAGAATCTGATTCATATTTTTGTACTTTTCTGGGTTGAAATTTTTGATTAACTTCAGTCCTGATCAAAACACACAGTTTTGGTCTAATTCTACACATCAAACAGTAGAAAGGTCTTCATAAGGAGACCTTAGTATAATATCAGTACAATCAGATACAAATAACTTTAAAAAACAACCACAATGTGGTCACTACAGGAGTTTCAGAGAAAAAACAACCTGACCTAAACGAGGTCAAAAACATAACATAAGTGGGCTAAACTACATGAACCAAATCATTCAATCAACAATATAAGTGTTACAATAACATTCGACCACAACAATAACAAAGACATGTCGCTGTTTAATGAATAAAATCACTAATCAGGACTTGGAACAGCTAGACTATTAGCTCATAGGTGTAAATGGGGGAACTCCACGGTGAATTGTTAATAAAAGAAGAGAAACGAACAAACCAAATGACTCACTGGCTAACAAGTTGATTAAATCAGGACACATGGACTCAATCAGCAGGGTTGTCACAAGCTGCCAAGAAGGATTCTTTGAATAAATATCCATTTAGTTTCCTCCATGATAAAAACTCCACGAGCTTCCGAGTCAACGTCCTGATCTGACTCCGGTCTTCTGCTCATGCTTCCCTCGCTAAATTCTGTGACCCAAGGCTCTCCTATACTTTGTATTGAAGAGGGTTCCAGTGTGCATGCACAGTTACAGCGTAGGTCTATGTAAGGATTTGTGCGCCCAAAGCATGCTCTAAAGATCCCCAAAGAAACAGGAAGTAAACCACACGACCTCTTGGTGAGAAAAGTGAGAGAACTGTTTAAAACTACACCTAAATGCAGATTATACACAGACCTTACAGTATGTTTAGTTCATGCTTCATGCTTCTTTTAAAACTATTTGTGATTTTAATCTTCTTCTTCTTCCTCCTCCTGAGAGACTGGTTGGGCGGTGCCCCAGCGCCCCCTATTGACGGACCGCCACTCCTTCCAATAAGATTTGAAATTAAGCATATTAATTTTAAAGATCATATTAAAATATCATCTTCTTCAGAAGCCTCCTTTCTAAAATGCTTCTCAGTGCATACAGCATTGTTTGGGAATATAAATGAAATATGAAAGTAAAACATGTGACAACCAACTCTGTTCTCCCTAACAAGGTTTTAAAGAACAAATATTTTGTTAAAAGTAAAAATAATCTAGTGAAATCAATTAATACAATAGAAAATGTCATTTTATAGTCCCCAATAACATTTGATGTTAGAAATTTTAACATTCAGTGAATGCCCTTTAAAAGGTAAAACAAAAAATTGAAATTAAGCTGAAAACTCTTCATGAATGAGGCTCTGAGTTACACCAAACACCCTGTTTCTGAGATCTTCCTTTAACAATTCAAAGCGTTAACTCTGCTCAGATGAAACCATCAGCACTTCTTTTTTTACTTTTAACCTATTTCTATTTCATTTTTAAAGAACTCAATCCTCTAACTTCTCTTTCCATATCTGCCAGACTTGCCTGTTGAAAGTGGATTTCTGAGTGTCCCTCTTTGCTCTCACCAGTAAAAGTGTGAATCTTCCTCTCATTCCCAATAATCTCCCTCAACTGATTCCATCATTTCAGGTCAGACAGGAGAGATTAGCAGACAGATATCCTGCCTTAACCTTCACTTACAGCTCATCCTTTGAAACTTCCATTTCAGACAGATTTATTTCTTCCTGTTGAATTGTTCTCTTCACTCTAACTATGTGGCCTTACTTTTTCTCACACTCTGCTTCAGTCTTTTATTCTTTATTCTCTAAAAATCACTTCTTATGACAGGAAGTGTAAGTCAGTTAACAATAAGTCTTTGGAATTTAATTCTGTTATTCCTTAAATAATCTATAATAAGGTGTCTGTGTGGTGATTGACAGTTGATAGTGTGTATACATTTGCTATGGAGGAATAATAAGTAAATGCCTGTGTGGTGGAATTTTAGGAATTTAGTAAGACGTGTTCCTGTGATTATTTAAATAACAATGTGACTGTTTTGAGTTGGGGAGATGTGGTTATCTGTTAGTTACAGGAACCCCCCCTGGGGTGAAGTGTTGACCCTATCTCCATCTTTTATGATGGGTGATAAAACAACTGGGTTCCTGTCTTGCCCTGGGAGAAGATGTGAGACAGAAAGACTAGACCCAACCCAGTTGGGGGTGCATATGTGTGTCTGTGTTCTGGGGGGTGAAGTGTCACAATGGGAGGGGAGAAGGGTTAAAAGACAGTGGGAGTGGGTCAGAAGGCAGGATTTTCTCTCAGACACGGCTGAGGCAACATCCTCCACATTATAATGTGTAATAAAGCTCTCTAAAATGACGTAGGACTGAACTCTCATCCTTTGGATAAAAAACTTCCACAACAGCCTGTCAGTCCTTGAAGGAATAAATAACACCCACCACCTTTCAAACTAAGATCATCTCCTGTTAAGATCAGTGCTTTAGGTGAGCCGGTTTGCACCGGTAAGCAGTACCAGCACTAAAACGTTAGCCCTCAGAGGACCGGGACAGTTTTCCTGTGTACGGCGCGTACAGGGACTTTTTACGGCTTTCCCAAACCTATCTATTAATGAAAAAAACTGCCTCAAAAGAAACCCATTAGTTTGGTACAAAATGTTTTCTGTACTTCAAGAAGAAGAAGAAGAAGATTTATTTAAAGGAAGTGACATGTTTACTGAAGGAGGTATTTTTATTCTTATTTTAGTTAAATTTTTTAAAATTCAATTCTTACTGTATATTATTCCATTTATAGCACTGATTAAGATTTACTATCAGCTACTACAAAACCAAATTTAAACTAGATATGTGTCAAATTAACATTTTCATAGAAGTCATAGCAATTTTCAACGTCAATTGGCTTTTATGGTGGTCTAAAATTGCTTGAGTCACTGAACTTCAACTGTAGAATCCTCCTCATCTCATTTAGGATGAAATGGTGCAAACACTGTTGTGTAGAAAAGGTACAAGATTTGTCTCTATCGGCTGGCAACCCTTTATTGTTTAAACTCCGTTCTTTAGGAAGTGAAATACAGAAGTAGAAAATTCAACTGACCAACTTAAAAGAGCAGGGGGCAGGATGAAGAAACGAAACTCAAGACTCAGTGACGTACTGCCAGATACCAGTATTATGGAAAGAAGCAACATGTCGAGCGACGGAGTAAGGAACAATTCTTCTTCTTCGATTTTTATGGCGGTTGGCACACAACCTTAAGGTGCATTACTGCCACCTACTGCGTACACTTCCTTCTGGTTTTGAAGCTGTCGAGTAGGACACATCTGTAGGTCTGAGCGGGGAATTCGGGCCCGAACTGAACACAAGAAAATGGAACGATACATAGGTGACCTCATTCTTTTTGGTTTAAAACACTTCATTTTATTTTATTATTATTTTTTTTTTACAAATCCTGCTCCCTGCTCTTTTAAAGAGAAGTGAGTGACCTAAAAACAACACATGTTTCTTCTTGTTTATCATTCTGATATGCTGTTTCTTAGTTCTTACGTTAGTTCCTGTTTTGTCCTATAACAAAATGTGCTCCTGGTTATTGATACAAATATAACAGCCCATGCATACATAGTAGAATAAGTTGCTATTTTTTTGTCACTTTCAGTGATTAAAGTTGAGATTATATGAATTTGATTTACATGGTAAAGTTGTAAATAATTTTTTCCTAACATGTTTTGAACAACCTCAGTTTGGAGAAATGGATGAGTTTCTTAGCAGAATGATGAGTCAATATAGAGTCACAGTTCTGTCATTAAACCGTCAGAGCGTACTGCAACTAAAGTGACTACAGCGAGCAGCTCAGATCAGGCTGTGTGAACGACATGGATTTAGTAAAAGAATTACAGCTTGAGGTCATGAGTACCCCTTCTATAGATGTAACACTAATGCAAAGGAGCATAGTGGCAGCAGAAACTGGTATGCATGCATTATTTCTGGCGTTCATGTGCACCTCTTATGCACACCCCTGTATATGTATAATTTGCAAGAAACTGTTAAAATGGGTAAAAACAAGTTCAGTTTATGGGAGATGTAGTCTGAAGGACAATAACTATAGAAACAAGGGAGCAGGTGTCTCTTTGTACTGTTAAAGGCACACTATGTAACTTTTTCATAATTTTTAATCTTTTTCCTGAGCCAGTATGTGCTAATATGATCCTACAGGGTTAATGAAAAGTCACTCAGCTCCATCTGCTGCTTGGATCCAGAATACCAGAAATCTCACAAAGTCACGTATCTCGTGAGGGTTAGGCTAACCCAATGCGGCTAGCTGTTATGCTAGCACCAGAGTGTTTTTAGCTCATGATTCCTGCATTTTTTTCTATCTCTTCCTGCTTGAACACAGCTGATTTCTCTGGATGAGTGATGAACCGCTCCAGTAGAAAGCAATGAAGGTTGAGGAGACATTTCAACAGGTAAATTTAGGTGTTTCTGAGCAAAGACAATGCTAACGTTTTTAAGACAGTGACTTAAAGCGGACACTAGGGGGTGCTAAAAACAAGCCAATACGGCATAGTATGCCTTTGAAGACTGAGTAGTTACTGCAATGTGCTGTGATATCGTTTTATGCTGCAAAACAACATAATTGGAAACACTTTGTTGGGTTTATTTTAGGGATATTTCACAGTTTTACCTCAATGATCTTCTGTCCATCTTGTAAATGGGACTGAGGCTGAAGGGCCAGTTGTTTAGGAGAACTGAAGTATGTCTTAGGAGGACGCTAAACCTTCCTGTTGTGATGCTAAAGCAAAAGCAACGGGAAAAACCGACACACAGTAAATCTAGTACAATGTGACCACCAATAAACATGATTACTCTGATGACCAAAACATGTTTGTGTATCCTAGCAGTGAGTTTAGGCAGAGCTTCTTTATGGAAACACATGCAGGTCCTCTCCACTCACGGAGCATTAAAGCTGTGTTTCTGGTTGAAATGCCATCACTCACATCTGTTTTGATTGGATTTGTCAGGCTTTGGTCTCTTCGGCACACAAACAAACAGCCGTGCTCAATGTTTGCCCTCCTGTATAGTACGCCAACACACACATAAATGGGCACTGACCATGCAATTTATCCTCACTGCCCACAGCATTTAAATGCATCCAGCTGGATCATGCTGCACCTGTAAAAGGAGAATTGTTGTTTACAAGAGTAAACATTTGGGTTGTCTGTGCACAGCGGCATTCAAATCCCATATCTAAACAACCGTGGACGGACACACACCAGGCTGTTGTCTGACGTCCACTGAGGGAACGTGAAGAGAAATCTGATCTATAGACTCCTCACAGGAACCAGAGGCAGTTCTCACTGAGAAGGTGTGTTAGTCCATAAAAAATACCAAGAAACAGAAAGGAGCCAGAGGAGATGTATCACAGAAAATCACCAACTGCTGATGTAATAAACGGGTCCAGGCAAACAATGTACTCACATTTAATCTAACCTGATTATGCTGTTCATCCACTCTGACCAGACACTGCTTGGCCCAGGATAAATACTGTATGTGTAGAGGACGTCTGAGAACAGCTCCATGGTATCAGACAGCATCTTAAAGTGCAACACTGTCCCCACAGACAACATGAATACATACAAGCCCTGCATTTAAAGAAGGAGCACCTGTAACCCAAGGAGCCCTTATGACAGGTACATGTCAGAGATGTTCCTGTGGGACTTCAAACAGCAGCGATCAATAACTTATAGAGACGTGTCTGAAATCAGGATACAGCAGCTGACTAGAGAACTGAGCCAGAACAGGATCAGCTACACCTCAATAAAATAACACCTTATTAACTCCAAAAAGACATTTTACATTCAACTCATTTCACTGTTAACTTGAAAAAACAAACAAACAAAAAAACCACCACAACCCCAAAACAACAAACAATTGTATACAAACAAACAACCCCCCCCCCACACATCTATAAACCTGAAACAGCAGGCAACAAAATGAAGTCCAAAAATAAAAATGACATTTTAAAATAAAAAATCAGAAACTTGCAACCTGCTGTTTTGTATTTTCAGATCATTTGACAGTTTTCACGTTTCTCGTCCTCCTCACTCAGTCTTCAGCTGACCCTAAACACTTCAGCCTTTTCATACGATGCTGAGCCTGATATTACATGGGGGCGGGCTTAGAGCCCATTGGCTACTAAGGAACTGATTGACAGCTGGGTGACAGAGGTTAGGTTTGACGTTCTTTCTGCCAACAGGAGAGCGTCTGTTGTTGGCGCTGGAGAGTAGCATTATCCTGCCTCTGCTGAAATAGTTGAACAAACACTGGGATGGCAGACGATCCCTCGTCTGCAGAAAGATCCCAGCATGGCTACTCCAGAAAACTGAACACAAAACACAAAGGATAAGTGATGACATGAACGCTGCTTAGCTTGCAAGTTTTAATTGTTTTTATTTTAAATTATTGTTTTCATTTAAGGATTTGTTTTCTTTGCTTGTAGTTTTAGGTTTATAGCTTAGTTTTTTCACATTTACTTGTTTTAAAATGTGCATACTCATTATTTGAATTCATAAATTCTTTTGAGTTTATGTTTTATTTTTATTTACATGGAGCTGATCCTGTTTTGAGAAGAGGCAGCAGGTTGGACATGATAAATACACCATGAAGTAATCTGACTTTACACTTACATGAACTTTAATGACCTCCCAGAACCCATAGGGTTTAATATGGAGTTGGTCGTCGTTCTGTAATGATGTTGGGTTTTGTTTTTGGTTCTGAGTCAGGCAGCTTCCTCCATAGCGTCTCTTTTTGTTTTACTTTTAAAAACATGCTCCAGTCGTATCAGGTCATTCTTTAGTTTTTCCCTGCAGTTGCCATGGTGAATCAACATATCAGAGGATCCATTCAGGATGTTTCTTATCGAGCGTCAAGCTGTTCTTGGTTTGTTTCCACGAGTCCTGCTTTGTTTCATGTCTGTCAGTTTCCTATGGTAATTATCACACCTGTCCATCAGGTCTCTTTTCATGATCAACCATTCTACTCAGATCATCATCTATATTAACTCTTATAGGGTAAATAGCCATATTTCATCACTTGTTTTAAATAAAATTTGCAGGTTAAACCTGAAATGCACAAAATAACTTTAAAAAGTAAAATGAAAGCAAGAAATCAGTTACATCTTTAAAAAAGTTAATCAAGTATAAAACATGTTTTTAAAAATTTGTGCTTTTTAAACTTTTTGAGATCCTTGTTATCTTTGTCTTTATTTCTTTTACTTAAAAAATATATTTCATAAAACTTTCTGGTTTAGGCTGTAAACCAAAACTTACTGAAGAACTTTTATTGCCAGTAGATGGACAATGTTATCATGCAGCTACAGAAATTTGTCTCAATGTTTTGGTGCAAACAAGTCAATAAAAGATGATGAGGATAAATGGACAATGAAAAATGAAGGAAATGTAAATGTACTGAAGTCAGAGCATCAGCCTATGACTGGCTGTGCTGGACTAGTCAGGTCCCTTTGAGAAGGACAGAGGGGCTCTGAAGAGTCCAGGTAGAAGAGGGGAAACATGATCTGTGTCTTGAGCTTTTGGTCCTTATGGACCTGAACCTCCTGCCAGAAGGTAAAACCTCAAACAGATTGTGTCCAGGATGATCCACCATCATCTTAGCTGATTCCTGGTCCTAGAGGTGTGAAGGTCCTGGAGTGAGGGCAGGTTACAGCCAATCACCTTCTCAGCTGAACGGATCAGACGCTGCAGTCTGTTCCAGTCCTTGAAGGAGGAGGCAGCAAACCACAAGGTGATGGAGTTGGTGAGGATGGACTCAATAACAGCTGAGCAGAAGCTCACTGTGATTGGTTGAGGCGAGTTGAACGTCCTCAGCTGGTGCAGGAAGTCCGTCCTCTGCTGGGCTGTGGATGTGAAAGATCTAATGTTCAGCTTCAACTTTAGGTCCTGAGTGAGGGAGGAGCCCAGAAAGAGAAGATACTCCACAATATCCACAGTGGAGTTGGAGAGAGTGATGGGGCTACGTTCCTCCTGAAGTCCACCACCTTCTCTCCTGTCTTTAGATCATTGAGCTCTACACTCACTGGCCACTTTACAGTATTGGGTACACCTTGCTAGTTCCTGATTGGACCCCCTTTGCTTTCAGAACTGTCTTAATCCTTCATGGCATAGATTCAACAAGGTACTGGAAACATTCCTCAGAGATTTTGGTCCAAGGTTCAACGTGTTGTGTGTTCAGAGATGCTCTTCTGCAGACCTTGGTTGTAACCAGTGGTTATTTGAGTTACTGCAATAAAATTCATGAATGTTCAGTGTTTTACCAGCATATGTTGTGTTTTAGTGCTGGTATGCTGGTCTATAGTGATCCATTAGTTCAACCAGCATTGACCAGCATTGAATCATGCTGATCCACCAGCTAAACCAGCACCAAACCAGCATAGACCAGCAAAGACCAGTAAACAAATCATGCTGGTCTTGATTTAGTAAGTAAGTAAAAACTTTATTTCTAGAGCGCCTCTCACGATACAAATCACAAAGCGCTTAACAAGAGAAAACATTACAAAACCACAGATGTGAACAGATGAGCAGAAAATGAGAAAACATGACACAAGTAACAACAAGTTAAACAAAGGCAGATTTGAACAGATGAGTTTTTAACTTTTTCTTAAATGAGTCCACAGACTTCAGAGAGAGAGGAAGAGAGTTCCAGAGCCTTGGAGCCACAGATGAAAAGGCTCTGTCTCCTTTAGTTCTCAGTCTGGTTTTGGGGACTGAGAGTAGACCTTGTTCAGAGGATCTGAGGGATCTGGAGGGAGTGTAGGGTTTTAGATAAGCAGTAATGTATGCCGGTGTCTGACCATTCAGAGCTCTCCACGTCAGGACAAGGATCTTATAGTGGATTCTAGAATTAACTGGAAGTCATTGCAGCTGCATCAACAGAGGACAACACACAGACATGTGTGAATCTGGATGATTTAGTCAGAAGCCTGGCAGCAGCATTCTGTAGAGTCTGTAGTCTGTTTATGGAGGTTTAAGAAAGGCAGGTATAGATGGAGTTGCAGTAGTCCAAGCGGGATGCAACAAAGGCATGGACTAAGACCTCCACTTCAGGACTAAGACCTCCATTTCAGGACCAAGACCTCCATTTCAGGACCAAGACCTCATTTCAGGACCAAGACCTCCATTTCAGGACCAAGACCTCATTTCAGGACTAAGACTTCCATTTCAGGACTAAGACCTCCATTTCAGGACCAAGACCTCCATTTCAGGACCAAGACCTCATTTCAGGACCAAGACCTCCATTTCAGGACCAAGACCTCCATTTCAGGACCAAGACCTCATTTCAGGACTAAGACCTCCACTTCAGGACCAAGACCTCCACTTCAGGACCAAGACCTCCATTTCAGGACTAAGACCTCCATTTCAGGACCAAGACCTCCATTTCAGGACCAAGACCTCCATTTCAGAACCAAGACCTCCATTTCAGGCCTAAGACCTCCATTTCAGGACTAAGACCTCCATTTCAGGATTAAGATCTCCATTTCAGGAAGGGAGACAATAGAACCAAGTTTAACAATGTTTCTGAGGTTTCTGAAGCAGGATTTAACCAGCTGGATTTATATGGTCCATAGTTACCATCACCGGGAAAATGCCTGAAGGCCAGTCCTCATCCAGACCCAGAGCATTTGCCATCGGCGTATCGGCGCAGGTCGCCAGGGGCTCCCGCCCGCCGCCAGTCAATCCAGACCTGCACGCCTCCTCCTTACACAGGTCTGTCTGTGAACTCTGTGCAAACACAGATCCTGACTCCTGAACATCACTCACTCACTCATACATGATGCACCACGGTCTCATGAGGAATGCAGCTGTTTGAAATAAACATTTTCTTGTTCCCGAATACAAATATTTTTAAAGTATTTGTTTGAAATAAGTATTCGGGAAAACTCCGTTATTTGTGCTTTACCGAATACCGTATTTGTACCGCCTCCATCCCTATTCCCAACCCTGTAGCTCAGTTTGAACTGCAGAGAATTGTCTGGACCTTGTCTACATGCCTAAATGCATTGAGTTGCCAGCATGTGGTTGGCTGATTAGTAATTTGCATTAACAAGCAGTTGGACAGGTGTACCCAATAAAGTGGCCAGTGAGTGTATATGATTCTGGCTGCTCCAGTCCACCAGGTGGTCAATCTCCCACCTGTACGTAGAGATGAGGCCAGTGTGAGAGTGATGTCATCCACATATTTTAGGAGATTAACAGACTGATGTGTCTGATAAAGCTCTCATTAATGATCACATATGGTCAGCTGCTCTGTACTTAAGGGTTAGAGTCATGAGGTCTAGATTTCATGTTATTTCCCTCCTGATCTGTGTTATTTGATAACGTTTCTCAGGGTTTAGGGTTAGGGTTAGTTTTTCCATTTAATTTCTATCAGCAGCCACATCTGGAGTGTAGTTTACATTTTGGTCCTACTCTCCACCAACTCGTGTGACACAAAACCAAAGAGATTCTTTGGATAAACATAAAGCTTCTCTCACAGTCTAATTATAATTGTTGGGTTTCCAATAAGATGCCACCAAGCAGAAACTCAGTAATCAGACTTGCTTCCTTTATTCTCACTAACAAAACAAACAAGCAAAAATTCTTGCTCAGAGACTAAAAACAACACAGAGAAACAGGAGGACTGATAAGGAAGGCACCAGAAGACAGAGTGAGCCAGAAATCTTAATTATGAGCACTCAGGCTTTTAGATAAGAATTCTGTGTTAAATAAATGAAGTTTCTGGTTGTTAGAAACATTATGGATGAACCCAACACTCTGTCTGCTCAGGACAGGATGTCAGAGCAGACATACCCTGAACCAGACATCATGCTGTAACGATCATTAGTATGAATCATTTATAGATCTAGATGTCTCTGTTAAAGTGACCTATAATAGGGCTGTACAATATTAGGACAATCTAATATCCCAATATTTTTTGGCTATATCATGATATGTGTACACATATAAATATGTATGTAAGTATATATATATATATATATATATATATATATATATATATATATATATGTGTGTGTAGTTTAGTGGAATAAATTTGTGTTTCTGCTCCCTTTTGCAGTGATGGTTTTATGGCATGTTTTACTAATTATCGTATTTTGTTCCACATCCTCCTTGTGAAGTCCAAACCACCACCTCTTGGGAACTAGCTCGTCTTCAGTCTCCCCTCACTCATCTAAAACTCCTGGCGTCGCCATGTTTTTCCCTTTCTCATAAACAAGCATGCTTGGCGTGGTGGCCACGTAGAAAACTCTCAGGTTGGGACGAGGGAGTAGTGATGCATTCACAGCATGTGGCAGGAACTAAACTGACGGTGAATTACAAGCAGACAGCTTAAATATGCTGTGACAGTTTATGGTTACGATAAAGCCATTTTAACCTTCCCACGTACAAAAACGTGATACCTCGAGTATACCGGTACATCGCCCACCCTTAATCTATAAGTTTGTGTCTCAGAACTCATTACTGCTAAATACAGCCTTGAAAATCAGATAAGATTAGAATTAACAGAGAACTTTATTTTAAATATACAAACACATCAGAGTTTGACCACCACAATAAAAATGACCCTCTAGCTGTCACACTGCTGCTGTAGAAAAGATCGTTTCACTATAGGACGGCTGAAAACTAGCTAAGGCTTGCATCTGTTTCAGCACTAGTAAAGCGTTAGTAATGATCAGCTGAGTGCTGGAGGTACCTGCATTAGGGGCCTTGAGGGAAGCTGCAGGTCTGAGGGTCAGATCATCATTAGGTTTGTTAGACTGTCTGTAGCTGGAGCACTGAGTCATATCTGAAGCTGAGAGACATAGAGAGACAAGGTCAATAAAGAAATGGCTTTACATTTATATTTTTAACCATACAATATAAACTCCAGAAATATAGCATTTATAGTTTATGAAACACAAGTTGCTCAAACCCCTCTTTTTGTTGCACTAGAAGAGAGAAAAAGAGACCAGGCTGATCTCGTTGGCATTCAGTGTTTGTTGGATTGTGTCACAGATATTGGACTTTTTATGTTACCTGAGGCATTGAGGTGCAGGTGAGGCTGGAGGAGATGAAAAACTACTTTCCTGTTACAGCAACAAGCAAAGCAGCTCTGTTCCATCTGCGGGGTCAGTTTGGAGGAGAGATTTTCATCCAGCTATAGTCTGGATCAGTGATCACATGTTTTTCTAACAAAAGGTACACCTTCTATGAAAACACGTCTCCAGGTAAATCAATATAACTGTGCCAGATACAAGAGAAATCTGTGTTTCATTCGTTCTTTCCATTTTCAATTGAAAACCAAAAATCAACAAAGGAAAAAGTTCTTAAATATTTTGTTATTTGTTCTTGAAATGGATACAAAACAACAAAACTGTCCTGTTATTCATATTTTAAAGTCTAGTCTCTCATCAAAAATGCAAAATGGAAAAACAAGCTGTAGGACAGAATTTGATTTTAATATTTCATTGCTCAGTTTAACTAACAGGTGTTACATTGATATATGATCCCCCGTCTAGATGTGTTCCCCCACCAGTTCATGAGCGCACTTGTTTCTAAATTGTTCACAGAGCTATGATACAATATGATATGATACGCAGCTGTCAGGATAAGTTCCCCTTGTGTAAAATCTAGAAAGTAAGAAGGAAAGAGGATTAAACCTTTAGGACTTGTGTCACACTCCGCCATGAGACCATTCTCTTTACTCACTTCCTGTTTTATTTTGACATCCTTTCCTCTTGTTCAGTGCCACATCCTGTGAGCTGTATTTAAGATCAAATAAACGGGAGAAAAAGGGAAAACTTATCCTGAAACAACATGTTTAATCTTTCATGGTTTCTGTACTTCTGTAGAATGAGCACAAAACGTCGGAGACGGGTTAGCAACGAACAACTGGTGCAGGAACAAATCTCGACGGGGGATCATGTATCAGTGTAACACCTGTTCACTTAAACATGAGTAACAAAATATTAAAATCAAATTTGGCCCTACAGCCCGTTTTTCCATTTCATGATTTGATCCGAGACAAGACTTTAAAATATGAAAAACAAGACGTTTTTTGTTGTTTTGTATCCGTTTCAAAAACAAATAAAATATTTAAGACATTTTTTCTCTTTTGATTTTTGGTTTTCAATTGAAAATGGAAAGAACAAATGATACATGGATTGTTTTTAATTGTTCTGTATCTGAGGCTTCCTCTCTGTCTAAGGAAACAGATTTACAGTATCTGATTGGCCACGTATGGGAAGGGCTACATTTGATTGGTCAAATACCTCAAGCTTCTGTGTGATTGACTCAAACACATTAGCTTACAAAGAATTGATCTGTAGCATGTGGAAACATTTGAGCCAAGCACTTATTGCAGTTTTCCTGTCATGTTTTGCGATAAGCCTATCGCTCGTGCTGATATCGCAATGGCAATTAATTGTTGCTATATTGTGCAGCCCTAATAAAGATAAAAGCTAATACTGTCTAGGAAAGTAGTCTGGACTCAGGTTGTGGAATTGAAAAAAGATAAACCTTCAGCATAGAACGTAGCACTAAACTGGAGATCATTGGCCAAAGATTGGGAATTGATTTAATGGATTTAGTTTGGTCCTCATGTCGGAACCACCACAACACATCACTGTAACGTAATTAGAGAGTGGTGTTTCTATCATGGTAAAAGCCTCCAATGTCTCAAGGTCCAAAGGACGCCTCTGCAAAACTGTTCAGACTAACTGATGGAATATTGTTAAGTTTGTTTTCTACCTTCAGTTTGAAGAGAGAGAGAGAGAGAGAGAGAGAGAATACATTTATGTAGGTTTGGTAAGTGATTTTACTTTTTCTAAGTATAAAAAACCAACAACCTCCTTTGTAATAGAGCCAAACAGACGACATATCAATTAAAAAAGCATAAGGGAGAGAAACCGGCCTCAGGATAAAGAGTCTTCACACCGATGCTTTGGAGCACAGATGTTGTGTTAAACAACAACAAGTCCATCAACCAGGCAGAGAGGATGGGTTGTCTTCAAGTTCTCGTTTAAAATGGATGAATCTCATAGCAGCTGCTGAAAACGAGTTTGAAACTGTTTGGTGATCATAGATGGATAAACCTTCCTTAGTTACTTTGAACTATGCTTAAAATCACTTAAAGGGATAGTCCAGATTATTTGAAGAGGGTTTCTGAGGAAACACTGTGAACTATTTTTATCTTACCTCTTTGAATGACCTCAGTATGGAGATACACAGATTACTGTAGTTCTGACCAGCCTGAAGAACTAATGTTAGTCTAACAAATCAAGACAAAACTGGATTATTGACATCTTAAAACTACAGTAAACAACTGTGAAAAACACAAAAACAGAAAATGGTACCAGCAGCAGAGGTTGTGAAAACATATAAATGTGAATAGAAGAACCTTCAAGTCAGTGAGGTATTTAAGAAGAAGCCAGTGAAGTTGTTGGAGAACAGGATTAATATGCTTAATGGAAGGAGTTCTAAAGACCCGGGCTGCTGCGTTTTGTAGCAGCTGAAGTTTGTGCAGTATTTTCTGTGGTAAACCAGAGAGGGCCCTGCGATGGACTGGCGACCTGTCCAGGGTGTCCCCCGCCTCTCGCCCCTTGACCGCTGGAGATAGGCACCAGCTGCCCCGCGACCCTCTGTGGAGGAATAAGCGGCTACAGAAAATGGATGGATGGATGGAAACCAGAGAGGATGGAATTACAATATTCAATCTGATGTGACCAGTGTGTGTACAGGACTGCAGTTTTGTCAGCTGTAAGGGATGGGCTTAAAGTGCCCATGGCATGGTTTTCCATGTTTTCTGACTTATCTATCATGTTGCAACGTTGAGTTCTCACCTTAAACCTGCCAGAAAGAGCAAAAAATGGCGTCTATCTGTCTCCTAGTACAGCCAGTGAGAAGCTCTTCAAGATTTCAGACCCAGGTTTCAAACCGTTTTTTTCACTCCAGCCTGCTATGAGGTCATAGTGATCCGGACTTGCTTATATGGTCTAATTCTCCACCCACATGCACGTTCACGACACCTGGAGCGAGGAGAACGCCATTGCTGCTGCCGCCATTGACCATAGACTGTGTAGCACAGACACAGTCATCCTCTCGTGTTTCTCTTTTCTTTTAGCGAGCGTTTAGTTTCACTTTCACGTGACGGCACTGCCCCCTACTGCAGCCGAGGTGTCAGGCTGCCAAATAAGGAGAAACCCAGCAGAACCGGAAGGCAGCGCCTCGCCTCGCCTTCTTCCGCTTATCCGGGTACGGGTCGCGGGGGCAGCATTCCAAGTCAGGCAGCCCAGGTCATCTTCTCCCCGGCCAAGTCCACCAGCTCCTCAGCTGGGACGCCCAGGCATTCCCAGGCCAAACTGAAGATGTATTTCCTCCAGCTTGTCCTGGGTCGACCTGGGGGCCTCCTGCCGGCAGGACATGCCCAGAACACCTCCCGAGGGAGGCGTCCAGGAGGCATCCTTACCAGATGCCCGAACCACCTCAACTGGCTCCTTTCGATATGGAGGAGCAGCGACTCTACTCCGAGTCTCTCCCGGATGTCCGAGCTCCTCACCCTATCCCTAAGGCTGAGCCCGGCCACCCTGCGGAGGAAACTCATTTCAGCCGCTTGTATCCGCGATCTCGTTCTTTCGGTCACTACCCAAAGCTCATGACCATAGGTGAGGATTGGGACGTAGACCGACCGGTAAATCGAGAGCCTTGCTTTCTGGTTCAGCTCCCTCTTTACCACAACAGACCGGTTCAGCGTCCGCATCACTGCAGACGCTGCCCCAATCCGCCTGTCGATCTCCCGCTCCCTCCTTCCCTCACTCGTGAACAAGACCCCGAGATACTTGAACTCCTCCACTTGAGGCAGGACCTCTCTCCCGACCCGGAGTTGGCAAGCCACCTTTTTCCGGTCAAGAACCATGGCCTCAGACTTGGAGGTGCTGATCCTCATCCCAGCCGCTTCACACTCGGCTGTGAACCTCCCCAGCAAGAACTGAAGATCAGAGCTCAATGAAGCTAGGAGGACCACATCATTTGCAAAAAGCAGAGACGAGATTCTCCTGTCACCAAACTCAACTCCCTCCACACCACGGCTGTGCCTAGAAATCCTGTCCATAAAGGTTATGAACAGGACCGGTGACAAAGGGCAGCCCTGGCGGAGTCCAACCCTCACTGGGAACAGGTCCGACTTACTGCCGGCTATGCGGACCAGACTCACACTCCTCTGGTACAGAGCATTCTGGTACAGCGCATTCTTCTGATCTCTGAGTTGCTCATTAGGAAATAATTACAGCGTATTTTGAGTTATAATGGTGCAACGCTAATCTAGAGGCATCAAAGATTACATCTGTTTAATATAAATTGATTTAAATATGGAGCCATGGGCACTTTAATGACACATCTTGCACAGTGGCAGCAGCATACACACCTGATAATGTTGCTGACCTGTTTCCTAAACTCTAAAGTTTTATCAACAGTGACACCAAGGCTCTTAACATGAGATGAAGCAGGAGTCATAGAACTGTCAATACAAAGAGAAACATTACTAGCTTTGTCGACAAAAGATGATGTTCCTACAAAAGGAATCTCAGTCTTTATGCCGTTTAATTTGAGAAAGTTAGAAGACGACATTACTTGTTTTCAGTTAGTGAGAGAAGAAGGCAGAAGTTTGGCTTCATGTAGTGTCTCATCAGCACTGGAATAAAGGTGTATGCCATGTTCCAAGAAAATTTGACCAAGTGGTAAAAGATGAATGATAAACAGAAGAGGGCCCAACACAGAACCCTAAGGAACACCACTGAGAACTGGTTAGACCTGGTTTGAAATGTTCTAAATGTACATACTGAACATGGCCTGAGAGGTAAGATTTAAACTACTCATGTGAAGAGCAAATGAGAACAACTGGATCTAATCTCTCTAGGACCTAGGTACACAACTCACGCCCTCAAGCCATTAAAGCCTGGGTCACACATAATTGGTTTGTATTTATAGAGCGCTTTCTAGAGTGATCTACTCCCCAACAACACAAACAAACAGTCATTCACCCATTCACACTCACATTCATACACTGGTAGTGATCAACTACATTGTAGCCTCAGCTGTCCTGGGGCGCACTGACGGAGGAGGGGTTACCATGCACCGGCACCCTCCAAGTCCCTCTGACCACCACCAGTAGACAAGGTGGGTGAAGTGTCTTTCCCAAGGACACAGCGACAATGTAACCCAGTCAGAGCAGTCATAAAACATCAGCGCTGCGTATCACCCGAGCCTTGATTTTGAATAGAAACCATCCATCCATCCATGTTCTGTAGCCACTTATTCCCCCACAGAGGGTCGCGGGGGAGCTGGTGCCTATCTCCAGCGGTCAAGGGGCGAGAGGCGGGGGACACCCTGGACGGGTCGCCAGTCCATCGCAGGGCCACACAGAGACGAACGAGACAAACAACCACACACCCACTCACACCTAAGGACAATTTACCAGCCCAATTAGCCTGACAGTCATGTCTTTGGACTGTGGGAGGAAACCGGAGTACCCGGAGGAAACCCACGCACGCACGGGGAGAACATGCAAACTCCACGCAGAGAGGCCGCAGAGCCGGGACGCGAACCCACGACCTCCTTGCTGCGAGGCAACAGTGCTAACCAGCTGCGCCACCATGCAGCCTGAATAGAAACCATTCTAACCATAATCATAAAGTAGTTCCCTGAGGACCGCCACGTTGCATCCCAGATGCGCTGGTCCACGCCACGGCACTAAAGATACGCAACAGTTATATTTCTGAGCTGAGGTGCACCTGAGACGCATGTGTCACGACATTGTGGCGTACTTTGCAGAAATTATGACAATACACAGAACCGCTGCTAGTACTGCAAACAAACAACCACCAGTACATGGACGAGGAGCGTTTCATTGTGGAAAATTTATGTAATTGAGCTTTTAGAAACATACTACTCCAATAAATAGCTCATTTACCCATTGCTGAAGAATTAGAAGATAATCCCACTAAACACAATGGTAGTTTTGATCAAATCCAGACCAAAAGATGCGCTTCATACTTCCTGTTCTCAGTTCCCGCGAGATAATGTGACTATCGTGTGATTTTGCAAGCTGCGTTCAACGGCGCTCCTCTTTAGGAGAGATTAGGACTGGCCAAAGACACGGCTCTACCACAGAGCAGTGCTAACTTCTCTTATGGGACCCAGGCTTTACTGTGTCCCCAAAGCTGTCAATATTTCATCAAATCTACTGAAAATCCTCTCCAGCGCTATTACCCCCCTCTGTCCACCACCGCTACGCACCCTCGGCCCGCGGACTCCTCCATGAATATTTATGTGGCCCTTTCAGGTTTGTAACCCAGTACTCCTGCTCTAGGAGATTATCAGGAGAGATTGTACCAAATAAATCTTAAATCCTCATCTGTTAGGTGATGGAAACTAGAAAGATTAGAAGATGGAAGAACCTACCCAACCATTTATTCAAGTGAATTCATAGGACAGAACCTGGAACTACTCTCAACTCAACAGAATGTTTGATTCTACACAAAAATAGGTTTGGATATGAAGAGTAAATACTCAGTAAATATTTAGAGCATCTGTATGCAGAAGTAATACAAATGTCATAATATTATAGAGATATTTCATTTTACGCCTGTCTGAAACACTCTTTTAAAACGTCCCCATTTCCCATGTTTTTTATAGTTTCAGATGTGTCGATGTGTTTTGTGTAAAACAGCCTGGAAAACAAAAATATAATATTTAATCTTTTATGAATGAAAAGTCATTAAAAGTTGATCACTTTCCCTCTTTTAACTGGTGCTGACTCTCCCCAGTCCCTATCTGTACTGACCATATAAAACACCACTTGTGTTTGAGTTTAGCACTGACTTTCTTTGAAGGACGTTCCCACAGAGCTGTTTGAATTTGACTGTTTCTGATCAAGGCCAAGCCCATTATTGTAAAAGTTTGCAGACAAGTTTACCAAACTCATCGTCCTTGAATGTTTTGAATCTTTTATAAATTATCCCATCTTTGATTTGCGGTGGATTTTGTGTTGCCCCGTGAGCAGATTGTGGTACACCTGTTTATTAGAAATACTCCATAAATACACTCGCCTTGACTCCTCAGCTTAGCTTTTTTTCTTTTGAAAGATGAAGTGTTAAAAGAAAGTGAAGCTGACTGCAGACCCTTGACAATCAATCGTTTCTGAGGCTGCTGGTTGCCATGGATTCTCTGTCCTCATTATTAAAGACCAGCAGGGAAAGACAATCTAAAGAAAAGTGGAATGAACAGCAGAGAATAACAGGAGCCAAAGTGTGTGTTAGAGGGAAGGAAGTCATCAGGAGGAAATAACAGCATTTTGAAGAGTACAGCTCTAAAGTGTTATGAAAACCTGGAGGTAAAAACTTCTTTTCAGATTTCCCATTGGGTATCCCCCCAAACACAAACACATCTAGCTAGCCATTGCCTTTAATTTGTCCAAATAATTATCCCAAACATTGGGCTTTGCTTAACGAGTTTGGTTTGTCCAGTTTTAGACAAAAAGAAGAAAATTAACCTTTAAATGACCCGTTCAAAATCAGCCCAAGCAAAGATGTTGAAATCTGTAAAACGTCTTTCTTGGGGGTGTGGTTTTGGGGCGTTACTCTTTGTAGGTCTGTTTCTGTCTGAACCAGTAGACATTAAAGAGGCTGAAGGGAAATTATATGAAACAAGAATCAAGATGTATGGAAAAGCAAGGTCCTCTCCCTAAAGCTCTCTGACAAGTGTCCACTAATAAAGGTCACCATGATGTGGCCTTCATAATCAGCAGTATAATTACCCCATTAGCAGCCATTAGCTTCTGAATATACTTGGTTCTTAGTTATGCAGGTTGGTGACTTTGGTCCCTCTGGATTCATTTCTGTTAAGTGTTCAACAGAGACAGCGTTCCCTTTAAATCAGTATGAAACACACCACTACTGCACAGCATATTAGGTCAGCATGGTCACAGGTAATTGTGGGGTGAATGTGCAGATAGCCCTGTGCTCGTGTGTGATTACACTTTATACAACACACCCATCCATCCAAACCTCAGGCTGTCATGGATGCACAAAGGAGAACATCCACTTTAGGTTGACAGCTCTGCTTCTGAGTGAAATATTAATCAAAACACCAGCGTTTTACTATTCAAAACAAAATGCAAGAGACCTATGCTCAATTTATTTCTTTAAAACCAGTTCACAACAAAGGTCATCTCAAAGAACTCTACAAAACGCAACACGTCCAGTTCATATCAGAACAGGTCCAGATTCACAGTCCAGTCAATTCATTTCAGCTGTGGTAAAATCAAATTCATTAGACACTAAAAAATTCATGAGTTAAAGCGGCTCTCTGGATTATTTTTCTCTGTATCAAAGTTTTCTAAATGTTTTAAAGGATATTATATATATAATATATTATATATTATATATATTATAAGGATATATCAGGTTTAAACTATGATCTATGGGTTGAGTTC
>SSNR01000331.1:433914-457982 GCA_006937965.1 Callopanchax toddi
ATGTAAGTTTGTAGTTATTATGTGCGTGATTGAGGGAGGTATAGTTACCCTGCTGGGGTGGGGGTGGGGGACTCCGTGGGCTCCGTGGCGCTGTGTGGGGCTCCTGCCGTGGACCTGGATGGGTGGGCCGGCGATCTCCCTGCCCTGGGTGGTTTTGGGGAACGGGGGTGCTTACTGGGGCCAGCGGGGGAGCTGGCCCCCTGGGAGGGCCTGTCCCCCCAGTCTTGCCTCCCCATCCCCGGATTTTTCACTCCCTCTGCTCCGTCACGTCACCACACACACAGGGCTTTGAGTCACGGGTACGTCATGGGTGTGGAACACCATCTCTGCAGTCCTGTGGCAGCCTGTGGCCCAATTTTATTGCACAATTTAAACACTTCCACCCCAGCCATTCTTACATTATGCATCTAGGGTCTTTGGAGGAATTACACCCAGTAATACCCGGGGGGAGGGAGGTCTAGCCGGCTAACCTCTCCCCCGGTGTCATTACCCATCTCCACGCATTTAGACACTTAGGATCCAGGGCGGGGGATGGCGGGCCACCCCCCACTCTTTTTAAAAGCATCTTACTACAACACGCATCAACACCACATTGGAGCAGGCGGGGGGAGACTTGGGGTCTTCACACACCCCTGTTCTCTGCTTGCTGCCTGGGGCCTGGAGTGGAGCGGGCTGTCTGGTCGGGGTCTGCGGTGGGGGGCTGCTCGGCTGCGGCGGGGTGCGCGGTGGTCTGCTTATCCCCACTTCAGTAAGGGAGGGACCATCTTCTGGGTCTCAGGGCCGGCTTCACCCTTAGGGCGCTGGTCCCTGGTCCTGAACATAGAGTGTGCATGGGGAGCGAGAGTGGGTGTACAGCGTCTATTGTGTGTCTTGGTATGTTTGCAGGAATGTGTGTGTGCACGCATGAGGGAGGGAGAGTGATTGTGTCTGTGTGTGACTGTTTTTCTGTCAGGTTTCGTCCCCCCCCCCCCCTTTTCTGTGACATGCTAGGCCCTCCTCGGCAGAGACTATCCTCCCTGGCTGCGCCTCGGCATTGGTGGTGCCTTTCTCCAGTGGCGTGCTGGGNAAGAGACAGCGTCATGGGTGTGGAACACCATCTCTGCAGTCCTGTGGCAGCCTGTGGCCCAATTTTATTGCACAATTTAAACACTTCCACCACAGACATTCTTACATTATGCATCTAGGGTCTTTGGAGAAATTACACCCAGTAATACCCGGGGGGGAGGGAGGTCTAGCCGGCTAACCTCTCCTCCGGTGTCATTACCCACCTCCACGCATTTAGACACTTAGGATCCAGGGCGGGGGATGGCGGGCCACCCCCCACTCTTTTTAAAAGCATCTTACTACAACACGCATCAACACCACATTGGAGCAGGCGGGGGGAGACTTGGGGTCTTCATACACCCCTGTTCTCTGCTCGCTGCCTGGGGCCTGGAGTGGAGCGGGCCGTCTGGTCGGGGTCTGCTCGGCTGCGGCGGGGTGCGCGGTGGTCTGCTTATCCCCACTTCAGTAAGGGAGGGACCATCTTCTGGGTCTCAGGGCCGGCTTCACCCTTAGGGCGCTGGTCCCTGGTCCTGAACATAGAGTGTGCATGGGGAGTGAGAGTGGGTGTATAGCGTCTATTGTGTGTCTTGGTATGTTTGCAGGAATGTGTGTGTGCACGCATGAGGGAGGGAGCGTGATTGTGTCTGTGTGTGACTGTTTTTCTGTCAGGTTTCGTGCCCCCCCCCCCTTTTCTGTGACATGCTAGGCCCTCCTCGGCAGAGACTATCCTCCCTGGCTGCGCCTCGGCATTGGTGGTGCCTTTCTCCAGTGGCGTGCTGGGATGTCTCGGGGTCTGGGTCTGGGTGCTGGGGGCATCTGCCTGCTCTTCTTCCTGTGGCGGCCTGGTGGGATCTGGGCCGCCGGGGGTGGTCGGGCCTCTGCTGGGGCTGGTTCGCTCCTGGGTCTCGGGTCTCTGGTTCCGGCTAGATCTACCCTGGATGGCCGGCTGCAGGCGGTGCCTGTGAGCTCCTAGCCGCGACCCCCCAGGGGCTCTAGCGCGGCGACTGCCGGGGGGCCCACGTGAGGTGAGCCTCTGCGCCCTCTGGGGGAGAGTTTAGCGACTGCCCTGATGGCGGTCTCCCTGGGGTGTCCGTGCCCTGGGTGGCCTATGGACGTCTGGGGCCTGGACCTCCTCCGCGTCCTCCGTGGGCCTTGGGGACGGGTCTGTGGCTCCTCGAACTTATTATTGAATGTTTCAATAGAGAAACCTTACATAAACAAGCGCGCATGTATACACACAGGTGATCACAAGGTGCTCACATAAAGACGGACTCAGGTGTTTTCAGACACATTGACTGGGGCTGTGGTTGGCACTGAACTCTCTTGAACTGGTGTATACGTATACATTTGAAGAATATCACAACTGTTGTGTATTCATATGCTGTTTGTTGCTGTTGTATCTTTTCTCCCTGTTTTGTTTGTTTGTGCTTTATTTACAGGTCTAGAAGTGGATTCTTCACGTCTCTTGTTCTCTTCTTTTTCTGTTTACTTTCTCCCCCATCCCTCTTTCTGTACCCTTCCCTTCACTTTCAGGCTCCGTGTCCAATCAACCATAAAAACATTCTAATAAAGATTTTGGGGGTTATATTTAAACAAAAATCAGGAGGAGTTTTATAGCAGTGGCTGTAACCTCTCACCTGAAACAGCAACACTGTTGGGCTTGTTTTTGGCACTCAGACATTATTCTGTTTGCTCCACAGCCGGGCAGGACACATGGTTAAAAAAAAACAAAAACAAAAAAAAACAAAAAACAAAAAAACAAAAAAAACAACAACAACAGAACCAGAACTACAAAGTCATAAATAAGAGTCAGTGGTGGATCTAGAGAAAGATTTCTGGGTTGGCAAAAGAGGGGCAAGAATTTTTCTGGGGTGGCACTATTTACAAGAATACTATGCCAGATGAGATGAGTAGATCCGCCCATGATGAGAGTACTAAAGAAGTACATTCCCCAAAGAAACAGGAGTTAACTAACTTCCAATGTTGAATATTGGACCTCAAAACAAATATTTTTTACCTTTTTGAGGATCTGAAAGTTACATTTATGTTATCAAGAAATTAAAAAAAAAAAAAGTTTCACATATGTACTGATTATTCAACATGTTGAGAAAAAATGTCAGGGGACCATTTGTATTTGAAATGAAAAATCATGAGCTTTTTCTTGGGGCTTTATTGAATAAATATTTTATGAAACAACTGTGTACTCTGGTAACCTTGAAAAAAACGTCAAATGAAACATGTGTAGATAGACAGGCAGAAGGACCTGGCAGGTTAGATCAGTAGGTTTTGATTTGCCTTTCAGTTGTAAGGTTAAAGAGCATCCTTCATGTTCTTTTTTATGACAGAAAAACAACTTCAACTAAGGCAATGAAGTAACTTTGGTTATCCTCCCTGGTTTCCATATAACCACACACACACACACACACACACACACACACACACACACACACACACACACACACACACACACACACACACACACACACAGTGACGACGAGCTGCTGTCACTTCATGCATTGTATTTTAGCACAACATAATTGAGTGTGTGTTAGTTAAAGACAGTAAATTATTGAAACATGTCTGTTTATTTAATGAATATGTTGGTCTTGGGTAACTGGCTTCATCAGCATCTGTGGAGAAGCAAATGATTGATTTTAGTGTTCCTGATTTAAGATGATGATCTGCTAATTGATAAATTGTATCCACTTACCTTTGTCTTGTTTCTCTCTGCCAGGAGGTGTAACAAACAAATCAGTCCTCAGGGGTTTGCACACCTTTTATTGGTTCCAGGAGGGAGACACCAAATGAGGACTAGGAAGAGGGGTGTTTGGTGGAAGAAGGCAAAAATAATTGTTGGTTTTTTTGGGTCTTATTTATGTAAGATTAGCAAAACCTATCCATCCATTTTCTGTAGCCGCTTAGTCCTCCACAGAGGGTCGCGGGGGGAGCTGGTGCCTATCTCCAGCGGTCAAGGGGCGAGAGGCGGGGGACACCCTGGACAGGTCGCCAGTCCATCGCAGGGCCACACAGAGACGAACGAGACAAACAACCACGCACCCATTCACTTAGCAAAACCTATTTTAAGATATTATATATATATATATATATATATATATATATATATATATATATATATATATAAATAATGTAAATGTTTTGGGGTAATTGTTTGTATATTTGTTGGATAATTTATTGTTAGTATCCAAATGTGTTTTCAGGTAATGGTTTTGCCTAATTGGTAGCAGGTGTATAAAAACTGTCATTTTGGCCAGGTGGCACACGCAAGTGATGTCATGTAGAGGCGTGTGATGAAGCGGCAGCAAAATAAATGGAGAAAAACTACTTCTGGATTTCCTTTTCGTCCCTCCACGTCAAACTACACTTTTGCCTCCATGACCACTCGGTCAAGCTAACATGTGGTGGCAGAGGTCAAGGCAAACTACAAAAAGTAAAGATGACACGTGGGGGAAAACGGCATGTGGATCCAGATGGTGGGGAGCCAGCTGCCTCAGTTGACCAGCAGGGAGCAGCAGCAGTGGCCAGCACTCCTGACAAATTGGGGGAATTGGCTAGCCTGGTGAGGTCTCTCATCCATTCTCAAACTTCCAGAGATGATAAACAAACGTGTGTATGTGTATACGTATAGTGGCAGCTCTACGTTTATTTAAAGCCGAAGTAAAAGTAGGAAACTTTGTGTTTTTGGGAAACTACTGCATTTTCTCCATTTTTGGACTTTTGAGTTCTAACTTAATTTACACTGGAGTTGTAATCTGTCTTGGGTGGGTTTGGATACCTGAATGGGTGGGCCTGGCCCCTCCCCCTCCCCTCCCCTCCAGACCCGCCCATTTGCACAGAGTTCGCATTGGAGTGATGCTTAACTGTAGAAATCTGATCTCTCCTCCTAACTCTCATCAGAACTCATAGAACAGCATCTGGATCAGCTGGAGGCTCTGAGAGAATGCTTAGAACATTTTGATATTAGAGAACTGCAGTAATAAAGTCTGGAAGTAATGAATGATGGACGTGTTTCTCTGCATCACTTTAGGTTTAGGATTTCTAATTCTAGTAAAATCACAGTTGTAAGAAAGCAATCACAGTAATGTTTAAATGAGAGTTAAAGAACAGATCCTGGTGCAGAATAACACCAAGGTGCCTTCATTAGTACTGGAGGCCAGACTAATCCATCCAGAGTGACTGACTCACTACATGTTTGTTCTTAGGAGGCCAAAAAAGATTCTGCACTCATACAGAAATGTATACAACAGGCATTCTCCTGACTATGAATGAATGGAAATCAAATGGTCCCTGAAACAGTCCTCATGTATCCTACAGTTCACACCACAGTACACCTTCATCCTGCCAAAACACAAAGGAAATGATGCCAGTTTTAAAGCATCACTGAGAACAAATTGAAACCATTCTGCAGTGCAACTGCATCACTAAACAATAACAATATCACCTTGACAGACAGAAGACGGACTGAAGGTTTGCTTTGATGCAGATCAAATAAACAGTAAGTGTTCAGTACACTCTGCCTTATCGTAGATTATAAAGGAGCATTTAGATTCACAAAACTCAGCTATGAATGGCTGCAATTTGGCTGTAAAACAAGACAGAATATCCTTGCACTCGATCTGTTATCATAAGGAACCTTGGGTTTTAGGTGTTTGAATGTGTTATAAAACAGACAAAAGCTAAATTCAGACCATGAACCCAAGACACGGTATCTGATTCGTCATTGTTAATGTTTTTTTTAGATTCACAGGAAGCATTTATACCTCTGTTTTATCCTAATTACAAAATTATATGAAAGGTCTATTATTCTTTGAAGGAATGCATATCACCAATGCCTTTTGAGCCAGTTTAAAAGTGAGATCATCTTAAATTAAGAAATGATGGAGTTAGCGTCATTGTAGCTCAATTTCTATAAAAGTACAGTTTGCTGGTTTTCGTCTATCCTATTTCATTAGGATTTTGCTATTTTCAGATGCCCATGTTCATTCAATGATTACTTTGTCTGCTGGGAAAAATATGATTCAGCAACTCAGCACAGCAGTGTTGTAATACAGAGAATGTGTATGATCACCCTCTGATGTCAGGGCAAGCTGATACAGCATTCCAGGTCTGAAAAGACTCATGTCCTTGTGTGACTGATGATGAGCTCTGAGAAGACGTTTCTTCATAATAAATTTGATTTAAAAATCAAGCTTGGACTTCCTGTCAACCTTACTACTTCTGTTGTAACAGATGGTGGCAGCAGTGGGATTCTTCGTGTGGTTCTGAGCCTGAATTGAGTCAAAAATCCATGGTCATTGCAGACAGAATAGCCTCCCCTAAAAGAAAAGGTAGAGAAGGACTCGAAGGCCACAACTTCAGGACAGAGATCAATAAGGTGAGAAGCTTGACTTTGTATTCTTTTGTAGTACTTTGTAGTTACAAGTTAAATTCTTTAGTCAGAGTGAAGTTCTTCGGGAATGAACAAACATTTGGTTGCTGCAAATAGTTTCTCCATAGCTGGTACTCACAAAAGTTGTATTTTGGTAGCTTATGGTGATGAAGGATTTGTAGTCAGTCATTTCCAGATGTATATTTGGTAGTCATAGGTATATTTTTGATATGTGTATGTAGTTAAGCTGTAAAGTGGAACAAAGTAAAAAAAAAACATTTACTTCATCAAAGACATCAATATATACACACATAAAAAATATTAATTCAGAGTAAGTGAATGTTACCTGTGGAGTACCACAAGGGTCAGTGCTGGGTCCTAAACTTCTTCTATGTTACATAAATGACATATGTAATGTATCTAAGTCAAAACATGCCCTTTATTTGCTGATGATACCACATTATATTGCTCTGGTAAAAACTTGGAAGAGCTTCTAAATATGATGGAAGGAGAATTAAAAAGTAAATTATCACTCAATTATGGCAAAACAAAATCTGTATTTTTGGAACAAGTAAATAAATGATGATGCTGAACTAACAAGAAATCAAAAGAAAAGAAAAGAAAAGAAAAGAGTTTATGATTTTTGTGAGAAACACTAGATTGCAAATTTCACTGGAAGGCTTTAATTAACAATGTAAAAGCTAAAATGTCAAAAACAATATCAATGTTATTAAAAAAAAATTTTTAATAAAAAATTAATTTATGTTTTACTGTTGCTTAATACTTTCGTACATGTACAATTATTGCATGGAGATTTGAGGAAACTCCTACAAAACCAACATTAAACCCTTACATGCTTCAGAAGAAACCATAAGAATCATAAATTGATCAGATTATTATCATCCAACCAATGAAATATTCAGTCAATTACACTTTCAATTTTTATGATCTAGTAGAGCTCAGAACTGCACTGACAATGTCTAATAAACTTACAAGTTTGGTTCAGAAGTTGTTTGAAAATTTAAGAAAGAAAGGCTTGTTTAAAAACTAAAGGTCGGTACAAATATTAAAAACAAATGTTCATCCTAAAACTTAAAACTTTTGTACATGCTTTAAATGAGAAAATCTATAAACTCATTCAATACAGCAAGGTTTGATTATCATTGTTTATTTTCTTTTACTAGTTTGTCTAGATTTAACTAAAATCCCTTCAAAAGAAAGCAGCCTTTAGATTTTTGATTATGTTTTAAAAAGTGAAGGTATAAAAGCTTAGCTCTTACAATATTTTTCTGATATCTTGTGCTTTTGCCGGTGACAAGGCTTAAAACGTTTATCAATTCCTGTATCAATATCTTATAAAGCTCGTCATCTTTATGAACCGGCTGACTTGAAAAGTGTGTAAATCATTTTATAAATTGTATATTAATTTGATGATTTTTGACTATGTGCATAGGGTAGGCATATACAGTAGGGCAAAAAAGTATTTGGCAGCCACCGATTCTGTTGTCCCACTTAAAAGCTGAGCGAGGTCTGTGATGTCCATAATGGACAGAATGTAAAGAAAAATCCAGGAAATCACATCGTCTGATTTTTTTCAGGATTGATTTGGATAAAGGTGCAGAAAACAAGTATTTGGCTAGTACAAACAAGCTTTAACTCTGGCCCTCACAGACCTGTTACTTCGTCTTTAAGAAGCTCTTCTATCCTCCACTCGTTACCAGTATTAATGTCACCTGTTTGAACTCATCTGCATGAAAAACACATGCCCACACCTTCAAACAGTCATATTCTAACCTCCAAGGTTGCAGAATTGGTGCCTGTCAAATACTTTTTTGCCCCACTGTGTCATGATTGAGGTAGTGCAGGACCCAAATGCAGAGGACAGAGGCAGGAACAGGTGAGGTGAAAACAAAAAGCTTTATTGCTGGACAAACTCAGGAGACACAGGACACACGAGGCTGAGGATACAACACAAGGAACAGACAGGGAGGGACTGAACTAAACAGCATATATAGGGAGGGAGCTAATCAAGTAGACGAGACACACCTGGAGTGGATTAGTGCAGGACACAGGAGGAGGAACACAGGCAGGAACCGGACACAAGGGGGCAGAACATGACACACTGTAAAAGCTAGGCTTCATCCTACACTGTTTGGTTTTATGATTTTTGTTTCAATATGTGGATTTTATTCTCCTTTATTTGAAAAATAACCAAATCAGAGGTTGTGCAAGAATTTTGACTTACAGGGTCACAAAAATCCAGTCATAATCTATATTTACTAGGGGTGGGAATTTAACGCGTTAATTTCAATTAATTAATTTTGGAAAAAATAACACGTAAAACAAATGAATGCAGCTTGCTCTTGAAGCAAGGCGGAGCACATGGCTGCATGATTTCCTGCTACCCAGATGCACAGGTCAGACCTCGACACAGCCCGTGTCAAGGTCCTCCTTCAGAGGATTCAGCCTACCCCACACGCTTCAGATGTTATCAGTCCACATGCTTTTCCTGATCGGCTGTAAAACTGGATGGTTTCTAGCCTTTAGGTTTATTCCTGCCCCTTCCTCGCCGTTCAGTCCGGTTCGGTTCGGATAGAGACCCGACTCTGATCCCTCACTAAAAACAAGGCAGAGGCGTCTCAAGACAGTGGGTCAGTTGAACACACTGCAAAAAAACATTCATTCATACCGTGTTTCCACACAATGGAAATCAATGATTATTATTATTATTTTAAAACAATACCCTTGTGAAATTGTACTTAAAACGAACAAATAAAATAATAAAGTACTGTACTTTAGGGTCTGTCCAGTTTTAGTCAGGGATATTTTTTTGTTTTTCAAATGTTTTGAACTGAACTGTTATTTAAACGCATTTTGTCAGAAATTTAAAAAACTTGAGTTTATAATATTTAGATGCAGGTCTATTGTTTGATTCTGTCCCTTGCTAAAATTATCTTAAATTAGTGGTGTCAGATTAGCACGTTAATTACGATGAAATAATTCACGCGTTATGTTTTTTAATCGTGTTAATCGCATTTTTAATCTCTTGACTGTTTCTGCCTGCAGTCTGCTGCTGTAGTGATGTGTGTGTGCTGAGCTGGTCTCCTGATGGTGTTTGTGTGTCACTGAGCAGCTCTGTGAGGCTCAGAGCCCCACTGTTTCAGGAAGTGATCACGTGACCTACGCGTGATTTGGCGACATACCACACAGCTGATGGCCGTGCTGGCGTTATAATGACACCAGCGTCACCTTTTAGAGAACTCTTTATCTGAGCCTCGCTGCAACAGGAAATATGGATTAAAACGAGCAGCCCATTTCACGAACCACCGCCAGCCCAGCCCAGCACTGGTTACAGTAGTACATGACGCAACTGTCATCCGGTCTGGTTGTGCACCAGTTACCACCACGAGTCCAGCACAGCGCTGATCCCTGTTACCAGTAGTAGCCTACATTGCTGGACTGGTGGTATTGTGAGCTGGTCTGGTACGCGACTAGACTGGACCAGCTCAACACCACCAGTCCAGCGCCTGCATGGTGGAAGACCTGGATGTAATTTGGGTGGTCCAGGGGGGACATGTCCCCTGCCCTTATTTAAAAGCAGCTTGACCCCTGTAGTTTTTAATGTCTAAAACAAAGTTCCACTACATTAAATGGATACTGGCTGTTGTTTTTTGGTGTAGGGTTGATATCATGGCTCTGTTTAAACAGTTCAAGCCTCCCTTCTCCACCTCCAGACCCCCAACGCTGCGAGGCCAAGCCCATAGAAGAGGACGGCGCAACAGCTGATGAAGCCGTTCGGAGGCTGTTTCACTCTGACACTGATGAAGAGGAAGAGTTTTTTGGTTTTTTGAGCAACAACAAAGGAGAGAGAGTGGCTGACGAAGCGATTCTGGGCCTGTTCGTTTCTGACACTGACGAAGAGGATTTTGGTGGTTTTAGTACGCAGGAGGAGGAAGACGATGACATGGTAAGCTGGTTAGTTTGATACAGTAGTTCCCAAACACTCATCTCTTACGCTTCATCATCGTCACACAGCAGTCCAGCTTTTCGAAACACGTTTTATTGTGTGCTGGCGTTTTCCTAATAACGCCCCCCGATGGCCGTTAGCTGAGCCACAGATAAGCCGCACCGTTGTATAAGACGCAGGGTACAAAGCAACTGAAAAAAGTAGCAGCTTATAGTCCGGAAATTACGGTGGTTTGTTTTTCAAATGACTTAGAGCAGCTTTAAACTTGATATTCAGTTACCTGCTTGTGCATCATCAAACTCCTCAAGTTTCTTCATCCTCCACTGCATCAGTCCCTCTTCCATCAACATCATCTCAGTTATCGAGCTATCTGAGGAAACTTCAGACAGTCCGCTACCGTGATAATATTTTTAAGTGAAGCCAACGAGGTCATTGAGAGATAATTAATCTGTTTACTAGCCACCAAGTGGTCAGGGGTGTGAATTCTAATCTGTCAAAATGACAAACGATGTTCAGATTTTTCTGTGACCGTTTAAAAAAAAAGGTCAATGCCAGAAAAAAATTCCGTTAACACGATCCTTGAACCAAATACAAATAATTCTGTGTGACTACTTCAGATGAAGCCACCTGTAAAAACATTAAATCATCATATTTCTGTGTTCTACAAGTAGAATGGTGCATGTTTAGGGGTTAAATGTCAATGAGCTTCAGTGGCTTTCAGTGGAAGGTGCAAAGTCCTAATAAAAACATACTGCAATGCATTCAGAGTGTCCCTACCAGTCAAACTGTTTCTGACTGAACACTTGTTCTGGTGTAGTTTAATAAACTGGACTTAGCTCTGTATAAAACATATTGAGATCGATTCCATCTGAGCTCTGACATCTGAACTTTACAGAACAAACCTCCTGTTAAGAAGGGTTTTTATCTTGATATAACTAAAGTGAAAAGAGCTGGGAATTCTTAATGATGGATTTTGAGTGTTACACTGGCAGGAAGGAGCATAAACTGGCTGTTGATCCGTTATGATCTGGTAACAGACAGTGTGAGAATAATTAAACCAGCAACCCTGTTGAGAGACAACAAACTAGTTTCCAGTAGAAAGTAACAGTGGTTTCAAACCTTCCATTTTTAATTACCAGTGTGGCTTTATTTCGTTGTGCTGCCTGAAAGAAAGGCTGAGCACAATAAACCCTGACTTCAGAAGACATTCTCTTTATTTCTACTTAACGTTCTTTAGTTTGTTTTTGGAGGACAGCTGTGTTTATGACTTAATTGTCTTTATGAGCAGAAATATACACATATTTTGGAGCTGACTAACAAATATAGTAGTACACATTATTAATTAGCAGGGTGGACTAATACAGACAGGATGAGACAGAAACTTAGGGTCCAGAAAGGAGGGGGTCTTGTTTGAGAACCTCAGGATCCATGTGGTTTTTGTTGATGATGTGGTTCTTTAAGCCATGACCTTCAGTGTGCACTGTAACGGAGTCATCTGAGTCCAAGGTTTTCACCTGTAAAAAGGTGGAAGGCTCCCTCCAGTTGGAGGTGAGTCCTCAAATGGAGGAGATCAGGTGTGTTGGTTTCTCACTCAGGAGTGACGGTAGGATGAAGTGTGAGATGGACCTGTGGGTTAGACGAGGGTAAACACAGTGGATGTTCTGGTTCCCTCCTGGACTCTGTGAGGTCACAGTGTGACCCAGCCTTGGATCAGCAGTAGGAAGGTGATGGATGGATGGATGGATAGACAGATAAACAAAACCCACAGAGTTAAACTGACATAAAGATCATGTGTTTCTTTAAAGCAATGGAACATAATGAGTCAACATACTGAATGTAACCAATCACATTTTCTGCTTCCTCTGTTTCACTTCACAGATCAGCATCAGCTGATTTCCTTAACATCATCAAGCTTTTTGTGCAGTGAGTTCATTATGCGAAGCACTCATGCAAATGTGGTCTAAGTTGTGTAAATTGTGTAAAATGATGTGTGTGAGCATCTATTTCTGTGGGTTTGTTTTCGTATTCACGTGTTCTTCTAATTTGACATGTTGCAATCAGACAGAATTAAACAAGGAGCTCAATAATGGGACGTTTAATGTAGAAAATTATGACCGTGTGTGTGTGTGTGTGTGTGTGTGTGTGTGTGTGAGAGAGAGAGAGATAGCTCTGTGATTGGTGTAAATGGGAAGCAGAGGGTCATTATACTGTGCAAAACATCTGCGTTGCTGCTCTGTTATTGTTTTTTCGTCACTTAATGTTCAATTATAATTGGACATTAAGTTGTAGACAAATGCAGACAAATGCACTTGCACACACTCACACAACAGAATGAGCATTTGTTGGGTCTCTAATTAAAGTTGTTGTGAGACGACAGCTCTTCTCCTTCAACTTCTGTTGCCAAATCAGAGTATTTAAATACCTCTGTCATGTTAGAAGCACAGACTTATAAGGGCTCAGACCCAATCATTTGATCAAGCATGAGTCATAATTCTGCCTAAAAAGGGGCAACAGAAGATGCTATTCCTTCTTGTGTTACTTTGATCTGCTGTAGCACTGAATGGGCATTATGGGCACAGGCAGTGTTGCCAGATGTACGATGATTATCGTATTTGTAGAATAATTTAGCACTCTGTACGATCAATAATTCCATAAAAACAATAATTTGAGCCCTTTGTGGTGTGGTATTTGTGTAAGAAATGCTTGTTTAAATCATTGTGTTAGATTATTTAAAGCTAAAACTACTTTAAAGATTATAATTTTGCACAGTGTTTGATATACTGAACCTGGGTTACGGCTGTAACTTAGTAGTGTACGATAATTTTTCTTAAAATACGATAATTTTAAGATCCTGGTACGATACTTTAACATTTCCAATCTGGCAACACTGGGCACAGGCCTTCACCCACCAGGGCCCTCACCCACCAGGGCCTTCACCCACCAGGGCCCTCACCCACCAGGGCCCTCACCCACCAGGGCCCTCACCCACCAGGGCCCTCACCCTCCAGGGCCTTCACCCACCAGGGCCCTCACCCACCAGGGCCCTCACCCTCCAGGGCCCTCACCCACCAGGGCCCTCACCCACCTGGGGCCCTCACCCACCTGGGGTCCTCACCCTCCAGGGGCCCTCACCCACCTGGGGTCCTCACCCTCCAGGGCCCTCACCCACTGGGGCCCTCACCCACCAGGGGCCCTCACCCACCAGGGGCCTACGTCCACTAAGGAGCATTTTAAGGTTGTCTTCATATTTCAGATATGGCAGGGATAACCAATAAGATTCACATGAATATTTTTTAAACTTAACAGAGATACTTCATTGGTTTGGGGGTGGGTTTTATATTGGCTGTGCTAAACTCTTACTGCTGAACGTGGGAACCTTCAGAATGAATGGTGAAAGGTGGTGGTGGTGATGCAGCTCTAATCTGGCCCTGCTGCTGCCTCTCTGTGTTTTTATCAAAGAAGCAGTCCAGAAGGAGGGGCTGTTCATCAAGATGGTTACACTGATGATGATGATGATGAAGATAAAAACTGTGGTTTAGTGCTGCCAAAACGAACACATTAAATCACAAATATGGTTTTAACAAAGAAGAACATCTTAAAATGAAATTAGAGGTAGTTTCATTGTGTTGCTGTAACACGTTATTGTTTTCAGGGAAACAGAAGATCTGGGTTTAAATGAAACTGAAGGCCATCACCATCCACTGGTACCACTCTGAACTAGTTAGAAACTATGAGAGGAGGTTAAATAACTGCATGGTGGGGCAGTTTTTAGCACTGTTGCCTCGCAGCAAGGTCGTAAGTTCGAATCCCAGCTGTGGTCTTTCTGCGTGGAGGTATCATGTTCTCCCCATGCATGCGTGGGTTTCCTCTGAGTACTCCAGTTCCCCCCACAGATCACAACATGCCTGATAGGGTCATTGTTAATTGTGTGTATGTTGCTTTGGAAAAAAGTGTCTAATAAATGAATAAACATAAATAAAGCTCTGGGTTTAACCCAGACTTTGGAGATAGAAAATCTCCTTGTTTTATTATTTTTTTAAATACTGTTGGTTTCTCTGTCAGCTCCTTCATATTTCTGGTTGAGAGACATGAAGGAGAACCTCTATCTGCTCTCGTCCAGGAGGTTCAGTGAGAACCCAGTGTGTTCATTTACAGACGGTCAGAAATGTGAAGAGTGGAAATTTGAAATTAATTGCTTTTTATCTCCAACAAAAGCACACTTTTATGTTCCACACAATAATAAACATATGAAACTGAGATTAAAGAGCAACAGGACAGAAGGCCAGAATGATGGAGGTCAAACTTATTGTGAATGTGATCTTATTATTTTAAATGCTCTGGAAATGAAGTGTGTATTGACCAGCTTATACTAAGGGTGATGTAATATGTATGTACCTCATGTTTCCTCTTATTATTTCTTTATTTTTATTTTTCTAATGTCACTGGACCTTATTACTATGTATGTATGTATGTATGTATGTATGTATGTATGTATGTATGTATGTATGTATGTATGTATGTATGTATGTATGTATGTATGTATGTATGTATGTATGTATGTATGTATGTATGTATGTATGTATGCACCAATTCACTGAGGCAAATTCCAGGTACAGTTTTGGTACTTTGATCATGTTTGATTCTGTGTTTTGTGAAGCACTTTGTGATTTTTGTCTGTGAAAGGTGCTATATAAATAAACTTTACTTACTTACTACTTATAGCGGACAGCTCTGTTGATTCTGAAGGCCTCAGGCAGAATTCAAACAGCCTGACAACACAGGCTAGTTGAAATCTGATTGGATAAAACCCTACTGCAGTATTTAACACTGGGAGTGGCACAACCAAGTAGATACACTATTATATAAATAGAACAGACCAGGGATTTTTTTTTTATTTAAGAATATTTACAAAGATAAAAAATACATTTACTTTTCTGAGTACATTTAAGCCAGCAGAGAAGGCCTTCCTGGACCTGGCAGCTCATATATGAGAATAATTTTTGAATGAAAAAAGATGAGTAACAAACCTGATAAATGGCTGATGGTTTCCAACCCCATGAAGACACATCTAAACATCAATCTAAACATCTAAGCACACACACATACATTCTGCCCAAACTAGAACTCTAATGATTTTATTCTTATTTTCAGGTCAGACTAGACTGAGGTCAGAACTCTGGAAGCTAGAACTAAAGCAGAGGTTCTACTGTTTGGTTTCACTGTTAAAAACAAAAAAATACACTCAATCTGAGGTTATACAGAGTATTCTATTCATTCTCTTCTAGTTTAAAGTAGAAAAACCAGTCATCCTTTCATCATTCACCCATTCTTAGAAGCACAGTTCTTCTTTCCGCCTTCACTCATCTCTTTGTCTTCCTGTTGAAATGTTCATCTTCTTCTCCTTCACCTCTCTTTGAACTTTCTTTCTCTTCCTCCCAAAATCCAATTAGCCAGAGCAAACTCTTTTCTCTGCTGGAGAAAGGAAATGTATGCCAGAGAGGCAGGGAGGGGAAACACTGCCAACAAAAACCCTTAACCAGAAACGTCTCAGCTGTAGTTCATCTCCTGTGGTTTGACCACAGAGCGCAGAAACAGGTAAACAGGACAGAGGCTAAAGGCAGAACAGAAACATTCTCTCATCTAAACGTCCCCCCGAATATCCTGGTAGGTTTTTATCTCCTCCTAAAACACTAGCTAAAATGTGATGATTAGAAACTGGGGTGAAACTTGAAGTTTAGATATGAGGTTGCAGTAATCCATGATGTCTGTTGAGAGGTTCGTCAAACAGTAGAGTGATGGAGGTGTTCAGATCTGCATATGCTTTGTGCACAAATTTTTGAGTATATTCCCTTTACAATGCTATAGTATAAATCTAAAACAGATAAAAGTAAAGCCTGATTCTCCGTCTGCGTCGTTACGGAGACACACAACACCATTATTCGTCAACGCAAGAGCTCTCCGACAGCCTCGCAAGGACGGACAGAGTCGAGCTCACTTTTCTAACTATCCGTCGAACAAGACGGAGAGCACACGCCTCTGATTGGTCGGCTCAACACCCCGTGATCATTTCCGGCTTGACGCCGGTATAAACAGAGTAGTAATAGTAGAATCTCGCAGAAGCAGATATGGATCAGCTTGAGAAACGTCTGGCAGACGAAGTACGAACATTTATATCATCATCAGTGTCCCTAAAGGGTTAAACAAGAGCTACATAGTCGCTCGTCGTCTGCCTCGTCCTCACTGAACGGACGGACATTCAACAGACGCCGCTGTCTCCTCACTTCTGTTTAATTCTTTTTAACAACATTGTTATTTCCTCGAGATCAATCTGTTCAAACTCAATCAAAATTCACTCTCTGTCGGCCATTACTGAGCTGAAGTAAACAAACTTTGGTCGACCGGAGGCATTACTGCAGAAAAGTTATGCGCCCTCTGCTGTCCTGGTGGAGAATTGCTTCACAACACTGACGGAGAAGTAAAAGTCAAAAACATCTCCGTCAATACGTGTGCATGTGAGCGCATGTGAGTGCTGTCGGAGAAGTATAAACTAGCCTTAACTGTGTTACATTTTTAAATGACATAATGGTTTTACATTCAGTCTGTTACTGTGTACCACTTAACAAAATACTTTATTAGTTTTTTGATTATAGGAAAATGAAGGTGGGCTAACTCTGTCGCCTCACAGCCAGAAGGTCTCAGTCCAGATCTCAGGTGGGTCCTTCCTGTGGGAGTTATGTTTTTTTTGTACATGAAGGGGTTTTCGTCCAGGTGTTTGGTTTTATCTTACGGCCGCAAACAGCAAGGTTTTTAGGCTGATGTTTGCCTTGATTTGACAATCTTAGGGTGCCCTGATGATGGTAATGTCTCTAAAGATAATCTTATCAGATGTTCCTGTCGTGTCGTGTGTGATGTGCTAAGATTGCTCTGGTCACTCTGAAGGACATCAGAATCGGTTAAATCCAACATGTTGGATTGTCTTGACCCAACATCTCAGTGTGTGTGGTGTCTCCCCGAGGAACAGCCTGTGGAGTGTGACCTGTAGCCAATCAGAGAGCGAGGTGACAGACGCAAGCTGCACAGAGCGAGGAGAATCCCATCAAAAGAGCTGTTTGTATTCTTTGTTCTACCTGGTAACTAAGCTGTCAGAGTTCATTTTTGTTCAGAATGAAAACAAAAGCTGGCATGTTTGTTTACTCTGAAGTCACGTTTGTTCTCCAGACATTCTGTGAGATTTCTCGTTTGAACTGGGAATGTTTATGGCTGAAATCGGTTCATGTGTGACGTGTGGACCTACAGTGTCCTACCACACACTGTTGGACCAGAACCGTTAACGCCTATGATTATTTTTTATCACCATGTGTGGTCTCTTGTGATTTTAAATCAGTTGACAATTTGAAAATGTGAAGTGGTCTTTATGTTACTGGAGATTGTAAAATGACTGTATGACTGTAACTGATCAGTAGTAGAAGGAACATCAACCACCTGACAGATTACTTTGAGCACTTGGGGTCAACTCCTCTCTTCAGTTACTTTACTGTGTTCATTATGTCTTCTTTTTCAAAATTGTTTATACGTTCTTTTTTTCAGACATGTATATTTTTGTGTAAGTTTTTACCTTGACATGTTTCGACTCGCTCCTGCGGTCTTCATCAGAAGTGAATGACTCGCAGGAGCGAGTCGAAACATGTCAAGGTAAAAACTTACACAAAAATATACATGTCTGAAAAAAAGAACGTATAAACAATCCTCTCTTCAGTGGTAATTATTTCATACCAGTTGGATACATAATGGTTTCCACTTCCCATATGCTCATATCCCTGTGAGCATATGACCCTCGGTGTGTGTCATTAAGGACACCAGCACGGTGCAAACTCTATAGTTAGGCTTTACTTCATAGTCAACATTATTACACACCATAACCATGATGCCTTTTTAATGTCTTTCCTTTATTCGTCCTACACATGTCTCTGTGACTGACCCAGTCTGAACTCAAGTACATTAAACCACCTTCATTCAGACATGTAATGGTTTACCTCAGTGAACAAATAACACACGACCAGACTCACACGCTCTGAGGTCCACATGAACATTTTTAGGCTAACATGGATGGTTTTAGGAGCTGATCTGAATAGAATCAGACTTTATTAAAGTATTTTTATCTGTCTATCATACCTGTATTATTATTATTATTATAAATTAAACCACTTCTTTTTAAAAGCATAATCAAATATGATCTTACCTGTAGAAGTGCCCTCCATAGATTAAATTGTGAATGCTGCTTCCATGATGGGTGTGAACCAGAACCAGGGCTGGTGTTTTTGATGAGGTCACCAGATGAACCAGGATGAGGCATGGATGCAAACAGGTTATTTTTGTGCCTCCAAAACATGACTACAAATGAGTCAAACCTGCATGATTAGGTGGAGGGGCAGGTTGACCTGAAGCCATCAGAGAGGGCTTTCAAAGTTATACGGTAATCATGTCAGGTAGAAAATCAGCGTTATGTACTGACTTAGCTCCTGTCAGGTTCAATTATTCTATAGAAAATAAATATTTATAAACTATAAAGACGTGTTAGCCATCATGATTTCACGTGACTCGTGTTTCCTCAATCAAACTGAAAAGGTCAATAACTCAAGTCAATAAAGTAGCTGTAGAAACAGGAGATAAGAGATAAAATACAGAAACCAGGAGAGCATCAAAATGTGAGCACACAGCTCCCTGTGGGCGAAGTCCTCAGTCCTAAGAGGAAAGCCATTTTCTAAATTGTTCACCTCTACAGACCATAACCACAGGATCATCCCTCATGGTCAGGCTCTGGACTTGTTTCTATAAAACACTCCAGTGTTTTTATCATTTCCTCATGCTTTTTAATGGTCGCTGTCTTCTCTACAGATATTACATGTCAGTCAGAGCAAATTTACATCAAGTCATGATCTGAGATTGTTTACAGTTGTTTCCTCAGCTGAACTATTAAACGTCAGGAACATTTCCCTTCACTCCAGTGTGACATACTGTCATGAATGCTTGATTCATCATTTTATTAAAATGTCTGTGAGCCCAGTTGAACTGATCTTCCAGGTTTACCATGAGACCTTTTATCATTTGAAGTCTGTTTCCACACAGAACAACTGCAGGAACGCTGTTAGGCTGGAACCTGTTGTTTCCTCGTGTGATCTCGTGTTCATGGTTCTATGAAGAGCAGGGCACTCTAACAGGCTCTACAGCTTCACTACGGCCTGATAGGAGAGGATGAACTGATTTTTATACTCTTCAGAAACAACAAGAAGAAACTGACCTCCTACCAGGAATTTCCAACCTAATTTTCTTCTGCTTATACAATTTAGGGTTGCAGGGGCAGCATCCCCAGTAGGCAATTCTAGACCGTGTCAGGATCGATGCCAGGGGACCCAAGAAGCAGCAGGAGGAGGAGGAGGAGATGGTGTACAGCTCACAAACAGGGCTTTATTAAGTAAAAGTGGACGTAGACAAGATCTCATGGACAAAAACAGACAGGACTTAAATATACTGAGAAACGAGCAGCACACGAGGGACAGGTGAGGCAATTAAACTCTCAAGGAACACCTGGGGCAACTAAACAGGGATAACAGGGACAAAAAAGGCACAAACTGGCACACAAGGGCAGGATCATGACAGACCGTCCTCTCCTCAACCACCTTCACCAGCTTCGCTTCTCCAGCAGACCTCAAGGCGTTCCCAGGTCAGCCTGGAGCGTTAATCCCTGCAGCATGTCCTGGGTCAACTCAGTGGCCTCCTGCTGGCAGGACAAGTTTGTAACACCTCACCAGTTAGGGGTCCAGCAGGCATCTTGACCAGACGCCTGGACCACCTCAGCTGGTTCCTCTCGATGTGGAGGAGCTGCCTTAGGTGTGATCAAGGTGGTGTTGTTGTTTTGATCAAACATTTCTAAGGGGGAGAACAGAGTCACAAAGAGTCGTGTTTAGCTCGTCAGCGTCTCTCTGACATACACAGGGAGAACACTCAGCCTTCCTGCTGCAAGGCAACGTGCTAATCATCTGCACCAAATAACTCATCAATTTCAAGACGGTTGTGCTTGTCTGAAAGGCATGTCATAATTTAACTATTTGGAAAAACCATTAACTGTACTGCTACAAAAGATTAATGTAGTTTCTCCTAATCAGCCCCAAACAGAATGAACAATCTCTCTAGAGCTGATGACAGCCAGCCATCTAATAAGCTAAAGATAACCAGGTTCCTGGCAAACTTTTTATTTCCCAAAGGCACAGATGAGATAATTGAGTTCTCTCTTATTCTCATAAGTTATGAAATAAAGAGACAGACAGAAAGCAGGATTCCTATCAGCTGAAAACCTTCTTTAGCTACACAAATATGTCAAGAGTAAAATCAAGTCACAGCTGGGGAGTCAAATCTACATCCTTCACAAGGAAAATCCACCTTTTTCTGGTCTACAAGTGCATTATGGGTCAGAGTACAAAGCCTCTGCATGTAAAGTAATCCTCCAATGTCTCTGGCTGTGCTGACTTCCTAGTGAGGGTCTTACAAGATGGGGGGGGGGGGGGGGGGGGGGGGGGGGGGGGGGGGGGGGGGGGGGGGGGGTAATCTGCTGCACATAGAGCAAGGTCTGGGTGAGGAGGAGGATCCCTCAGAGTCCTGCTTTAAAACCTAATCCCACTGCTGCTGTTTGAGTTCTATATGGGATTTCTGGGTCCAGGAATGCTTCATGACCCACAAATGTAATTACTGCCCTTTTTCATGTCAGTATGTGTTTGAGAAAAGGCAGCATCTCTTCATCATGCACCAATGAATTGGTAATGCAATCTAAAGGAGATGTTTAAGGTCCAGTGAAAACCCCGTCCCTCCTCATGCTTATTTATTGTATTTTTTATCATGTAATACTCATAAAAAGCAGAAGCTGGAGGTATCCAGAGATAACAAAGTACTTTAGCATTTTTTATATGAATATACACCTTATTTTCTGCTGAATGAAAACCCACCAGCCAAGCAAGAGTAATTCAGCGAACAAGCTAGGGGAATGTTACCATTACCTTCACAGCTCATTTGGCTGAGAGTTCCTCCTGCAGACAGAAGCATTCAAGTCAGGTTTACTGTCTGCAAAATACTCAAACATGAACCTACATAAAGTAATGTCATGTTGGTAATGTTAGGCTGTTTTTACCTTCTGTAAAACCTGGAGGCTGTTGGATACTTTGTCAATGGTTTTAGGGGGGTCTTACATGATCTCTGTATCAAAGCATTATGAGTCCATTTGTACCAAGAATACACATGATTTTTAAGTGTCTCTTTTTAAAGAATGATGCACATCAGTTCACTGACAAATTCAATAAAAAACTGCTAAGAAGAAAAAGACATGGAGCATATTAAAATGTCCAAGTGAAGAGAGAAAATCCCATTACAATGTTATGGAGGGAAATAATACATGCAAAAAAAAAAAAAAAACTTTAAAAAAAGGTCTGGCTGTTGTTGAAGAAATCCTCAAAGTACTGATAGACAAATATGTGAAATATCTGCAGAAGTTCTTTCCACAGATGAATCCATCACTAGTTTCTGTTTTCTGTGTATTGGTGTGTATTGTGTGTTGGTTTACTGTTCGAGGTTAAAAACATGATCTCCTCTAACTAACGTCCTGCATTTATACAGATCTTTTTAAAGTCATGAACCACAAAGCTCTTTACGTCATAGTCATTCACACGCTGATGGCAGGAAGCTACATTAGAGCTACAGAAGAGAAGAGATCAGGACAAAGGAGGTTTTTAAATCATCTCTTAAAACCCACTTCTTTGCTTTGGCTTTTAGTACAGATTGATTTATGTGGTTTTATGAGTTTTATGATGTTTGATTTAACTCATAAACTTTGTGGTCATTTAAAATTTTTTGTTTTGTTTATGGTTTTATCCTTTTGTTCATCTTTTATCTTTGTTTTTATCTGTTTTTGATGAAGTGGTTTTACAGCATTTGGGTTGCTTGAGTAGCAACAGATGTGTTCTGCTCATCGTTTATTTATTTATTATTATTATTTTAAAATCATTTTTAATTGATTTTATCTGTTTTATGTAGTTGTTTTTATCATGTACAGCACTTTGGGTTGTGTGAGCAACAGTAAATGTGCTCTATAAATAAAGTTGACCTTGACCTTGACAGACACCTTAAGACCTCTGACCTCCACCAGACCCTCTGACCTCCACTAGACCCTCTGACCTCCACTAGACCCTCTGACCTCCACTAGACCCTCTGACCTCCACTAGACCCTCTGACCTCCACTAGACCCTCTGACCTCCACTAGACCCTCTGACCTCCACTAGACCCTCTGACCAATACCAGACCCTCTGACCTCCACCAGACCCTCTGACCTCCACCAGACCCTCTGACCTCCACTAGACCCTCTGACCTCCACCAGACCCTCTGACCTCCACTAGACCCTCTGACCAATACCAGACCCTCTGACCTCCACCAGACCCTCTGACCTCCACCAGCAGGCAAAGTGGTCAAATGTCTTTCCCAACACAGCAACGAAGTGACCCAGCCAGAGCAGGGAACTAACAACTACAGTAACTACCTACTGAAATATTTCCACCCACTGAAGTCAATAAATGATGTCAGCAGAGTCTCCAAAATGCTCCAATAACACAAAACATGTATTAGTTTTGTTACCAGCTGATATACACATAAATACCTAGAACCTCTGTCTACTCCTGTTGTTAAAAACTGAAACCACCACATCCCATTTTAGGTATGATCATGATCAGTGAATAAAACTACAGTACTTGATTCAACAACTCACCACCTGTTTTTAATCATCAAAGGTTCCATTTGTTTGGGCAGCAGTAGCTCAGTGGGTTAGGGCGTTTGTCTTTCAACCAGAAGGTTGCTGGTTCAAACCCCGCTCCAGTTGGGTCATTGTGTCCTCGAGCAAGACACTTCACCCACATTGGTGGTGGTCAGAGGGTCCGGCAGCGCCTGTTGCTTCGCTTCTGTGGCTACAATGTAGCTCACTGTCATCAGTGTGTGAATGACGGACTGATGTTAGGAGCTCTGTAGTCCATGACTTAGAAAAGTACTAAACAAAAGCAGGACATTTACCAGGCGGGACAGACCTAAAACCTGTACTGGAAGCAGCCACTAGAGGGCGTTTGTGTTTTTGGGGTTCAACTTCTGCGTATTTATAGGTTTATTTAAATCTAACGTTTACAAAATATTAGTGCTGGGCCGATAACGCTGTTAACGCGCTGCGTTAATGCGAAACTGTTATCGCGCGATAAAAAAAATAACGCCGTTAATCTAAATTGGGTCGCTGGGTCTAGGAAATGTACAGGCATTAGCAAATGGCAGACTCCGATCCTGGCCCGGATCTTTCCGGAGTCCGGACCTGCAGCAGGACCCGCTCCCCCGGTCTAGCTGAAGGAGGCGCGGCTCCTGTCTCCCGAATGCTCGCTTCACCTGGAGCGGCTCCCGGATCCGACCCGATCCTTCACCCGGACTGGGAGCCGCGGCTCCAGGTAAAGCGCGCGTTCGGGAGACGTGAGGCGTGTCTCCTTCACCGGGAGCCGGTTCCGGTCCAGGATTTTCACCTGGACCCAAGGAGGTGAAAGAGGCGTGTCCGGGAGCCGCGCGCCCGTGCCAACCTCAGCATACGCTCCCTCCTCCTGAACC
>SSNR01000331.1:476030-487280 GCA_006937965.1 Callopanchax toddi
AATGGCTGAAGAAAAACAAAATGAAGACTTTGGAGTGGCCTAGTCAAAGTCCTGACCTGAATCCTATTGAGATGTTGTGGCATGACCTTAAAAAGACGCTTCATGCTAGAAAACCCTCAAATAAAGCTGAATTACAACAATTCTGCAAAGATGAGTGGGCCAAAATTCCTCCAGAGCGCTGTCAAAGACTTGTTGCAAGTTATCGCAAACGCTTGATTGCAGTTATTGCTGCTAAGGGTGGCCCAACCAGTTATTAGGTTCAGGGGGCAATCACTTTTTCACACAGGGCCATGTAGGTTTGGATCTTTTTTCTCCCTAAATAATAAAAACCATCATTTAAAAACTGCATTTTGTGTTTACTTGTGTTATCTTTGACTAATAGTTAAATGTGTTTGATGATCAGAAACATTTTGTGTGACAAACATGCAAAAGAATAAGAAATCAGGAAGGGGGCAAATAGTTTTTCACACCACTGTATCAGTCAAACTGACCTTTGATATTTGACTGATTTTGAGATAAAACATGGTGTTGTAGTAGCTGAGCAATAATCCCATCACTGTTTCTATGAATTACATAAGATCAGTACTGTGGGACTGACTGTTGTAGTCAACCCTGTTTAAATGCTGGCATTAAACATGTGTTTCAATGAACCTAAACTAATTTAACACTGAAGACTACCAAATCACGTGAGGTTACACGTATCTTTATTTTTAGGATTTGACCAAAATGACTCTATCTTCACCATTTGTTAGCACAAGAAGATATTAGTTAGAGCTGCAGGTGATATGCATCACCTCATGAAACACTAGACGTCCTAGGTCTTTAATTTCCTCCTCTTTACCAAAGAGCTTAGTCTTTTCCCACATCATTTTCCATCATCTTGTTTTGATTTTTCTTTCAGTTTCTGTACTTTTTATTGTGACTTGAATGTAAATGCTGCTATGGGTTTAACTCCCGTTTTTTGAATCAGAAAACCTTTTCTTTCACGGTAATGAAATGATCTGAGAACAAACAGATGATCAGAAACAAACACATGTTAGAGTGAAGAGACTGAATTATTTAAGAGGGGTCATGTTGACAGAGGCAACCATGATCTTGTGCACATTAATAAACGTTGGAAAAACACCATCCATCCATACATCTACTTGCTAAACCATGTCATCCATCAAAGGTTGGGTTGGGGAGACATGTGAGGGGAAATTCTGCAGACTGCAGAAAAAAATCTGAGAAAATCAGACTAAGATGGGAAAAAGTCCATGGCAACAAACAGAAAGTCAGTACCTCAGAAAAAAAGGAGAATCATCAGGGTTTGGGACTGAGTGAGGATGAGAGAAGACCCTGAGGAGGGATCTTCCTCCTCCTCCACCTTATCTCCTGTTCTCAGGGTATAAAGGAGCTCAGCAAAAGACCCTGTGACTCTACAGAACATCCCCAACACCGTATCAGAGCAGGAACAGGCCTGAGAGGAAAGTCTGAGTCGAACCATGAGGGGTAGGAGCAGGAGAGAAAGAAGAGGGGAACGCAGAGAATAGTGAGGGCCTGGAAAAAGAAAAGTGAGAATCAAAGTTGACATGCAGATATATCCTTTTACTACGTTTTATCATAGAAGTGAATGAGGAACTGGCCTAATTATTATTTTCATTTCAATTGAATCGATTAGGTAACTTTATTCAATGTTTACAATCACATCAAGTTTCTAACTCAATCATCCATCCATCCATCCATCCATCCATCCATCCATCCATCCATCCATCCATCCATCCATCCATCCATCCATCGTTTTGGCCATTCATCCATCTTTTGAACCACCTCATCGAATGGACGGACAGACGGATGAATGAAACACATAAGTTGTGGTTCTATTCCAAACTAAAGGCCTGTAATAGTTCAGTAGTTTACTTGCTCAGGTTTAACAGGATGAGGAGTTGATTTGACTGAAACCAGGGCTGTGTCCGAATTCAGGGGTAGGATGCTTATGAGGACGCATTTCGAGGTCGATGACGTCACAGCGCCACGACGAGTGCTGTCCGAATTCGAAGGATACTCATCCATGCATTCTCAAATGCGTCCTCGCTCCACCCCAATTTCAAGGATGGGTCTGGTGTATTCTCGCTGGCCAAGGCTATCCCAGGATGCTTTGCGCCAGCTGTGGGATTCTACCTTTTTTTTTTAAACTTTATTGAATTTACAACACAAGTCCCATTGGATTCTACTGATTCATCAATTTTGCAGCAGTAGCAGAAAAAACCAGAGAGCAGTCCAGTTTTAAATGTCAGTTTCTCAAAAGATTATAAAAAGCTTGTGTTTAGGAATGTTTTGATTATCTTTATATGAAGTTTAATAATAAAAATCTCCACAAAAGAGGTTGAATGTTTTATTTTTCATGTAATTTAAGACAAGAAATCAATGTAAGCTAGCTTGAATGTTTTAAATGGAAATTTAGGAAATAAGTCACCATAAAAGAGCTTAAAGTGTTTCTTTAGATCCATTTTATTAGCTTTTTTCCTGTCTGTCGGCGCTGTCACGGTTGCTAAGTGACTGGACTGAGGGGCGGGGATAAGTATGAGGCTAGACCGTCTGAATTCAGAGCCGTTTATTTCCGGTCTTAGCGGTCGAGCAAGCACCCAACCTAGGTAGACCAGCAAGTACACGTCCTCATAAGCATCCTACCCCTGAATTCGGACACAGCCCAGGTGTCATGAACCAATTGGAATCATCCCATTGGCTAAATGCTTTCCTCTCCACCAGTCTCCAGAGACATCCAGTTGTACACTCGTCTGCCAGGAGGGGAAACTTAACCATTAAATTAAACACATTTTATCATCCTTGTATTCTGAGCAGGTTTTTTCTCCCCTCAGGGATTCGGCTCCAACTGCTCCACATCCATCAGCTCATATGGTCCATTACGTCTCCCACTGCCTGTCCTGGCAGACTCTCCAAATGGTGAGCTGTGTTGTGTTGTTTGCCAGTCTTATTAGGCCATCCAAGGTTTCTGTTAATTGTGAAACAGTGAGTCCAAACTACTGTGGACTCAAACTGCTGTGTTAGAAAAAATAAAGCATTTTGGGCCAAATGGAGTGTGACTGTGACTAGAGCCTGATGCTCCTAATGATCGTCTCCTCAGAACCAAGATGTTGGACTAAACCATTGCGGTGCCATTAAAAGTCATTGTTGGATGTTTGACTTCCACATGAGTCTGCCGTTCCATCCTCTGCTAACATTCAGGCTTGTTTTGGCTCTTGGGTAATAACAGACCGAAACCAAAAACGNGGGATTCTACCTTTTTTTTTTTTTAAACTTTATTGAATTTACAACACAAGTCCCATTGGATTCTACTGATTCATCAATTTTACAGCAGTAGCAGAAAAAACCAGAGAGCAGTCCAGTTTTAAATGTCAGTTTCTCAAAAGATTATAAAAAGCTTGTGTTTAGGAATGTTTTGATTATCTTTATATGAAGTTTAATAATAAAAATCTCCACAAAAGAGGTTGAATGTTTTATTTTTCATGTAATTTAAGACAAGAAATCAATGTAAGCTAGCTTGAATGTTTTAAATGGAAATTTAGGAAATAAGTCACCATAAAAGAGCTTAAAGTGTTTCTTTAGATCCATTTTATTAGCTTTAGCCTGTCTGTTGGCGCTGTCACGGTTGCTAAGTGACTGGACTGAGGGGCGGGGATAAGTATGAGGCTAGACCGTCTGAATTCAGAGCCGTTTATTTCCGGTCTTAGCGGTCGAGCAAGCACCCAACCTAGGTAGACCAGCAAGTACACGTCCTCATAAGCATCCTACCCCTGAATTCGGACCAGGGGTGTAGCAAGCTTTTCAAAAGTGTGGGGGATGCGGTCTGTAGATGTCATCGACTGTTAATTGAAACGCTTAACCCTTTCATGCACGCATTATGAAAACATTTCTATATTTCTTTAAATATTGATTTTATTAATCTACATGAGCCTAAACTGAAAAACATTTTGATTTAAAAATAATATGGTTTCATATAGAAGTTATTTTACTGTCCACGTATGTGGACAGTGCGCAACAAAGGAGTGAAATTATCAAAAAAATCTGATTTTGTAACTAGTTTTTTTTTTTATTTTAAAGATCAAATATTAATTTAACTACTTTTATTTACAAAGAAACATCTGGAAAACATATAAACATAAATAATGACCTAACTATATTACAAAAATATATGGATACCAATGAATGGTGCATGTTGTGCAAAAAGTAATACTGTATATTAAGACATTAGGTGGTGACTAAGGTGGTGTACTGGTGTGTTATGGGATTGAGCATTACTGGTCAAGAAGTGCACCCATCAGGAATGTCATGAGGTGTCACTTTTAGAGGTGACCTAGGAAGACCAGACTCATCAGGTCACATGTCAGGTCTCACTCTGTCACATGAAATTTAATTTCTAAACACAGAATGGCTCAACACACTCTCCTGTACATCATCATATTTTTAAACCTGATTTTTAATTCTTCTGTAGAAATTTTAGTGAACTCAGCACATGGCCATCATGCTCAGCCATGTTGAATTGATGATGTCATCAGGCAGTCAATATTCTAAATACAAGATGATCCATATTGTTAATATATTACAAAAGACTAACACTGCCCTGAAGTGGATTGAAGTTTATCAACATCATAAACAGAAAACTGAGTTAAAGTTACTGTCCACTATGTGGCTGCTGTGCATTAAAGNAACCAATTGGAATCATCCCATTTTCCTCTCCACCAGTCTCCAGAGACATCCAGTTGTACACTCGTCTGCCAGGAGGGGAAACTTAACCATTAAATTAAACACATTTTATCATCCTTGTATTCTGAGCAGGTTTTTTCTCCCCTCAGGGATTCGGCTCCAACTGCTCCACATCCATCAGCTCATATGGTCCATTACGTCTCCCACTGCCTGTCCTGGCAGACTCTCCAAATGGTGAGCTGTGTTGTGTTGTTTGCCAGTCTTATTAGGCCATCCAAGGTTTCTGTTAATTGTGAAACAGTGAGTCCAAACTACTGTGGACTCAAACTGCTGTGTTAGAAAAAATAAAGCATTTTGGGCCAAATGGAGTGTGACTGTGACTAGAGCCTGATGCTCCTAATGATCGTCTCCTCAGAACCAAGATGTTGGACTAAACCATTGCGGTGCCATTAAAAGTCATTGTTGGATGTTTGACTTCCACATGAGTCTGCCGTTCCATCCTCTGCTAACATTCAGGCTTGTTTTGGCTCTTGGGTAATAACAGACCGAAACCAAAAACGGTTCTGTCTGTGACTATTTCTGACATTTTATGCATGAAGTCAAACAGTTCAGACAAGCTCATTTATCATGTTACTGATGGTGCTCTCCTGCCATTGGTTGGATTTTCTACATTGCTAGAATGTGGCTCAATTATTCAAATAGTGACCCAGCTAGTTTTAAAAAGAATCCCAGAAATAATTAAAGATACTGACTGAAATCATGCTTTTATGATAAAAGTTGAAGTCTTAATTAGGGCGTGCTATGCGAAGCAATGCACACCTATTATTATGGACCTCTAAAGCGATGTCTAGGTTGTTTTATTCTTCTTCCGTCAACTTTAATGCGGCCCGCACGGAGGGTTGCAGCCAGACACATGATACATCAAAACGAACGGCTCGACTTCCATGTGCGCCATGGCAACTGGTTTTTACTTTTATAAGAATTCAGAGTTACCATGGCAACAAGTTTTGGTCGCCATGGCAACCATTTTCGTCACCATGGCAAAATATTTTGGTCGCCATGGCAACAGTTTGGGGGCGCCACAACAACCGTTTCCATTGTCATGACAACTGATTTTTGCAACTTTGGGGCCTTGTAAGGCAAATAATTATTAAAGTGCCCATGACTCCATATTTAAATCAATTCATATTAAACAGGTGTAATCTTTGATGCCTCTAGATCAGCGTTGCACCATTATAACTCAAAATACGCTGTAATTATTTCCTAACGAGCAACTCAGAGATCAGAAGAAAGCGCCGCCTTCCGGTTCTGCTGGGTTTCTCCTTATTTGGCAGCCTGACACTTCTGCTGCAGCAGGGGGCAGTGTCGTCGCGTGAAAGAGAAACGAAACTGAAACTAAACACTACACGGTCTATGGTCAATGGCGGCGGCACTGCCTCGCTCCAGGTGTCGTGAACGTGCATGTGGGAGGAGAATTTACCATATAAGCAAGTCCGGATCACTATGACCTCATAGCGGGCTGGAGTGAAAAAAACTGTTTGAAACCTGGGTCTGAAATCTGGAAGAGCTTCTCACTGGCTGTACTAGGAGACAGATGGATGCCATTTTTTGCTCTTTCTGGCAGGTTTAAGGTGAGAACTCAACGTTGCAACATGATAGATAAGTCAGAAAACACGGAAAACCATGACATGGGCACTTTAACCCATATTTATTAAAGGTCTGCTGTTTAAAGTGCTTTTTTTAAACAATAATTTTTAAAAAATATCTAAGGTTCAATTTATCTAAATATCTTTTAATATAAGAGATTCTGTGAGATCTGTAAATCTTTTTAAAGTTTAAATGATTTGGCATTTTTAAGCTGCATGCAGATTTAATTTGCTTGTGTAAAAATAATAATAAACTAATAGTTAGAAAGTTTTTTTCCTATCAGCATTTTGATGTCTCTAATATCATTCTTCCTATAAATGACATCACTCTTTTCAGTCGTGTTTTATGTCTAGATATTTATAATTAGATTCTGTTTATCTGTAGAGGAGTAAGGTGTACAGGGGCCCCTAGAGACTCCATTCAAAGTTTAAACGGGTCACAAGACTTTGGACTCTAACATTTGGAAGAATTGTGTCGATCGCTTTTACCATTCCAGGTTAGTGCTTTACCTCAGACTGAGCATCAGGACCTTATGAAAATACATACTTTAGTATTTACTTAACAACATCTAGTTTTATGTTACTTTTGAAGTAGACTTTGTTAAAGTGCTGTTTTCCTCAGTTTTCATCAAACACTATCTGAAGAACAACTAGCTGTGATACTCTCTACTATATTTTTACTTTAGAAGTAGAAAGACTCGGTGGTCCATGTTGTGTCCTTCAGGACACATAGGAAGGTTCTGCACTTCCTTTATGAGACATTTGAATATATTAAGATGACTTTACTGAGTCTAATACATAGTTCCTGTCCTGCTCAGTTTAAGGGTGATAGTGTAAAAACGTTGAAACACCCTTATTTTTATTCACCTGGACATTTTCTGGTTCCATCATGATTTTTGGTTCTTCCAGGAGCTTTTCACAAACCCAAACAAAAAGTCAGTTAAAGAGCAAGTTGCAGGTTAAAGACCACCTCAAGCAAATGTTTAGAGAAATATATTTATTTGGTGCATAGTTAGATTATTTGTTCTATGCACCAGTTATTTGTTGGACTAGTCCCTTTTTTCTATATGTAGTGCATAGATTATTTTTAGATTATTTGTTCTATGCACCGTGTGTTATTGTCCCTTTATTTCTTTATTTAGTGCATAGCTTGTTTATTGTTTTATTATTACCGTATTTGCCCGAATATAGGACGACCCTGATTATAAGACGACCCCCCTTTTCAAGACTAATCTTCAGAAAAAAAGACTAAATTCACTTTTTAAAGAAACAATTTTTATTGAAATTTTGAGAAAAATAATTTAACTAATGCTACTAATAATGACAGACTGCTTTAATATTTGCATATTAACAGTGGTGCACACAACTAGTCCACCAGTCCACTGTACTGATCTCTCTGCCCAACACACCTTTGCTGACAGGAGCTTTCACGGTCAGATTGTGCAGCTTCGCGATCATCAGACACTGATGAACTTCACATCCAGTTGTGGAGCTGTGATGGAGTTTTCATGTAGGGGAAGCTTGTTTACACACACACGCTGCTGCGGCAAAATGCAGACACATACACACACACACACAGCTGCGCCATGAATGAACAGACACACAAACCGGCTGCTGTGCCATGATCGCGCGCGCACACACACACAAACCCACTGTTGCGCCATGATCGCACACACACACAAACCCACTGTTGCGCCATGATCGCACACACACACAAACCCGCTTTTGCGCCATGATCGTACACACACACACAAACCCACTGTTGCGCCATGATCGCGCGCACACACAAACCCACTGTTGCGCCATGATCGCGCACACACACAAACCCACTGTTGCGCCATGATCGCGCGCACACACAAACCCGCTGTTGTGCAATTATTGCGCAGACACACACACAAACCCGCTGTATGTGTGAGGGAGTGTGTAGGTGTGTGTGTAGGTGTGTGTGTCGGGTGCACATAAAGAACGGTGAGACGGATGAGGTTCTGAGGGAGAATGCGTGTGTGAATCGAGCGAGCGACGTGAGTCCTCACCTGTACAGAGTCTGCTGCTGAAAGCACCTGCTGGGTCTGGACATTTTCTGGACATTTTAATCCTCAGTACTAGTAAACCTGTAACTTTGAACTAGGCCAGGTCCGGACCTCTGGAACCGCTCGCGGTCTGAACTGCTTCCTGCCGCTTTGACCAAAAAGCCTGCGCCCTCCGCCGGAAAAACTAGGGCGCGATAATAAGACGACCCCCCCTTTTTCAAATTATTTTCGATGAAAAAAACCTCGTCTTATATGCGGGCAAATACGGGTATATTCTTGTGTTTTGTTTTAAAATGTAAGAAAATTTGGGTTTTGTATTATTATTTTTATATTCAAAAATGCGCCCCACCCAAAATAAAATGTCACCAGCCGCCACTGGGTAGGGCCGCTCTCCCTCTCCTGGAGTTGCCAAGCCACCCTTTTCCAGTCGAGAACCATGTTGTCAGAAACACGTGACCATCAGACAATTCTGCCTCTTACTGTTTAGGATTTTTCAATCTTTTTTTGCACAGCTACAGTTAGGGGCTTTAATATTTTTACCAGTTTATGGTCTTGTTAAAAGTGCAGTAAGTGAGTAAGATACACAGGTGTGGTTACCATGGTGACCCTTATGAGCCACTGGCAGCAGTTAAAACATTCCTTTTGATCTTGGTTCTTTTTAGAGTTTACAGACCAAAACACTTAGTCTTAGTTTAGATTATAATAGAAGTTATTCCCTAATTATTATTGGAGGAACGTTTATGTGAGTTTGTCTTCAGGCAGTAGTTTCATTGACAGCCTTCTTAAGTCTTTCCCATCACTAGCGTTGCCTTCTGCTAACTAAATAATTATCCTCTAATTGCTCTTTCTAACAGAGTGAAAACAAAACTTTGACTCTTTGAGAAGCTGAGTGGTTTAAAACTGTTTTGTTTGATGAAAGTTAGTTTATTTTCAGGGTCAAATTGATGTTTCTTTTTTCCTGGAGACAATTCTTCAACCAACACCCACCTGTTTACAGCTGAACCAGTGGAGCTGTGTCACTTGTAACATCTGGCTTCTCTCTTTTAGATTTAATTATCCCAAAATCAAGTTGGCAAGAGTCGTGATGTGGTCAGCACAGGTGGCAAATGTGACAAGAAATAAAACCAAAAGACACTAAATGTCTTTCAGCCTGGAGCAGCAACATGAGAGGAGTTTGCTCTTAGTTACTCTTCTAATGAGTGTCTGACAAAGCAGTGGAGGAATTGTTAAAGATTTCTGCACATCCATGTTTAGAGAACGGTGGGCTGTAGATGGAGGATGGATACAGGAAGCTGCTTGTTACATTTTAAAGGGAAGGGAGAGGCAGTGCGTATATTCTCAGTACAATGTATTGGAATAAGTTCTCGGCATTTGACCCATCCCTGAGGAGCAGAGGGAGTCATTTTTTGTTGATGACACCAAGGAGGCGGTTGCAGGTTCAGGTCTGAACCCGGGTCTCCTTTATGGACGGTGACCTCTCTTACCCTGATCCACTGTCCCTCCAGAGAGTTTAAATTCATTCCTTGACATCTGTCTTGTGAATGATCCACGCTCACATAACGTTTCTCCTTCACACACTCATGCAGTGGCTTCCCGTCTCATTCTGAACATTTGTTAGTGTGTTAGTGATGCCAGTCTGGTGTCGTTGTTTCCATGTCGTTATTCTGAGCTGAGCAAAAACAAAAGGAAGGCCAGACTTTAGAGTCTGCTGGTTCCAAAACCCTTGCTTAAAATCTTCTTGTTTATTCAAAATATTTCCTGAGAATTTCAGTTTAATAACTTGAATAGGTGATCTACTGGAGCCAGCCGCGTAGGGCTGCTGGGGCAGTGCACCGGGGCCTGCGGGTCCCAGGGGGCCCTGAGAGGGCCCCTCCGTCAATGATATTACTCTACCAACAGTGTTTCTGCGATCAAATCGACAGTAACTCTTATATCTAAGCCAGGATCGGAGTCATTGAACGCAACACAACATCAGCTGTAGCGGGAGAGATGGGGGGAGACTGATGCCTGTCAATCATGGCTTCTGTGCCGAAAATGATCCAAAAAGTGAACATTTTTCAGGAGAAATAGACAAATGAGCATTTATTCATCCAAACCCGTGAGTTTAGTGCTTGTTAAGGGGCTGGTCGTGATGGAGTCTGACCTGGAGGAACTTTACCGAACCGTGTTTACCGGGACATGCAGTTAGAGCACGTCTGGATAATCAGCTCACCAGACCGGAGGTCACAAAAAGCAGGTAAATCAAAACCTTTTTAAATTAAAATGGTTAAGTTGATTTTTGTTAACCAGAATTTTTAACTTTTAACTTAATTTGACAGTAAAAAGAATCACAAACCTTCACTGACTTAAATGATGAGCTTCGTTCAATAAACCTGACTATACTTAGTAAAGTACTAAGTAAGTTAATAAAGTAGCCTACTAAGTAAATGAATATACTTTCAGCATTTCTGAACCAGAAAACAATCAGCCAATAAAATAAATTTTTCTTTTAATTAAGGCAAACCTATCAGACCCTTTTATGTCTTGGATCTACAAGATTAACTGATCCTTTCCTACAGAAACTAATACTTTATTCTGCTCAGTTCAATTTGACATGTTTATTATATTGTTGACCACCTAAAAGTGAAAAATAAAATCACAATAGAATTGTTTTATCTTCATGTTTGAATTCAAATTTTTGTGACCGAGAACTTTATACTTGGTGATTGTTGCCCTGTGTCTTGAAAAAAATTGGATATCAGTGGTTAAACGTTCTGAATGTGGCCCTCAGAGGACTTTAAAAAAAGTACCCCCCTGTGATTCCCCACCCAGTCCTTAAAGGCTCACATGGTGCCAAAGACAGATTTAAAGGGGGGGGGGGGGGGGGGGGG
>SSNR01000331.1:495570-511160 GCA_006937965.1 Callopanchax toddi
CTGCAGGGAGGAGAGGAGAATGAGCACAGGCAGGGGAACACTGAATGAGTGGGTGATGATGGAACGGAAAAGTCTTACTGTGAGTTGAGGATGGGGTGTTGGAGCTGGCCACCGACAGGGAGACAGGCAGTGGTGCTGGTGATGGAGGTGTGGACCTTGGGAGGCCCTAGCGTCCCGGACGGAACCGTACGCCACCTCATGCGGGTTGAGTGAAGAGGGGGTGTCGGAGCCAGTGACCGGCAGGGTGACAGACAGGCAGGCAGGTGGATCAGAGGATGATGATGAGGGGGGCAGCCAGGTAGACCAGGAGGAGCAGAGACGAGGAAGGAGTGACCGGCTGGAGATCCAGATAGAATGGGAGCAGACCGGACAGGAGCAGGAGGACGGGAACCAGGATGAAACGCTGGAGGGAGGAACAACGAGGTTATAATAATGACACTGGGGAGAATTACGTTAAAAGGCCATAGTTACCACAGGGGTTGTGGACACAATGAACTGGCGTTCATCTTCTGGCCGGCTGGTGGTTTTATCTTGTGCTGAGGGTGATGAGCCGAGTGGTTGCAGCTGTGGGTGGTTGAGAGCTGTGGGTGATGAGGGAGGAGATCCTGCTGATAGGGAGGAGGAGGTGTGCCCGCTGGGGGCTCAGGATATGACAACTTTAAAATAATGACGATGACTGTGAAGATTTTTACAAGATACTGAATGAAAAAGGATTAACTAAAAGTGGAACAATAGATGGAACTAATGGAAAAGATTTATAAAATGGAGAAACTGACTTTTCTTCTGCAAATTAAGATGGATGCCTTCGAACAAAACTAGTGGAAATGGACACAGTTCAAGAACCCCAATGTCTCGTCTTGTCTTCCTCTGCTTATCCGGGTCTGGGTCGTGGGGTCAACATCCTAATTAGATCATTTTCTCCCCAGCCACCTCCACCAGCAGGACCCCAAGGCGTTCCCAGGCCAGATTGGAGTTGTACTTTCTCCAACGTGTCCAGGGTCGACCTGAGGGCCTCCTGCCAGCAGGACATGCCTTAAACACCACCCTTGGAAGGTATCCAGGAGGCATCTTAACCAGATGGCTGAACCACCTCAGCTGGCTCCTCTCTACATGGAGGAGCAGTGGTTCTACTCCGACTCCCTCCCAGATGTCCGAGCTCCTCACCCTATCTCTAAGGCTGAGCCCGGCCACCCTACGGAGAAAACTCATTTCAGTTGCTTGTATCCTCCACCCCGTTCTTTCGGTCATTACCCAAAGCTCATGACCATAGGTGAGGATTGAGACGTAGATCGACCAGTAAATTGAGATCCTTGCTTGCCCTCCACACCACGGCTGCACCTAGAAATCCTGTCCATAAAGGTTATGAACAGGACCGGTGACAAAGGGCAGCCCTGGTGGAGTCCAACCCTCACTGGGAACAGGTCCGACTTACGGCCGGCTATGCGGACCAGACTCACACTCCTCTGGTACAGGGACTGAATGGCCCTTAACAAAAGACCATCCACCCCGTACTCCTGGAGCGTCAACCACAGGGTGCCCCTGGGGACACGGTCATAAGCCTTCTCCAAATCCACAAAACACATGTGGATTGGTTGGGCAAACTCCCATGACCCCTCCATCACCCTGGCAAGGGTAAAGAGCTGATCCACAGTTCCACGACCAGGACGAAAACCACATTGCACCTCTTCAATCCGAGGTTCAACTATCGACCGGACCCTCCTCTCCAGTACTCTGGAATAGACCTTTCCAAGGAGGTAGTGTGATCCCCCTATAGTTGGAACAAAACCTCTGGTCCTCCTTCTTAAAAACGAGGACCACCAGCACCACCCCAGTCTGCCACTCAACAGGAACTGCCCCCGATGACAGAATGTTGCAGAGATCTGTCAACCACGACAGTCCTACAACATCCATAGCCTTGAGATACCCAAGTCCCCACCCCTGGGGCTCCGCTGCTGTGTAGCTGTTTGACTACCTTATCAACTTCAGCCCTAGATATTGGATAGTTCATCCCCAGGTCTCCCAGATCCCAGAGAATAAAAGAACCCCAATGTGACATTAAAAAATACAGTGAAGTACCCCAGTTTGTGTTTAGTACAAATTTTTAATTGAAATCACCCGTCAGTGCTCATTTAGGATGCTTTTGAATATGTTGAAACACATTGTGACTTAAACATCATTTCATGTGAAGGTTGTAATTAATAAGGATACTATTGTCTTAATTTGTATGCAATAAATTGTTTATTTGCAAGTTTATCATGTTTAAAAAGTCAGATTCTCTCTTCTTGTCTCCCATCAGTCACTACTTTCAGTTAAGCTGTCTCACATTTACATGCTTTCTGACTCCCAGAAACTAAACTGAGAAGGTTTGACATAGATTTAAATATAAGCAATGACTCTGTGTCTGTATTGAGAGAAATTTTGTCATAATAATTTTTGAATATGCTTAAATTTCTATTGACATGAGAATCAGGTCCTATTCCTCAACAATCACAGCTCAGTGAGATACAGGCAACAAGTGTACCTCATTTAAAAAGATTACCAGTAGAAAGCCTCCTCTCTCCAATACCTAACACTTTCCTTTAGACAAACCACAAGACTTCTGTAACAATGGTTTTTGGACAGACAAGACCAAAGTGGACATGTTGGACAGCTGAAACTTGGCCCAAACTGCGTCATTCAACAACAAAATGACCTTAAGTCCAGCAGCAAAGCTACAACACAATTGCAGTAAAAGAAAGGAATTAATGTGTTTCAATGAACCAGTCAAGTTCAGACCTCCACCTGATTGAAATGCTGTGGCGGGACCTTGAGGGAGCTGTGTAAACAAAAGCCTGGAAACAAATACCTGCAAACCTCAATAAACTGAGAGACATTGTAAAGAGTGGACAACACACCTCTACAGCAATGTGAAGGAACAGTAAGGTCAAACAGAACAGGATTACCTCAAGTTACACTTTAACACGCTAATGATACTTCAGGTATGTATACAGGTATGTATGTGTATATATATATATATATATATATATATATATATATATATATATATATTAACAGCATTAACGGCCCAGCAACTGCCTCTGCGTTATCGCCAGACTCTTTATCACGGGATAAGAAAAATAACACTGTTAATCTAAATTGGGTTCCTGGGTCTGTACCAGCTATCACCAAATGGCGGACTCCGGTCCTGATCCGTTTTATTCCGGAGTCCGGACCCGCGCCTCTTTCACCGGTCCAGGTGAAGTAGGTGCGCCCTGGAGACGCAGCTACTTCATGTGGATCCTGCACCTGGACACCGGACCCTCAGGTCAGAGGGAGGGAATCCTGTATCTGTACCCAGTCTCGCTCCCTGTCAGGACCCTCACCTGAACCGGGAGGCGCATGCGAGAGCAGACTGAGCTAAGATGGCGCCAACCTCGGCAAACGCTCCCTCCTCCTGAACTGGACCGTGGTTTGGAACCCGTGGCAGCTACTTTTCACACAGAACTCCGACCACACTCCTCATCAACAGGTCTGGACTGGCTGTCTGGGTTCCAGGTGTTTCCTGGTGAACTGACAGCCTCGGTGCACGCGCCTCTTGTTAATAAAGTGAATGTGGCAGCGCACGCTCCTCAAACACGTTTTTCTCAGCATAACTGACAGCTGAACATTCAGCAAATCAAACAATATCAACACTAAAACACATTGATCTGTCAATGGCTTTATCAGAGGTTTGTCTTTAGTTTTTAGAGACTCATTAATGTTTAAATCCCCTAAAGTGGTTTTATTTAACAAAAACATGATGAAACCATAATATAGGATCATGTGAAATTAACAGTAGAGAAATAAAGTCATTTAAGGCAGATTTAATCCATTACTGATAAACTGGATGTTACTAGGGCTGGGTATCGTTAAATATTTTTCGATATTACTACTTTAACGATACCTGGTTTTTGATACTGGTACCTTAACGATACTTTTTTCGATACCTATATGTATAATTCTTAGAGAAAATAACAAGTATTTAAAGTTTTTTTAATTAAACAAAAAAAATAACACAGTTTTATGGCATATTTATGCATTTATTGTTATTATTTATTTATCTCTTCCCTCTGGAACTAACTAAGGCTGTCATACAATCCATGTACTCTTTGTTTTGTTGTTTTTGTTTCTGAAAGGGAAACTGAATATCCAGATGTAAGAGTTATTTGGTTTTTGTTATGGAAAAACAATCAGAAATACTGGAAAACAGATCTGTTTTCATTATTTCACTATTCCCTTTTTGCTAATAAAGAGAACACGGATTCAGGTCGACCAGAAACTAGTGTTACTCTGGAGGTACCAGGATGGGGGCACAGGAAAACCCTCCACACATCCTTGCTGTTAACAGAGCCTATGGTCTGAAAAGTAAATCCTCCTAAATAAAACAAGTACGTCTCGTGGCCTCGCAGATTTTTAAAATGCAATTAAAAAAACAGCGCATGTGTTCTGCTTCCTCCTGAGGAGGTTGCAGCTCCGACGCTTCAGCAGGTGAAAACGGAGCTGCGGGCTCTGAACAAACACGGTGTTCGGGTCAGATCTTTTTAATCTGCCGTTCTGACGGTCCGGTCGTTACCAACGAGGTGTTTAAACAAGAGAGGAAGGTCTCGCCTCGTCTCCCTCCAGACCCGGGTCGCGGCTCGCGGATTTGGGTCTGCCTTTTTTGTTGTTGTTGCCGTAACAGTTAAGAGGAGAGGGAGGGGCTGTGTGTGTCCCTCAGCCTGTGTGTGCGCTGATCAGAGCGGGGCTGGAGCGGAGCATTTAAAGGGACATTTTATTGTAAAAGTACTGAAAACGTAGTATCGAAAAGAAACATTTTTTTCCGGTGTTACTACCTACCGAAGGTTTTCGGTCGGTACTATAGTAGTACTGCGTTAGGGTACCCAGCCCTAGATGTTACAATCATTTTGACAGGTAAAGAAAATCAGTTTGAAGTTATTTGATGTGGTAAAAAAAGAGAGCTGATGCTTTAATCAGGTGACCTGTAAACTAAATGTAATCCTTTACTGTCAGGAGATGAGAAGGTTTCTACAGTAAAACTATTAAAACTGAATGAGCCTCAGAAAACAGCTGTAAAGTTAAAGGAGACAGACCTCTGATTACAGATCAACGTGTTTTAGTGTTAAAATGTTTCATCCTGATAACTTGATCAACCATCAGAGGTTGTTAAAATGAGCTCAGAGCTCATCTGGTCTAGTTCTGATTTGTGACTCAGGTCTCTCAGGTCCAAACAGTGGATCAGCTGTTACTAACATTAAACTCTAGACTTGAAGTATCACGATTCTTCAGCCTCATGCTCATGCACACACATACCGGTATTATGAACCCTTTGGCAGAATTCAAATGAGCCATTTTAATCTAGAATAATCTAGAAATTCAGTGACCCAGATGTGAAAACATTTACCCTACCCAGACCAGACTGAGCTGAGTGAGATGTGAAAGCAAGCACTATTTCATCCATTCATCCATTTCTATAACATGGACTGCACATAACTGGTGAGCCAATGTGCATAAGCACCAGATATCATGCGTCTGTACCAGATCCCTCTGCCTGAATGCTTCTTTGCAGACCAGTGCTGCCATGGTACCGGTTGCAGCACTCGATAATACACCGATGAGCTTTGAGTTTTGGGATGCTGCAAAGTAGCTGTCATACATCTTCAGAAACTTGAACCCCCGTGCCCACCTGAGACAGAACCAAGATAAACACACAATATAGGTCCAGTTAAGTATCACCAGTTAACCCAACAACGAACAGTTTATACTTTAAAAATGATGACTCTCCCTGCATGAGTCAGTCTGTATCTCAAACCCAGTCCTTTGGGGCTGAAGGTTTTACTGAAAGCTTTCCTGTTAACAGTTTTTCTTTCCCCTGTCACCCATCACCTCCATGTTTATTTATGATGGAGAACTGCAGTGAATATTTAAATTTTTTTTCATCTCTGGCTCTCGAGGCGAGCGGACACATCTCCCCTTCTCTCCCTCCCTCCCCATCTTCCCCGGCTCCCTGTCCTGTCTACTTTCTCTGGAGAACCTGCTTTCATCTCCCACTGGACTTTTAGCCATGAATTGGATCAGCTGGTCGAGGAATGCGATGGACAATTTTCCTTTTTCCCACTACTCGAAGATGTTTACATAAATTTGATCATGGCAACTGGGCTCTGCTGTTTGGTCGTCAAATTTGGAGCTGCAGGACCGATTGGCAAACAGCCCGGGCTCTGTGGACGGTGCTGTGCTGTGTATGAACTCTCAAATCCCACTGGGAAAGCTGAATCACAGGTTGGATGCTCTAAACTGTGTGTGAACTCTAAACCAGCTGGCTGAGCTGATACGTGGGACTGGATGCTTTGCGATCTGCTCGTGCTTTTGGACTCATGTGCAGGAAAACATTTTGGAGGAATGCTCAGCAGGGTTCTGTCTGTGGTTCTGGACTGGTCAGCGAGGGATGAACAGCTGAGAGGATTGCCCAGCCGGTTTTTGGTGGATTTGACCCTTATTCAGCTGCTGGAAGGGACCTGACCGCTAAAGACTGAAGGATGTAGAAACCTTATCACTCCTGCTCAAAACACATCTGTTATTTTCAATTCGACTCCCCCCTTTAAGGCCTTGAAACAGGCTGAAGTCAAAACAAACTTTCCAGTGTCAGCTGACGGCGGGTGCTCCCCCTCCTTCCCCCCTCCCTCACATGTACTGATTCAAACACAGACATGCTACTGACACACACCACGCCCTACACTTCAACGTGCGCCTTGGACCTTATCACTCCTTCCTCCCCCTGCAACCTTGGTCTGTTGGCCGCGCTAAAATGCTGCAAACTCGATCTGGGGGGTGGGGGGCTCCCGTACCCCCCCACACTCCATCACGTGTTTTATGTTTTTGTGATTGTCAGAGTTTTGTGCTTTTTATGTAGGAAGCCTTTTTTCCTGTTCATGCCTCTGAATTGCCTTGAGCCTAGGGGAACGAACATGTTTTTTATCACCTCCACACACACCCTCCCCTCCAAGTGTTTTCCTCTACAAAAGGGAGCGCATACATATGCGCATGCCTGCAGTCAACTGTTTCCTGTTTTGTATTATGTTGTTTATCTGAATCTTGGAACAGCTGTACTGAAACTAAGTTTTGTTGTATCAGGATGCTAATGCAATGACAATAAAGTCATCTTGTATCTTAATGCAACCTGCTGGTCAGCTCAGACATTTACTACCCAGAATCTACTGAGTTTAAATGACTTCATAAGAATGGTTTGAATAAGGGTTAGGGTTAGGGTTAACCCTTTGAATTTCCACAAAACCTTCCATTTATTCCTCCTCTGTATCCGGGTCTTCCAGGTTTTCCCTCTTCATTACCAACAGCCTGGGGTTGAGCTCAGCTTTACTCTGCTACTGCTGCCACTCCCATCCTGGTCTAGCATCCTTGTTCTGGCCATCTGTCATACTCTACCACAGCTGTCGTGCCTCTGGCCTAGCGTGGTGCCCTCTTTCCATCCATCATGCCAAAGTGGATCTGTGGACGCCACCACTACCAGTCATAAGCTCATCTTATAGCAAAGAGGCTCCTACCAGTCATCCTCCATCCTCCAGAGGGAGTCCCCGATGGCCTTGGTGGCTCCATGGCCCTCAAGTTAAATGATTAATGAAACCTTTATAGGCCCCTAAAGACTGTTTGAATAAATAAAATGATTCACTAAAGAAACTAATTCAATCCATTTCATGTTTTCTTTTGATTAATTTCATTTATAGGAGCTATATGCATTTATCTGATGCCACTCTCGTTGTCAGTATGGTACACTCTGCTATGAAGCAGAATTTAAATCATTTAAGGTGGTTTAACATCTTTCCATAGTTAGGGTATCAATATAGGTGTGGATGGGCAACTGTACAGTGCTTGAGATGTTGAGCTGCTTTATTATTTCCAAAGGTTTCATGTGAAGCTGGTGATGGTGGCAGATGTTCCACCGTTGAATTATGCAACAGCCATGTCACACTTTTGTCCCTCAGGACAGTCCTTGAGCAACTGTGAACGTCTGTGTAAATCTGTAAAAAGTCCTGTTAACAAGGTTAGCACCATCACTGTCTAGTTGGCATCTGCTGGATGTTAGCAAAGCACATCACATGGTGCCAAACCAAGCAGACAACAGCACACAGCATGATGCTGCAAACAAACAGACTGGTTCTACCGTTGACTCTGGCTTTGTGTGGACAGACTGTGCCTTCTGTTCTCCTTCAGAGTAGACCTTTTTCACAGCAGATCCTGACTTGTCTCAGCACGGAAGCGTGAAGCATAATGAGTGGTGTTCCTCAGAGGAAGTTTCTCATAGAAACAACCCAGCAGGACTTCCCCTCATGTGGATTACACCTGTGCATTTCCTGCTCCTTCTCATCTAAATGCCCAATGCCACCACCTTCCTGAAAGAAGCTGCTAATTGCATCATCACTCAGCACACGGGGTGATTGTACTGATGAAGAAAAGGGCCTTTTGTTTTTGATAGATTTACCAGTATTTCACATCTGTGAGTTGGTGCAACACTGCATCCTCTGGACGTCTCCAGCCCCAGTTTTTCACCACCCATATAATACATGATAATGTATTATAAGGCCATGATAATATTGGGAGAGATGTAGAATTTTCACTAATAATTTCATACATTTATTTACAAAAATAGACAACTAAACTACCTTTGCAAACCTTAAGAAATATTTGCTGAGCCAAAAATCAGCAAACTCTTGGGGTACCAGCAGGCACAAACAAAGAGACAGCCAGCTTTAGCTCCTCCTCCAGGTGCTCCCAGTAACACTGATTAGCCACGCCCACCAGGACTAACACAGAAAACAAACAGGATGAGGTCCTCTAACAGTTCTAACGGGTTGTATGTTGTTACACTTAATAAAATATCAATACAATATTAAACTTGTCTAACAGTATAATGGCTCATAAATTATGAGCCATTAAAGTTGTTAGACCATTACTATCAGATTGACTCTAAACACAGGTTCTTTAGGCAGCCAGGGAGTCAACACTTCTGAAGAATTTGACACAGAGGCAGAAATATAGTTGATAAAAATCTATTTATATTTCTATGACTAATGATTATACAAGATAGAAGATCATGATGGTACAAGCTAATATCAACTAAAACACTAATAAAACACCTATCAACATGATTGTGGATGTTATAAAGAGTCTAATTAAGCATTTTAGGAAAGAGTGAATTCTGGGAGTTTATAATAATCTGACTGAATTTATTGATCTTAATTTAGATGTTTAATTAGTTATCAATCGATCATAACCATCTGACGTCAGTTCAGAGAGCTTACTGTCCAGTGGTGAGCTCCTGGTCCATCCCGCTGGCCGGGGAGAAGTCCGTCTCGACGAAGCTGAGGAGTGGTTGAATCCCCAGGCTCGGAGTGCTCACTTCTGGGCATTCAGAGGTCAGAGGTCCCTTAAATACAGCTCAGTAGGCCACAGGTTACTCGTCTGGTACAACAATTCACTTCTGCCGGAGACTAGGCTTGTTTAGCGTTTGATGAAGTTTAGCAGGTTAAAACAGGTGTTTCCAGGGAAAGGAGGAGGTCTGGTCAGTACTGTCAGTTGACCTTTGACACACATGACTTTTCAGACTCTACACACTAGAGCGTCCATCACAGCATCTATATGTAAGTGTTAACCACCCAGCCTAGGTTGGGTCTAAATAACCTGAATAACATCAGGTATGTCTAATGTTACATAGAGTCCAGATGTTATAAAGCTCTCAGACTAATGGGTTCATCAGGTGTAGCCTGTGAATTGTTTCAGTTTGATAATAATAATAATGCATCAGTTTTATATAGCGCTTTTCTAGGTCACTCAAAGACGCTTTACAGAGTTGCATTATTCATTCACACAGTCATTCTCACCGGTGGTGGTAAACTACGACAGACGTCTGTAGTCACAGCTGCCCTGGGGCAGACTGACAGAAGCGAGGCTGCCATTCTGCGCCATCGGCCCTTCTGACCACCACCAACATTCACACACAGTCACACTCACATTCACACAGGCAAGTTGGGTGAAGTGTCTTGCCCAAGGACACAACGACAATCTAACCCAGCCAGAGCTGGGGATCGAACTGGTGACCCTCCGGTTACCAGACCGGCCACTCTCCCAACTGAGCTAGTGCCGCCCCAACAGAGCTAAAATGAGATGCTTCCCTGCAGCCGTGATAGAGGTGTGGAAACATGACCTCTGTAATGTTGCTCCAGGGTTGTGGGCGGTCCTGGACTGAAACTACAGCTGGTGCTTTTTTCTTGTTTTAGTTTACTTTAGAACTTGAGATCCAGAAAAAACTTCATTTTCTTTCAAGTTTTTATCATCATGCTTTGCTTTCACCAAACATCAAGGGAGAAGCATAAATGTCTTAAGGAAGAAAATTTGAAGTCAAGGTGTACGTGCTGCATATTGATGCAGTGTGTTTGTGTTCCTGCTGAAGAATAAATCCTGTCTATTTTCCCTTTCAGTCTTGTTCTGTAATCCACTTTTTAATTCAATACATCAGAAAGTTTCTTGGCTGTAGCTGAATCAGACAGAGGTTATCATCTGAGATCAGCTTTGATTTGTTCACATTTATCTGCCTCCATGTGAACTCATGAACTTAAGAGCTAACAGCAGAAAACATGTGAGGTGGGAAGAAGTCACGATATGTTTGATTTTTCTGTTAAGTTGCCTTTGCTGACATTGAAGGTCAATAAAACTCTTACTGGTAAAATCATTTGGAGTAAAAAGAATCAACAACATCCGTCCTCCATGTGCCAACAGCAAGACGAGGACCGGGAGGGAATCAGGATAAAAGGTCACATGATACAACTAAAGCAAGCAGGACATGTTACAACCGGGTGTTGCTCATGGTGAAATGGTTGTGTTTAATTTTTGCATTTACTTTGCATGCTTTGATATTATGTAATGTATGTTTTTTGGGTCTGTTTCCCTCAGTGAAACCCCTGACTATTAACCTTGACTAACTGGGGCCAGGGCATGGAGCACAGCAGTCACCTGCCAATGCACAAGTCAAGTGTATGAACTCATTAAGTAGCATATGAAGGAAGTTGGAATGGGAACGTGGAGAAAAGCTCTGGAGAGAAGCATTGGCGAGAAGGATGGTGAGACAATTCCCTCCTTGAACCCAGGTCCAGTTGGAAACCACAAATGCCAGGAGTGCAGTCCCTGGAGGTGGCCAGACAGTCGGGCACATGATGAGGGCAGAGGTGAGACCCATGCACGCATAACGTCCACTTCTGTACATCATGGAAGCAATTTAGAATAGCAGCAGGGCACGCAACATAAAACACACTATGGTATGTGTATCGTTACCAAATACGCTATACCTCTGACCTCTGATGACCATCACAAACAATAATCCATCTTTTTCCCAATAACTCGGATTATAATGACTCTTATTATGTTTTAACCTGGATTAACATTCCTACAGGTGTCCAACTGTCCACTTTCAGGTGTCCACTTCCCAGATGACTCCAACTGGACACTCTTAGTTATAATAAACCCAAGACTCTCTGAATAATACATTCAGATTCTAAAGTGTTCCCTTTCTTGTTGCACTGCTGGTCTAATCTTGTTTACATTTGAAGTGTTTCACAATGTTCCAGTCCAAGGACTTTCCACTAACACAATCCAACGGGGTATAATGTGTTTCTCCTGTTTCAGGATTATTTTATATCAACCTTAAATCATCTGGTTTTCTACATTTCTACCTTGCTAAGGTTAAAATCAGTATTATTTCATATTTACTTATTCAGGAAACATGGTTTTAAAGATCTGAGCCATGTGACTTGATAGAACCCCTTTCATTGGCCCACGTCAAGACATGACTCCATCTTAACCTCTCCACTTCCGGAGACACGTCAGTTCTCTTTGATTCCTTGAAGAGAGAAGACGCCAGCTGTTCCAACTCGCTACAACAGCTGAGCCTGCAGGAATCGGCCGACCCTAAAGCTGATATCCTATTCTCCCCTGAGAGAAAGACCAGCCGTCTTCGCTCTCCCTGACACCATGGGGACATTAGGTCAAAATGCTAACCACCAGCTAACCCAGAAATGGATCTACTGACGGCCGTATCCAAGGACGTCTCCTGCCGGCCCCAGACGGCTTTCCACCTCCAAAGGCCTCCAGATCGATTGAGGGGGGATCTTCCGCTTCCTCGTCGACCTCCACCTGCCAGATGCAATCCAGGAACGCGGAACAGTAAGATTCCATAATCTGGTAACCACAAGGCCTGCTTGATAAGCTAACTCACACTGTAGCTTACCACAACAGTAACTCCTCCACTCAATCCTTAAACTAAATTAAGTTAAATCCCCTAGTCTCATAACATCATGTGACTCAGATCGTTAAAACTTCTTTTAAAGATCAACTCAGAACACTATACCATCGTGTTGACAAAAGCTTAAACACCGCTACCTCTTGCTTATCTGTTGTACTGTCATCCGTCTTTTTATAATAAACTTGTAAAGTCTTATTTCGACTCAGACTTCCCTTCGTCAATATTAAAATAGATATTCTACTCCCCGTAGCATCAGAATGAACCTAGACTTCCTGTGAAACCATTATTTTAGTCTGAGCCAAACCAGGTCAGTGTAAAACCGACAAAAACAAATCTAATAATCTCACAGAATGTGTGCAAATTATAAACTAAAAATAGTTTATAACGCTACATAAACTATTGCTTTATTCTCACACAGTACATGTACAGCAGACAGCAGTCTCACTTCTTATACAAATTATTCATCAAAACATGAACATTTTGTCTGATTTTGGATTATTACAAAAGTAAGTCCTGATTTACTTCTACCATCAGAAGAATCATTGTGTCTGTTGGAATTTCAGGCATCTGTGGGAATTCCTGGCAGTTTTCCAGATTTTTATGTTTAAATGGATGAAAAATGATAATTTCTTAAGAGAAAATCTTAATAGGTGTAGCTCAGGTTCCTTACCTGTGACAGTACAACAGGAAAATAGCAAATTTGGCGCCACAAATAATAGTTTAGCACCAAAACAGTATTACTTTTATTCAAAAGAAGTCAGGAGAAACACAAGCTGAAACAACAACTTACAGAAAGCTGAAAGACATTAGTAAAACAAAAAGAAGAGACACTTCATCCTTACCCCTGTCCTGTAAAGACAAGCAGTCTGGCAGACAGATGGACAGAATACCAAAGAACGAGTGTGTCCCTGGGGGTAAAGACAAATAGATGAACACAGAAGTAAAAGGAGGAGGAGATCGATGCCTTATCAGCGTTACCAGCCCCTAAAATCCCTTTTGGCTCAACATCAAGATAATTGTGATTGCTGATGTATTTTTTTAAAGCTCTGTAACAATTGATTTTATTCTGCAATTAATTAATAGATTTCCTGGTTGTAATTGTCGACTAATTACCATACACCCATGTGGTTATCTATACACAGCCAGGGTTCGCTTTTATGTTGAGACTAAGATAAGGATTTAAGTGGACGGAAGAGAAAACCCAGACAGCAGAGAGCTAAAGAGGGCTTGAAGTAGAGCAGCTGTTCCTCAGTGTGAGGGAAGAGCTGGAGTGGTTCAGACATCTGATGGGAGGGTTCATGGTTGCCTCCATTTGTAGGGTTTTGGGGAGACTCCTGAGACCCTGGGGCAGAGCCACAGGAATTCTGGGAGCCACTCAACCACAGAAACATTTTCAGGAATCAGTAGTTTGTGTTTCAGCCCCTCAGTAAACACATCAGATTGGTAGAGAATTCTAAGTCTAGTTTATTAACGCATGCCAGCTGCATTTGTGTTTCTTAGCAAATAAGTTTGGAATACTTAAAAATGTGTCCATTATAGAAAACAATTCTACAAAATTAAAAAGATAAAGAAAACGCAGTAAAATCAGTCAAAAACAATCATGTTTGTGTTCGTTAAGGTCAGCTATTTTCTTAAAACAGGTCAACTTCAATAATAAATCAGTTGTAGACGTACACCCAGTCATTACATTCTGAGAGTTTCATCACAATTCATCCAGTGGAGCAGGAGACATTTTGCTGACAATCCCAAATGCTTTCATTAGGTTGTTTCAGGATGAAGTTCTTCTACAGGGATTGGAGTTTTTTGCATTTCTCAGTTTTTTATAATACTTTCTGCTACCATTACCTGTTGGTGAAGCTCCCACCTGAGTCTTTGTAACCAATGAGCTGAGGGGATTCCATATCCTTCACAACCAGCTTAGCTCAAGAGTCTTTTTCCTACCGTGGTCCCTTGTGTTTACCTCCTCCCCCGCAGTCATCCTCTCAAGGCCTTTCCCTCCACCCACTTCTCCCTGCAGACATCAGCTCTTCCTTTCATTTCTTTATCTATCTGTAGCTGCTGCACAAACTGGACATTGAAACACACCTCTTCTCCCACACCTTCCTCTGAGCCCACACACACACACACAGAGCACGACTTCTTTTCAACTATTCCTCGAGGTAACCTGAGAGCATGAATTAGAATCCGCGGCTCATTATGTCACATTGAAGGCGAATGCTGAAAGTTATCTCTGTCGCTCAAAAGCAGAACATGAGAGGCTTCTGCTTCACACTGAAGAAAGGACTTAAGAAAGGGGAAAGATGAACTGAGTGATAGAGAGAGGAATCAAACACAGAGACGTCAGGTGTGACTAAATATTTCAGGCATTAAATTGGATTTTTTTCCAACAAGTGAAGCGAGCGTCTTTAACTTGTTCTCAATAGAAGTCAAGCTGTATAACGAATCCTGCTTGATATCAGCAGTCAGGGAGCTTTTCCGTTTGATTGTGAATGTAGTTCTGGTTTAAAGAAAACGAGCTTCACTACGTCGAGGACAGATTGAATTAAATCTCAGCTCGTGGGAAGAAACCTCCTCACGCTCTCATTAAACCAGATTCTCATACAGAATGTGTGTTAAAGGATGTAGCGTTTTGAAATAACTATTTAGTTATTTTAACTACACCCTCTGTAAATTCACTAATAAGTTTTGGAAGTTTTATATGGAGAAAATATCTCCAAAACTATCACTTATATTTAGTGTTTACAGGAATTATCTAGGTTCTTTGAAAGAGTACAGTGAATTGAAATACCTTATTAATAACGTGAAGCTGAGGCAGATAAAGATTGAACAACCATTTAATTTGAAAAACCTAAGAACACAGACAGATAAGACAGTTTGAAAGTTTGATGTAAACACAATTAATATTCTTAAACATGTTGAGGATGTTAAAGATAGTTTAATTGTGAGTTTTAACGGACCGTAGCATATGTTTTAATGACTAGGGAAGTTAGTTAATTTAGTTAACCTAGTTGGGACTTTAAGAGTCAATTTAGGCTAATCTGAGTTTGTTATGGGATTTAGTTTTGGCTTAATTTAGTTTGGAAGAATTAAGCTTTATCAAAGCAAACCTCTCGATCAGAAAGTGGTGTTCGCTCACTGACAGGTGGACGCTCCTAGATCTGGCAGGCGTTGGTTTCTCCACGAGCTGAGGCTGGAGTCCCCAGACTCGGAGTGGTGGTCCTGGAAGGCGTGGCCGCCGAGGACCTCGCCGGACAGTCCGTGGATACGT
>SSNR01000331.1:511170-539165 GCA_006937965.1 Callopanchax toddi
TTCATTAGGTTGTTTCAGGATGAAGTTCTTCTACAGGGATTGGAGTTTTTTGCATTTCTCAGTTTTTTATAATACTTTCTGCTACCATTACCTGTTGGTGAAGCTCCCACCTGAGTCTTTGTAACCAATGAGCTGAGGGGATTCCATATCCTTCACAACCAGCTTAGCTCAAGAGTCTTTTTCCTACCGTGGTCCCTTGTGTTTACCTCCTCCCCCGCAGTCATCCTCTCAAGGCCTTTCCCTCCACCCACTTCTCCCTGCAGACATCAGCTCTTCCTTTCATTTCTTTATCTATCTGTAGCTGCTGCACAAACTGGACATTGAAACACACCTCTTCTCCCACACCTTCCTCTGAGCCCACACACACACACACAGAGCACGACTTCTTTTCAACTATTCCTCGAGGTAACCTGAGAGCATGAATTAGAATCCGCGGCTCATTATGTCACATTGAAGGCGAATGCTGAAAGTTATCTCTGTCGCTCAAAAGCAGAACATGAGAGGCTTCTGCTTCACACTGAAGAAAGGACTTAAGAAAGGGGAAAGATGAACTGAGTGATAGAGAGAGGAATCAAACACAGAGACGTCAGGTGTGACTAAATATTTCAGGCATTAAATTGGATTTTTTTCCAACAAGTGAAGCGAGCGTCTTTAACTTGTTCTCAATAGAAGTCAAGCTGTATAACGAATCCTGCTTGATATCAGCAGTCAGGGAGCTTTTCCGTTTGATTGTGAATGTAGTTCTGGTTTAAAGAAAACGAGCTTCACTACGTCGAGGACAGATTGAATTAAATCTCAGCTCGTGGGAAGAAACCTCCTCACGCTCTCATTAAACCAGATTCTCATACAGAATGTGTGTTAAAGGATGTAACCTCATCTAATGACTGAACATTTATATTTATGCTCAACCTAAACAGTATAGGACCTACACTAACTTGTCACTTTATTAGGTACACTTTGCTAATACCTGATTGGACCCACTGTTGCCTTCAGAATCTCACCAATTCATTATATCAGATTCAAAAAGGTGCTGGAAAAATCCCACAGATGTCCATGTTCACATGACAGCATCTTAAGGTGCTGCAGGTTTATCAGCTGAACATCCATGATGTGAATCTCCTGTTCCTCCACATCCCAAAGGTTCTGGACTGGATTGAGATCTGGTGACTGTGGAGGTCACTGGAGTCCAGTGACCTCATCATGTTCTAGAAACCGGTTAGATTAGTTAGAGGGGGCGTCCTTAGATTAAACCCTTCTAAAACCTACAGTTCTGCCTTGACTCCTCCGCAGGAGCTCTTAAAACCAGTCAGACCTTAGAACATGTGGTCTAACCCACTCCCGTGATAATGACCCAAAAGACTGACATAATGGAGGGGTGGGTCAGTGACTCATGATTTTACCTGCCCTAATAATTCAGTTATTCTAATACGACTTTTAAACCTTGAGGAATCAACCCATGATCAGACCTGAAGAAACCTTTTGGACGATGTGATGGTGAAACATCTTCAACCAGAGAAGAAGTGGCCTGTTTAAAATAAGACTGGCCTGTTTGGTGGATCAGGATCACAGTATCAGTTTGAGTACCTCTTTAAAACCACTACATATAAAGTAATACACTGTACAGGGCCAGTGTACAGAAGTGAGAGGAGAAAACATCTTTTTCATCAAGTAGAAATATGACCAGGTTTTAGCTGCTTTACAGAGTGTGTTTAAAGTGATAATATGCAGTTTTGCTTGTTTTGGGCTCCCTCTGGTGTCCGTTTTAAATCACTGCATTAAAAAGTTACCAGATTGTTTCAGCTTCTAAACGCCTAAATCTACCTGTTGAAATGTCTCCTCAGCCTTCATAGCTTTCTACAGGAGCGGTTATTTACTCCTTCAATGAAATCAGCTGTTTTCAAGCAGGGAGAGATTGAAAAAAATCAGGAATCAGGAGCTAAAAACACTCCAGTGCTAGCATAACAGCTAGCCACNACATTCTGAGAGTTTCATCACAATTCATCCAGTGGAGCAGGAGACATTTTGCTGACAATCCCAAATGCATTCATTAGGTTGTTTCAGGATGAAGTTCTTCTACAGGGATTGGAGTTTTTTGCATTTCTCAGTTTTTTATAATACTTTCTGCTACCATTACCTGTTGGTGAAGCTCCCACCTGAGTCTTTGTAACCAATGAGCTGAGGGGATTCCATATCCTTCACAACCAGCTTAGCTCAAGAGTCTTTTTCCTACCGTGGTCCCTTGTGTTTACCTCCTCCCCCGCAGTCATCCTCTCAAGGCCTTTCCCTCCACCCACTTCTCCCTGCAGACATCAGCTCTTCCTTTCATTTCTTTATCTATCTGTAGCTGCTGCACAAACTGGACATTGAAACACACCTCTTCTCCCACACCTTCCTCTGAGCCCACACACACACACACAGAGCACGACTTCTTTTCAACTATTCCTCGAGGTAACCTGAGAGCATGAATTAGAATCCGCGGCTCATTATGTCACATTGAAGGCGAACGCTGAAAGTTATCTCTGTCGCTCAAAAGCAGAACATGAGAGGCTTCTGCTTCACACTGAAGAAAGGACTTAAGAAAGGGGAAAGATGAACTGAGTGATAGAGAGAGGAATCAAACACAGAGACGTCAGGTGTGACTAAATATTTCAGGCATTAAATTGGATTTTTTTCCAACAAGTGAAGCGAGCGTCTTTAACTTGTTCTCAATAGAAGTCAAGCTGTATAACGAATCCTGCTTGATATCAGCAGTCAGGGAGCTTTTCCGTTTGATTGTGAACGTAGTTCTGGTTTAAAGAAAACGAGCTTCACTACGTCGAGGACAGATTGAATTAAATCTCAGCTCGTGGGAAGAAACCTCCTCACGCTCTCATTAAACCAGATTCTCATACAGAATGTGTGTTAAAGGATGTAACCTCATCTAATGACTGAACATTTATATTTATGCTCAACCTAAACAGTATAGGACCTACACTAACTTGTCACTTTATTAGGTACACTTTGCTAATACCTGATTGGACCCACTGTTGCCTTCAGAATCTCACCAATTCATTATATCAGATTCAAAAAGGTGCTGGAAAAATCCCACAGATGTCCATGTTCACATGACAGCATCTTAAGGTGCTGCAGGTTTATCAGCTGAACATCCATGATGTGAATCTCCTGTTCCTCCACATCCCAAAGGTTCTGGACTGGATTGAGATCTGGTGACTGTGGAGGTCACTGGAGTCCAGTGACCTCATCATGTTCTAGAAACCGGTTAGATTAGTTAGAGGGGGCGTCCTTAGATTAAACCCTTCTAAAACCTACAGTTCTGCCTTGACTCCTCCGCAGGAGCTCTTAAAACCAGTCAGACCTTAGAACATGTGGTCTAACCCACTCCCGTGATAATGACCCAAAAGACTGACATAATGGAGGGGTGGGTCAGTGACTCATGATTTTACCTGCCCTAATAATTCAGTTATTCTAATACGACTTTTAAACCTTGAGGAATCAACCCATGATCAGACCTGAAGAAACCTTTTGGACGATGTGATGGTGAAACATCTTCAACCAGAGAAGAAGTGGCCTGTTTAAAATAAGACTGGCCTGTTTGGTGGATCAGGATCACAGTATCAGTTTGAGTACCTCTTTAAAACCACTACATATAAAGTAATACACTGTACAGGGCCAGTGTACAGAAGTGAGAGGAGAAAACATCTTTTTCATCAAGTAGAAATATGACCAGGTTTTAGCTGCTTTACAGAGTGTGTTTAAAGTGATAATATGCAGTTTTGCTTGTTTTGGGCTCCCTCTGGTGTCCGTTTTAAATCACTGCATTAAAAAGTTACCAGATTGTTTCAGCTTCTAAACGCCTAAATCTACCTGTTGAAATGTCTCCTCAGCCTTCATAGCTTTCTACAGGAGCGGTTATTTACTCCTTCAATGAAATCAGCTGTTTTCAAGCAGGGAGAGATTGAAAAAAATCAGGAATCAGGAGCTAAAAACACTCCAGTGCTAGCATAACAGCTAGCCACTTTGGGTTAGCCTAACCCTCGTGAGACACGTGACTTCCTGGGAACCGTGACGGCGACGGAGATCTTGCAATCGTGGTATTCTGGATCTAATCACCAGATGGGGCTAAGTGACTTTTCATTAACCCTGTAAAGGGTCATATTAGCACAGACTGGCTCAAGGAAAAGATTTAAAAATATGGAAAAGTTGCATATTATCACTTTAATCCAGTTTGTCATTAGATCCCGTTTTTCATGACAGCACTTCATGACTAACAATGATCTGGTAGTAATGGAATGTCTGCATTGGACACATATCTAAAGGAACAAAAGTAGAAATATTTCTGATCATGTCTGTGCACCGCTGACTCAACTTGCCAAGTTTCCTATAACCAGCAGCACTCTACCTGTGTGCTCCTTTAACCTTCAGAGCTCCTCTCTAACAGACATTAAACCCTGTGGTGTGATGAAGTCCTATGTACTTCCTGACTGGAGCTTCTGGACTCCATTAATTAAAGCTGGAGACGGATCCGACCATTGGTTCCAATTTGTCTCGCTGGTTTTGAGCTAATGAACCTGTTTCTTTACATTTTCTGATTCACAAAACAAAAACATAACATTTTCATCAGACTGTATTATTCACACACACACACACACGCACACACACACACACACACACACACACACACACACACACACACACACACACACACACACGCCATTAAGTTAAGTAACAAGTACATCTTTTGGGAGCCTGACCATATCCATCACCATGGATTAAAGTTACACACAGGAGGTAAAGACAATGGCTGACAACAACAAACCTATCTAGTTTGAAAGGGACACAGAGGTAGACCAGAAAGAACAGACATGAAAAAATGAATGAGAGGAGAAAGACGGAATCTTCATTTTTTCCTTCACATCACAGCAGTTGGTACAGATGGTGTGTTTGAATGAGACAGAGAAAAAGAGACTTCTGAGTGTGCAGAGGGAGCGCCAGCCAGGGGATGTTTGGATCAATAAACGTACAGCAATTGAAGAGAAGCCAGCCACATGCAATCAATGGCTTAGCAACAAAAAGTCATGAGTAAAGGAAGATTAAAGAATTAGAAATGGAGGAAGGAAAGGAATAAGTGACAAAAGAAAGAAAGGATGATGGGAAAGGAGATGGATTTTTAGAAAAAGACGTTTTACACCAGTCTTGGTCTGTAAACTCTCATCTAAACATTTGAAGCATTTCTATTACATCATCAGGATATCCTGTTTCAACCAACAGAAAGTCTACATCAACAACGTTCTGAGCACCATCAGTATGAAAGTCTGATATTTACAGTTTTTCTCAATAGCTTTGGTTCATTTCTCACAACAGAATTAAAGTTTGCACAACAGTTAGTGCAACCTTCACAACATGTAGTCATCTGGGCGCAACCTAGTGTCAGTTTCCTGTTCATTTCATCCTGTGGTTACTGTTTTTGGACATGGAGCAACTGAGTTAGTACAAATATCTGCAAAATGATCACTTCTGACACTCTACTTACTGGCTGAGTAGTCATTGTTCATACAACTAATAATCTTCATTTCGTTGCTTGTGTCATTGTGCACAAAATTATTGAACACGCAAGAAGATACTTTCCTCGGTGCAATGACAGAGCTGACATTCGCTGTGATGTAGATGAAGTATGTGGCCAGACTATATGTATGTATTAGTTGCTGCCATCACTTCTATTGTTGCCTTGTCCAGATCACTGGAGTATAATTTGTATCCCATAAATAAAACATTCTCCCCAATGCCATGGGTGCTGCTGCTCACATCTTTGGTTGTTTTAGTACTGGCTGTGTTGTAAAAGTACTAACAACATGACACTTTTCTGAGCCAGTTGTGTACTGTGTCCTCTGCTGCTGGTTGTTGATGTCTACAGTATTCTGTCATATTGTTGGCGTACAGGTGTTGCTTGTTCTGTATGGCTATACATCCTTTCACTGTAGTACTCTGTAAGTTCCTCATATTTCAACCTAAAACATGTATACTTTCCTGAGAAAAGTCTGTAAATGCACATTGTTTACCTCACTACCTATTTTTTGCCTTTTACAAAATGTACCTCATTTTTTATTTTGGACCCACGTTTCTGGGTATACCAGCAAATGTAGCAAGATAAAAAGGTGACGACAGCTTAAACAGAACCAGTTAGAGACTTTGTGTGTGTGTGTGTGTGTGTGTGTGTGTGTGTGTGTGTGTGTGTGTTTAGTTGAATTAGATCTGAGTTGGATCACAGGTATCTTGTGGATCAATACGTTTTAACATGCATTAATGATGACGGTGACCCCTCTGACATCACACTGTTTATCAGTTTGACATTTAATTCCAAATAAATGTTAAACCATTCAGTCAATATTGCTTTGTGTAAAAAAACTCTAAAGATAAAAGTTACTAAAAGGAGCTTTTAATAATAAAGTGTTGTGTGTGTTTGTGGTTCAACCTTGCCACCATGTTATTTGTTTCCTTAGTTTTGTCACCATCCTTACTCAGATGTCATCACTATGTAGAAACTTAAACTTAAAGATGCTATATCTAGCAGTGTACTCTCTTGTGTTCAGCACCTCTGGGCACGTATCTTCCTTCTGTCACGACTCATCAGTTTGAAAATGTCTCTTAATCAATCAGAGCGCGGGGGGGGGGGGCAGCCACGATGGCCTGCTGCTCCTCGTCTTTGCTGCAGCAGCGCTGAAAGAGATGGTGAAGCTAATGAAGTGCTAATGTCCTGTTGAGGAAGGCTGTGTTTACTAACGCTGCACTAAATCACATGATTCAGGTTCCTTTAGACCAGGGGTTCTTAACCTTTTTAAACTTGAGGCCCAACATTTCTAGAACGAAGTTACCCAGGGCCCATCAAATTAAACTGTATTTATTATTATTAAATATTATTTAATCTCACATGATTTGTATTACTAGTCCAAATCTATTAGTTTCATAGTGTAAATAAATCATGTGAAATAATATGCTCATCAAAAAGCAACTTATTTTTGTCATGCGTTTGTAACCCTGCACATAAAATACAAACTGAACCAGTCATTGGAACAATCAAGCATTTAAGGCTCAAGTAAGTCATCAACAAAATAATCATTCACACTAAAAATATTTAAATATAATTCTCAAAAAAGCAAACTGCAAATCTTATAAAAAAAAGTTGTTAAACTAAAACTGACTATAATCAAAAGTCAATCATTTTCAAATAAAACCACAGTAAATAAAATTGAAAATATTGCCTTTGCTTCAGTGGCAAAAGAACAGCAGCATTTGAACAATAGCAGCTATATTTTTATTTCTAAAAGCTCTTAATGAGACACTTGAGCCTGCTTCTTTGACATAATCAGATCTAACCTGGGCTGAATGGCTGAAAGACTCATTCTCATGGTAGCCTCCAGAGTTGCTTTTAGTCTCCATTGTTAACGCGCCAACGAGTACGAATGGCTGAAGTCCAACTCCGGAGATTTAAATGTCTTCTTTTGGTTGTTTGAGCTTCATAAACAACTAGGTAGCTCATTTCCGCCCCATGTGGTCAGATTATGTATTGCGGTCATTCTTACCTGTGTTCCTACTACGGCCCCCCTCTGGGCCCATAAGTGCAAAATAGAAATGATTTTGCGGCCCACAAGGTGGCGCTCACGGCCCATGGTTGGGCCGGGGCCCATTGGTTAAGAATGACTGCTTTAGACCACACTACCATAAATAAAGTCTGGACTTGATTTGGTGATCAGCTCTGTTCAGACCACCTCACTCAGACAGAAACACCAAACATTTCTCTGAGTAGAAAGAAACAAGTGTCACAAGATGTTTAAATATAATATAGTTCTGATGGTCAGTGTGAGGAACTTTACATCAAACCTGACATGACTCATCTGAACTCTGGTTAAAATGGTGAAACCCCTTCTTGTTATACAGTCACTTATTTCTATTTGTTCTTACATCTGTAAGTTTAAAGTTTACTGATTATTAATGTATTTTTATGTCACATAAGGAAGAAACCTTTCGCTGTTTAAAACCCTGACTTTATAAAAGTACTATGTACTTTTTTGTTATTAATTAAATGTCTAATGAAACCTCTGGGTGAGCAGCATTCCATTCTGGAAGCTTGATCCCTGTTAGAGATTATCTGAATTATATGACTCCAATAAAGGTTGGACAGTAGATCAACTGATAGTTCAGACCTTTAAAATACTCGACCATGCTCCTGCTTAACCCAACAGAGCCAAACCTTTCAGCGAAGTTTAGTTTAAAAGTGAAGTTTAATTTGAAACAAGCAAGGAAAAAGGTGAAATGTTCAGTCCAGGTTTGGATGAGTCTTTAGAGGAGCTCAGCTATGTTGAGGTCTTGTTATGAGTGATGGCAGGATGGAGTGAGAGGTGAACTCAAAGATCAGGTCTCCAGTAATGAAGGCAGTGATCTGGAGCCAAAAGACAAAGCTCTTGATCTACCGGTCCATCTTCCAACCCTCCATCTGTGGTCACATGACTGGGATCATGACAAAAAAAAAAACATGTTCCCAGATACAAGCAGTTAAAATGAGCTTATACAGTAGTTCAGACAGCTGATTAGAACGCCTCCTAGCTGCTTCCTTCTGGAGGTTTTCTCAGCATTTCCCACTCAGAGCAGAGGGGGTTGACATGTTGTTCTGCATCTTCCCAAGGACACGTCGACAAGTGGTGGGGAAGCTGGAAATGAACTACCAACCTCCTTCTGCACAGGCGACTACCACACCCACCCACTGAGCCACACTATGAAAGATACCTTTATAATTGTGCTGTGGGTCTCAGCCTTAACTCCAAAAGTGATCTACTTCACTAGTAGAGTATGTGTATTGGTGAAAACAGCCAGCTCTTGAAGTCAGAATAAACAGCAAATAAAAAACAACACCAAAGATCATAAGTTCATCTTGTTCTGCTGTGTAAACAACATCAGAACTCCATTAAAGTGCAGCGTTTCCTTCTAAATACGCTGACACTGGGTCAAACCATTCACTTCACAGATGATTTTTTTAAACATAGCCAGATCTGTGTATTCAAGTAGTAGAATAAGCCTGACAGGCGGCTATTTCTGCTACCCTTGCTCAGGATTTTAAAAGTTGACTTAATGGAGATAAAGAGAATGTGAGAAGTGAGGATATTCACACACAAAGTCCTCTAAAGCTCACAGTCCACAGTGATTCCCATTCAACGAAGGTCAGCCTGCAGTAAATATGGTGGGATTAGATTTAGTAGCTTATCTTGCCAAGAAAATGTAATTCTAAAGTAAACTCTTACATACGACACAATAGCCATCCGTTTATTCTCAGCACGCAGACAGAAAGCCTTTGCTGTAGCGAGCGCCAGAAGACGTCCTTTAAATGTGCTCTTATTACACAACCCTTCTACTGCAGCAGGCATTCAGCCCAGAGCTCTAGGACATGAAATTAGAATATAATATGATGTCGTACAAATGATTTGATTTGATGCGACTGATTCAAACCAAAGTGAAGAGAGACGGTGAGGAAGGGTCTCTGTTCTCTGGACTCTTCTATGACGTGATGACATCAGGTTTGTAGTGATGACAGCTTCTGTTGGCGCTCCAACTCAGCTGAAGCCAGGAGATAAGAACTTCAGCCAGCTACCTACTGCTCCCTACTGCCAGGATCTCTCCCACGCTCCCTCTTACTCTGTGATTTCAAAGTGGATTTCTAAGAAGGAGATAAGAAGATAAGCAAGGGCCTCCTCTGCCTCTTACTCCTGGTGTCTCCTGTTTCTACACTCCTAGACTCTTTTATTATTCATCTGTCATGAACTCCCCATCAGTAAGCAACTTGCTGTTATATCCTCTCCTCTGAGGCTTTTACTCCGGTACTCTGTCGTCCATCTCTTTGATCCCTGACTGGGCTGCAGGAAGAGATAAGAGGAAATGCTTGATTGTTGCTGGTAAATCCTTGATCATTCTCTTTCATGGCTCTTTGTTAAATTGGCTTAGAAGTGGAACATGGTCAGAGTGTCTCTTTACCCTTGGGATCTCCACCACAAATGGATGGTTAATGACACATCCTGGCAGGGCCATGCAGTACCACCGCATACTGTAGACGGAGTAAACAAACACAGCTGAGGGGAAATTCAGCAATGAAATCCTAAAACTAATGCACGTATTTTTGTTAGAAAAAACTCTAGCTGCTTTCATAAAACAATGCTGGCAATTTGCCGCGAACCTGAGCCGGCATCTGGGAGCCTTTGGTCGTTCATAAGTGGTCAGACCGTGCCGGTAATGTTGCGCAATCGTATGCGTTTCACAAAAGATTTCTCGGTGGCGGTATAAAGGAGGTATGGGGGCGGTCTTCACGCTGTCGACGCACAGGGTACAGAGACGTGAGACGGAAGTGCTCGTACAAAAAGACAGGCGACTTCTGCTTCAGCCAGAAGCTCCCGGTTCTCGGTGTCGCTCCAGTTTGTCATCTCCGCTGAGTGTTTACAAATGCGCAACAGCTTTCCCATGTTTACCTGATTTTAAAATGTGTTCTCTGGTCGGGGGTCGGCTCACTTTTGCCACATTATTAGTGACACCTCCCTCTGTTGCGCCAAGGCGTAATCTTCATTCACAAGTCCGACGTTGCGGTAATATTACTACCAAGCATGCCGGCACGAATGCCGCAAAATTCCCACATCGCCATGGTGCTTTCATAAGACACACCATGGCGGCAGTATTACGCTGATTTGCTAGCACGGTGTGTCTTATGAAAGCGGCTTGAGATTTTCTCTGATGTTGGAAAGAGTTTTGCAAGAAAAACTATCAGATTTTCATGATTAAAAGCACAAATTTTAAAAGAACCAAACCTCAATGTTTTCTGGTTTTGTAAATTATTTCATTTGCAAAAAAGTAATGAAAACGTTTAGAATTTAAGTCTTAAATTTACCTGAAAAATTCAAAAACCTTCCTGATGGTGTTGAGTCATTTTATTACCACTGCCATCAACAAGCTCTTTTCATCCACTCAGCTGCAGCTCACTGGATGTGTTCTCTTTTTCAGATCATCCTCTGTAAACCCTAGAGATGGTTGTGGGTGAAAATCCCAGTAGATCAGTGGTTTCTGACATACTCAGACCGTCTGGTACCAACAACCATACCACAATCAGAATTCCTTAGATCTCTGTTCTTCTCATTCTGATGCTTTGTTTGAACTTCAGGAAGTCGCGTCTAGATGCCGGAATTCATCAAGTTGCTGCCATGTGATTGGCTGGTTAGATATTTATGTTAACAAGCAATTAAATAATTGTACCTAATAAATGGTTAGTGATATGTTTATAGAGTGTATGGATATGAAGATTAACTAATTCTATCAATTCACTGATGTGTTTAACGACTGGACTGGTAGATCTATACTGTTTGGGAATCTAGAAACACCAATTTATTCTTTCCAGTTTAATTCACGACAACATCTGTGATCTGTCTTTATTTATCTGGTGTTCACTGTTAAAACTGTAGATTTGTTTATAAAGAATATATTTCCTGTCTTCAGAGTACAACTCTTCCTCTGCTGCCACTCTTCCTGTTTAGCTATACAGTTTTCTCATTAGTGACACCCACTGTTTAAGAGGAGAACTGTAGCATGTAGCAAACTTAACAAACAACATATAAATATTTATATAATATATTAATATTATTTTGTTTGATGACTTCAACATGTGGTTGAGATGAAAGTAGATCCTTTGGGTGTTCGGGGAATCAAATGTAATAAGTTCACAGAGAGGAAAATTTACTGTTACTATTCTAAACATTACACTAAAACTAATTAAATAACACAGAAGTGGTATTGAAAGTGTGCACATATAAACGCACATATACACATGCATGCAGGAGAATTATTACATCATACAGGAAATTGAATGTGTGTGAATTTATGTAAACAAGTGTGATCTAGGTGATCAACAAGAGCAGCAGTCAGTTATAATCTGATGGAGGTTAGATCTAAAGGTAATAGATGTGTTTTGTAGAGTGTTCCGGTTTATTTACATATTCATTCATATTCAGGTCATGTTTATTTACATTTAAAGGCAGTCTATCAGCCACCGATCATAAATGAACTGCCACACATTTTTGTTTTAGAATTAAACCAACAAAAAGGTGTCACTGCAGGAGTGAAGCTGAAGCACGAGGAGAAGAGTCAGTCTGATGACACTCCCTGGTTTTTCTGTTTTGTTTCACTGGGAGGAATAAAAACACCGTACAGAAGCCTGCTGTTCACCTTAGGGCTCTGCAATGAGAATAAATACACTGAGACACTTTAGCAGAATAAATGGTATTCTCTCATAATGACACATCATGCGATAAAACACCAGCCACAGTAAACATATGTAATCTGGCCTTCAGTGTGTTATTTGTAACTGAATGTTGCAACAGCATCTTCTACTGATTTCTCCAACAAGGTCAGTGTGTTCCTGTACAGAAATTCAATTGAGCACAGCCTGAGTAACCAGGAGGGGTTAGAGAGGAGGAGCTTATCCTCACTCCTCTATGGATGAACATCCTGGCTGCACTGCTTCTATTTCTGCATGAAACATTCCCCCAAGGTCACCTGCAAAGGAGGTAAATGGTTTTATTTTTAAAACAATTTCCAACATCATGAGGCAAAACCTTGATTTAATAAATACTTGTTTGACTCAGTTTACTAATCAGAAACTCCCCCCAGAAACCAGTAAATGTACATATAACTGTATCCTTTGTTTGAGAACTGAACCCTGGAATGTGCTGACAAAACATATTCATGGATGATCTAGAGCATCCATTTATTTTCTACTCAAAACTCACTTCTACAGAATTCAAAGGAAAATGACTAAGAGAAAGACGTTACTAATAATGATATATTTAATTTACAAAGCAACACTGATTCCTTGACTCAAGCTCAGCTGACAGTAACAAAGATCACCTGTGATTTTCTACTGTTATATAAAGTTCATGTTAATACAATTTTTAAACCTTTACATCTCATCAGTTTCAGGTCACAGAGTTTTAACTGAATGTCAGTGCAGCCTGGATCATTTCCATAAGAACATCATTGTATTTATGCTGGATTGACCGTGTATCATGAAATAAACAGTGGGGTAAAGGGTTAGAAAATAACCAGCATTAATGTAATGTCATCTTATGTATCCATATTCTACTAGTTGAGTGTTGGTCAGACAGACGTTGGAACAGAGAGATGGATGTTTTTGTTTAGAACTCAAACACTGAGGAAAACTGCAAAGTCTCAGATGTTGTTATTGAGCTAATTTAGCATCCAGAATATCCCACAGCTGTCCCCTCTCTAAGTTTAGTTACTCATTATCAGTGTTCAGTGGAATAACATGCACAAATATGAAAAAAGGATTTCCAGGTGACAAAGTAGGAGGGTCAGAGTTCACCTTGTACAGGTCTTCTGTTCATCACCAGGGTAAATAGAGACAAACTAAATAATGATGCATCCATTAAAAAGTAGGAAACATGCAGCTCCTTCATGTATCCTATTCTACAGTTTTATCCTTAAAGACAAACCCAAATCCTCCAAACTTTATGCTTTATTAAATCATCTGAAATGTCTTTTCATGAGAGGGTTTCATTTATTTGACTTTTGCAGTGCACATCTGAATGAACCCCCCAAACAGAAACAGACAAAATGTTTCTGTGCTGAAATGGATAATTCAGCTTTAGGAAGCCATTGGAGTTGTGCTCCAACAAAGTAAATGACAGTGTAACATTTGTTTTTATTCAATTTTACCTAATTTATTAATGCACATGACTCAAATGGTTCATTATGAACGGGACACGTGACTTCAATAGGACAGAGATAGAGACAAATGCAGCAACATTCATCCATCCATCCATCCATTTTCTGTAGCCGCTTCTTCCTCCACAGAGGGTCGCGGGGCAGCTGGTGCCTATCTCCAGCGGTCAAGGGGCGAGAGGCGGGGGACACCCTGGACAGGTCGCCAGTCCATCGCAGGGCCACACAGAGACGAACAAGACAAACAACCACACACCCACTCACACCTAAGGACAATTTACCAGCCCAATCAGCCTGACAGTCATGTCTTTGGACTGTGGGAGGAAACCGGAGTACCCGGAGAAAACCCACGCACGCACGGGGAGAACATGCAAACTCCACGCAGAGAGGCCGCAGAGCCGGGACGCGAACCCACGACCTCCTTGCTGCGAGGCAACAGTGCTAACCAGCTGCGCCACCGTGCAGCCGCAGCAACATTCAACATTTTAAAATAAAAAAAGGTTATTTAGACAGAGACAAAACAGCCCTTTATAAAAGCGTGCAGAAAATGCTATATATAAATGATTTGTTGAGTCAGAAGTAGCTTACCTGATAGGTCTTTGAACAGCTTCAGTTAGAGGAAACAGACCTGGAGTCTGATGAGAGCTGAGACTCAGACAGTCTGATCAACAGCTCCAGTCTTAAAAACCTCACAGCAAGTCACACCAACTCTATTTTATAGACCTGAACACTTTTAGCTTCACAAATTTACACTGAATCCTACTTTCAAGTGCAAATAGTAGCTAGTTTTTGATATTTCCTGCAGGAATATCAGAAGAGTTCCTCCAATATAAGCATAGTGACTGAGTTTAAATAATAACTTTTGCATCAACTGCTATGAAAGTTAGAAGACTGGACTTGTTTTAAGATGTTAAAATCAGCTTTAGAAGTGGGTCTGCTCAGCCTGTATTGACCAACAAATAACAGCTAGTCTGAGCCATTAGCACCCAGCTCTCCCAGGATAAACTCTGCTCATTCCATCTAATCTCTTCAATTTCAGTTCTCTCTGTGAGAATACACAAGAGCACGATTTGACAGTTTGCAAAATTTCCCAAGATGCTACTCTCTACTAAGCATTTTTCACACATCAGTTCTGTCTTGTTGGTGATTAAAACAGCTCCTTTTCGAGGATTTCCACATGCCCAACATAGACGAGTCAGAGTCGTGTCTCTGTGTTTACACACATGAAGCCAGCTTCATGGAACCAGTCACACGCCTCATTCATGCACACCAACTCCACTTTGTAACTGGGGTTGACTCAGAAGCGAATCAGTGATCCAGGATTGGACCACTGATTTAGGGTGTTTCTAAACCTGTGGTGTCAGTTTAAATCAAACCCTGGCTGGTTCCCACTCTGATGGGGTTCATTTGAGTTGGTTTGAACACCAAGGGTGATACAAACAGCTGTACTTTCAGACAAGACCCTTTGGAGGGGGTGGTCTCAGTTAGTTTATAGCGTTAATCCGACACATAACAGGTGTACTACAGGTTTGAGCCAAGCACAGTCAGCTTTGTTTTTCATTCTGGGATGCAGGAGGTTCTCTGGTTTGTAGCGACACATTTTAGTTTGTTTGATGTTTACTCTGTCAGAAAGGACACCAAACCACAGCAACAACCAAACACTAACAAACTCATCAACTGTATGGACCAGAGGAACTGACTAGAGGTGTGAAAGAGCCATTAGACACCAGTTTGGTTTTCACCACCACTGTGAACGTAGACCAGTTGTCCCATTGTTGTGGTTCCTTTTGGTTGCTAACTCCTATGAATCCTTGTAGCTCCTTGTAGTTTCTCTGTGACACCTGATTCAATTTGCTCTAGTTGTTTCTGGACTCAGCTCAAAGTGAAACACCTGCAGTCTGCTGCTCTCTGTGCTCACACACTGCCCACTCTCCACTGGTCTTCCTCGCCCTCTTTCTGGTACTGCCACCTCTCTCCCCCTTGAATCTGTAAAAACAAATCAAGGAAAATCTCAGAAATATTTAGAATGAACACCAAGTAGTTTATTCCAAAGGTGAATGGTGGGGGAGGTGGTGGGTTTACTCCTGACTGTGGCTTCTCCATGTGGAGTTAACATGTTCTCTGCAGTGAATGCATGGGTTTCCTCCAGGTACTCCAATTCGGTCCAAAGGCATGCAGGGTAATTGTTGACTCTGAATTGTGCCTTGGTGTGAGTGAGAGTGTAGCTGGTTGTAAGTCTTGTTAGTCTCTGTGGCCCTGTGATGGACTGGAGACCAGTCCAGGGTGTCCCCCGCCTCACACCCTGTGGCTGATGGAGATGGACACCAGCTCCCTGCATCACTCAGTGGAGGATGAAGCGGTTTTAGAAAATGGATGGATGGATATTTTACTCTGTGAGAAATGTTTCCCATCTCATTTCACTGTCTTATTGCTCTGATCTAACACATTTTCCTAATCTAAAAGAAACTGCTGCCCAACCTTTGCACAATAAAGATTTAAACACCATCTTTTTAGACCCTGAGTCAAACACCCCATGAGTTCACATCCAAATCATAAACAGCTGATCCAAACTCTGTCAGGAGTCAGGTCAAACACATTTAATACAGTCGTTTAGGTCAGGTTGCCCTTTCGAGGTTTTGAACATTCATGTCTAATCTCTCATCATGTCATGTATTTTATGGCTGCAGGCTGTGATTCTGAAACATGCACTTACATGATGAAGGCTTTTTCATCAGGTCACCTTACTCTCAGCTTTTGACAGTTCAGCTTTGTGATTCTTTCAGGCACTAAGTAACTGAAAAAATTATTTCCTCAGTTTGCATCTCAAGTCAAATAGTCATAGCAGAGAGACAAGAAGGTTTTAACCATTTAGTTTATGAACATGAGAAACTCATTCACACTGCTTACATTTTACTACAGATAAAAGCAAAATACCCAAAGCTGCTGAAACAAGTGATATAATAAACTTGATTATTCATAACCAAATTAAGTGTGTTAGGTCATGAACTACAACGTTCCTAATCATCAACACCAGTTTTAGTTCTATAATTACTGACACATTACAAAAAACCTGATTAGTTTAACAATAGTTAAACTAAGGCACCATTTTTCATATATTTTCCTTCCTCCCCACTATGAAAAATCAGGGAGGTACTCAGAGGAGAATCCATCGCTGATGGTTGGTATGTCGTGGGGGGTGGGGGGTGGGGTGGCTGTTAGTGCGGGGCTGAGTGATCGGGATCGTGAAAGCACCTGTGACACTTGAAGCCGGGAGTCACAATTCAACGACACTCAGTCGCTGACTGAAACACGACGACTCTTTATTTACAACAACATCAGAGACATAACAGCACGAGCCAGTTCTATCAGGGAAGCTAATTAGCTATGCACACTAGGTGTTGCAACAAAAAGACTCCCCAAACATAGTTCTGCATGCAGCTCCGGTCCGCAAGGGCACATTTGGGCAGAGTATATATAGAGAGAGATACATAGAACCTTTATTTATTCAGGTAATGTCCCATTGAGATTAAGAATCTCTTTTTCAAGGGACACCTGAAGGCAATTGGGGGTTCAGTATCTTGCCAAAGGATGCTTTGACACAGGGCCGGGTCGGGGCTTGAGCCCGGGGGATCTTACCTCACTAGAACATGGTGGAATTTGTTCTCTGCGTCGGACCCATCTCTGAGGAGCAGAGGGCAGACAGCTTCACGGAGCCCAGGATGAAGTTGGGGGTTCCGTATCCTCCCCAACGATACCTCAACATGTGGTTTGGGCCTGGTAATAAACCTCTCTTCACCTGAGCCACGATCACCGCAGAACCTGAACCCCAGAACCTAGAACGTAATAATAGACTCTTTTAAAGAACTGAAATGATGTGTTATTATGAGTAAATAAAAAAATGTAATTGCCCTCTGGGATTAATAAAGTTGTTTTTGATTGATTTATTGAGACAACCCACACGTGCACAAGGGGAAACCACAGGGATTTCAACCTACAACCTTCTGTCCGTGAGACAGTAGGACCTGGACCACCGCCCGGCCCTACAGTCAGCCCTAAATGTAGACGTTCTCATCCACATGAAGACGAGGATGAAAGGTGCTGCTTCATGTCTCTGACTGAAGGAGAACCACTAAATGAACTAGTGTTTGCTAAGTGAACTTGCTGTGAATGCTGAAGGACTGAGATGTGTCTGCCAGCTGAGCTAACTGAGTCCGCTCTTCTTCCTGCTGTTAGCTCACTACTCAAACAGCATTCAGCCATGGAGATGATGCCTGTACATTTACGGTTTCTCCTCAGGAAGTTTAACGAGACTGAAAGGAAGAGGATGTCAGTGCTTCCATCTCCCATCATTAGATGATTTTCTATCCAGCAGGGAAGTGAAAGTGAAGCAAACTCTTGAAATGTCATACAGAGAAAATACATCTACTTTTTCTTTCTGTATTGTCTTGCTAGGAGATAATTTTCTAGACTGAGGAGTGCTGCCAGCAGAGAGCAACAAGTTATCCGCCACAGAAAGAAGGCAGTTAATGCAGAATGAAGAAAATTGATAAAAAGTTAACAAAAAACTGTTGCTTTGATTTTTTTTAGGTAGAACAACCAGAGATAGATCTTTAGAAATGTGTTGATATTTATTTAATGTCTGTCATGTCAACAGAAACAGCTCCATGTGACCAGTTAGTGCCAAGCAACAGAACAATGATTTATCATGGAAAAATGAAAACAATATTACAGGCTTTACAATCTGACAAGGTGTTTGTGTGTGCGTGTGTGAATGAGTGAGTGAGTGAGTGAGTGAGTGAGTGAGTGAGTGAGTGAGTGAGTGAGTGAGTGAGTGAGTGAGTGAGTGAGTGAGTGAGACAGGCAGAGAAAGTCAGACTTACACAGATCTAAAGCTTAAGGCTTCCTGTTTTCACCACATTTGACACAAAGCTCAAAGTTTATAGCAGAACAAAATCCAAAGTACATCTAGACCTTTACAGAACAATCATTTCAGGAAGTCTAATTGGTGCTTATTGGACTGTACAGTCAAAATAAACTAAAATTACGATTTTAGGCCACTCACACAAAACTCCCATAGGCCGCCATGGTGTTTTAAGGAAATGTAACAAAAAATTCCTCAAAATGGGTTAATCTATATGAACCAACGTATTCAATCAACAATTTAAGTGTTCCTCTAACATTCTGACACAACGATAACAAAGACATTTAGCTATTTAAAGGTATAAATTCACTCTTCAGGACTTAAAACAGCTAGCCTCTTTCATTTGCTGATAGGCGTTTTGAATAGGGAAAGTCTGCGACAGACACATTGTTAATAAATGAAAAGAAACAAACAAAGTCACTCACTATCGAGTTGATTAAATCAGGACACATGGAATCAATCAGCTGGATTGTCACAAGCTGCCAAGAAGGATTCTTTGAATAAATATCCATTTTGTTTCCTCCATGATAACTCCACGAGCAAGAGCTCAACTTCCTCATCTGAGGTAATACTCCGGTCTTCTGCGCATGGCATGGTCGCTAAATTCTGCGACCCTGGCCTCTCCTATACTTTGTATTGAAGGGGGGGTTCCAGTGCACATGCACCAGTTATAGAGTACAAAGCGTAGTCTATTGGTAAAGCTGAGTGCGCCCGAGGCATGCGCAGAAGACCCCAAAGAAACAGGAAGTATATCACTCGATTTTTGGTCTGGTAAAAAAAGTGTGAGAACATTTTAAAACTACACCTAAATGCAGACTATACACAGTACTTATTGTATGTATAATGGATGAATCGTATAGTTTTATTTTCATGTTTGTTTTCTATATTTTGTGATTCCTATCCTCTTCTTCTTCCTCTTGGACTGGTGGGGTGGCGCCCTAGCGCCCCCTATGGACGGGCCGCCGCTGAAAGGAGTGTCTGCCGTCCAGTGCACTCTTGAGAAGGACGCCCATTTGTCTGCCTTCGGCTTGATTATTTTCTTCACATAACCTAGAGTGCAAATTGTGAAAAAAGCAAGACTTTTTTCCCTTTTGTTGTATTTTTACAGCAGGAGAGCTCTGGTCCAGCATGCTGAAGTACAACTCAGGGTGCACTCTAACCACTCAGTGCTGCACCCCGGACACACCCTCTCCTCCTGGAACGGAGACCTCACGCTGCAGCTAAACCCGAACCAGAAGCAGGTGGACCAGAAACAGGAGTGTTTCTCTGGAGGGCCCAGGGTGAAGAAATAAAAACTGAATGACCAAAGGAGATAAATCCACAAATAATCACACCTATGGTCTCTAATGAAAAAGTAAATGTGCCCTAATAAAATAAGTACATACTTAACTTACTGTGTAGAAATCTGCGGATCAACGTGTAAAATTTTTACACAACCGTTTATTTTACAAAAAAAAGCATTGAAGATCATCAGTATTAGATCCATGATCTAACCTGTTCTTAATCAAATATAAAATACTGAAGATTCATGATTTAGTTGACTTGAAAATATTACAATGTGATATTCAGATAATGTTCAAAGAAGAGTTAGTAGTTGTAATTTGAACGGAACTGAAGTTTTTAAAATGTTTAGATTTAGAACCAAAAAAGGAGGAATTAAATATTTCTGTAATTGGGGTAAAATAGTGGAACAACCTTGACAAGGAAATTAAAGGATCAAAGTCACTAAATATATTTTTTAAATGTATAAAATCAGGGGTATTTAGGAATAATATAATATGAATTAAGAGTAGAGTAGTCTGTGACCAAGTTGAAAGTTAGAACATGAATATAGTGGAAACTGAGTCATTCTGTTTTGCAAAAAGGGCAGAAAATGTAAGATTGTCTTTTCTCTGAACCTTTTCATTCATCTTTGTCATGAGCAGGGAGCCAATAGTGCAGCGAAGCAGGAGCAGGAGACGGAGGTAAAAAAAAAAAAAAAAATCATTTTTTAAAATAAACTAATAAACAACAAAACAGACTTGGCTGGACTAGGACTAGGACTAGGACTAGGACTAGGACTAGGACTAGGACTAGGACTAGGACTAGGACTAGGACTAGGACTAGGACTAGGACTAGGACTAGGACTAGGACTAGGACTAGGACTAGCATGACCAAGCAGAACACAGAACCCTACACAGAAGGGTTTATATACAGAGGAGGCAATCAGGGAAACGCAGGGCAGGTGTAAAACAAGAAAAGGTGGGGACAATAACCAATTATAGGGAGGGGTAATTAAACTGACATGAACTAACAACTGAACCATAACATGACACAAAAAAGGAAATCAGGCATGATACAATAACAACATGGAATCTAATAAAAACAGATGAAAGACTAAACTAAATACAGAAAGCTAACTATGAACTAGAAAACTAAACAGAAGTACCTAAACACAGGGAAAACTAACTATGAACATGGAAGACTAAAAAGAAACAAAACACCAGAAAACTAGACAAACAGAATAACTAAACAATGAGCAAACAGACAGGAATCATGACAATCTTTAAATCAAAATCTATGTGATTTTGTTTTTTCAGTGATACAAAAATAAGGTCTACATGCAACCAATTATGCATTCATAAGATGTTTTTGTGACACATTATTGGATGAAGGGTCAAATAAACATCAGGTTAGAAGAGGAGCCAAACGTGATCAAAGTAGCCATGTTGATGAGGTTGATGCAGGCGGACCAACTGACTCTAACACAAACTATTGGAAGCAAAACAAAAGTAGACCTTTACATTTTTGAGGAGCACAACAGTCATACTATGTAATGGGTTTGATAATATGTTTTAATTTTGATCTTTGGTCATCCTTGTAAAATGTCCTCCTTTTTGGTGTTGTGGAAATGGCTTCTGGTGCTGTGTGATGGATAATTGTCCATCTCCAATCTGTTTTCTATTAGTAAAAACACATGTGAACATGCTGCTGACGCTAAACTAATTCTTTATACTGTTAGCTTGTTTTATAGTTGGTAAAATAGCTGTGAATCCTGTAGCTTTAGAACAGACTGGATGAAATGGAAACACAAAAGATCCAAAGATGACCCTGGGTTTACTTCTGTTTACTGTTAGGAGACCTTGTTTGACCTGACACGACGTAACTCCTAAAACATTTTCAAAAAAGCAAGAAGACTTTGTGACAACAATTCTGACCAAAGCTAAATGTGTTAGCAGTGTGCTAAAATGCTAACAATCCCTGAGCTAATCCTCCAGCATTCTGTCTTGTTGAGTTGTTTTCCAGCAGCAGAAACAATCAGAAAACTGTTTCCACCTGATTCAGAGCGAAAACTGAAACTGTGAGCGACTAACAGCAGCTCTGTTTCCTCTGTTTTCTGTCAATGTGGTCTCATTATAACAACCAGCTGCAGCTGGCTGTTTGACTACAGGAAAACAATACAAGTTAAGCTTTTGAGAGGTGTTTTGGGTCGTGTCCACGCCAAGGCACACGTGTAGGTGGAGACCCGTCATGTCACTGTCACGCAAAATCAATGTAGTCGGTGTTGCACTCTGTTTTTTGGACACCTCCATCTCCTCATGCGATGACAAGGTCCTAGCTTTGAATATTGCCACTAGCACTGGGAAATGTTCCTCTGCATGAGTCTGCAGGTTGTGTTTTCCAGAGGTGGAGAGAAGACGAGAGCAGCACAGAGTGAAGAGCTTGACAAGCAGAAGCTCAGACAGAGAGGGATGATTGGCATGAAAGCCTCTTAAAGGATTCTGACAGAATGAGATGCAGATGACAGCAGAGAAATGGAAACTGCAGGCAACAGCAGAGACACACTCTCACAAAGAAATCTCATCTTTCTCACCTTCACGCTGACTTAAACTTCAGCCGCTAATGAAGATAGAAGCTGCTTCTTCAGCTTTACTGATCGATATGAAGACCTGTGTGTGTGTGTGTGTGTGTGTGTGTGTGTGTGTGTGCGCGCGTGTGTGTGAGTGGGGGTTTGTGTTGTTCTTAAGCTTGAATAAATCAGTCAGGGAAAATGCTTTTACACATTACCTTACCAGCTTCTTTACCTAAGTAGAAATGATGAAATAGGAATGAGTTCTAAATATTCACTCAGTCATCCACTACATCAGGGACTGATGGGTATTTTTCTGTTTCCAATACTGCTTGAATCCCACAGGACTGGGGCTGCTTGATTAAATTATCACATTATGTAACAGAATTACTCAGCAGGTTAGCAGGCACCATCCAGTTTTAAATACACTGCAGGCACCAATTAAAATCAGCAGGGGGCAGTATTCTGCCCTTTAGTGATTAAAACTTAGGTGTGAATGAAAATGTTTTTCGTTTGGGGAAAACATACTTAATGAATGAGACTATGATTACTGTTCTGTTTGTTTCAGCAACATTTCTCATAAAGTCATTTTATTTGTTATGGTTCCACAAACTGGAGGTCCAAAATCAGAAACAGATATCAGGTCAGCCAGAACTGAAGTGTTTACAGTTTTTCTCAATAGCTTTGGTTCATTTCTCACAACAGAATTAAAGTTTGCACAACAGTTAGTTCAACCTTCACAACATGTAGTCATTTGGGCTCAGCCTAGTGTCAGTTTCCTGTTCATTTCATCCACTGGTCACTGTTTTAGTTCATGAAGTGACTGAGTTAGTACAAATATCTGCAAAATGATCACTTTTTCACTTGCTTTTATTATGTCTGTGAAAATGAACGCTACTTGTAGCAGCTGAATAGTCATTGTTCATACAACTAATAATCTTCATTTCATTGATTGTGTCATTGCACACAGTTGTGTTGATCATGTTGTCAAACATTGTTTACATCCAGTTTCAAAATCTTTGTAATGTTTCCATGAAAATGTCCATAAATAACTTTTCTCAGGTGAACCTGATCTTCCACTGAGTTAGAGGCTGTCTGAACATTTATTACTACCAGTGAGACCAGTGAGACCAGTCTGCTGTGGTCAGCCAGTGGTTTGCAGCACATGACAGGATGCTGGTGGAGTATCTTCCTCCCTACTCTCCATTCCTAAATCTGATTGAGGAGCTTTTCTCTTCCTGGAGGTAGAAGGTAAATGACCGGCGTCCACAGACCCAAATGACCCTGAGAGCAGCCATGGATGCAGCTTGTGATGACATCACAGCAGAGTCCTGCAGACAGTGGATTCAGCACTCAAGAAGAAACTTTCCTCTGTGCATTGACAGAGCTGACATTCACTGTGATGTAGATGGAAATATGAGTCCAGACAGACGGAGCGTCTAGATGTCCATGACTGATCTGTGGCACCGTCTGTTTTACAGGATCTTCAGTTTCTAAACTACTACAGTCTGGTTCACTGAGACAAAGGGAGTTTACTCTTTGTAAATGTTTTTCTTTCAGTTGAACAATGCTGTGAAAAGTTGTAAATATACAATATAAAGTAAAGTTTATTCAGAGTCTTGATCTTTCTTTTACTTCTAGTTTTCTAAATGTCATACATGGTCTGTAACACTGTCTGGACTTTACACTGGGCAGCACTTCCAGAGTCATCTGTCTCAATGAAAACAGGACTAAACCATGTGACTGTTGTTTATACGATGCTGGTGTCATGACTTGTCATTTTGACAACACTGACACTTTCATTGACATAAAGACTTGATTTTGAAGAACAAATAATCTATTTTGATTAAGGAGATTGATTTTGAAGCATGAACTACCCATTTTGAAAAGGTGACTTGCTTTTGCAGGTTATCTATCATGTTTTGCAGTTTGCACTAATTGTTTTGAGAAACGTCTTAACAGTGGTGAAAACTTTAATTCTGTTGTGAGAAATGTGCCAAAGCTATTGAGAAAAACTGTAATCATTTTCTAGTCAACATCTTTTTTCATTAGTGTGTTTGTGAGCCTGGTTTAGAAGGGCCTGTTCTGTGTGAATCTAAATAAACTCCTGGTCTGTTAACCTTCTGAGTATCTGATGAGCATTTACCACAACATGGCTCAGACCTGAGGGCTTATCACTGATAATGATGGAGGTGTGTTTGAATTCATCCTGTGTGTTTTGTTCTTATTCTGCCATCTTTATCGTGCTGACTTTTTAAAATACCACCACAGGGGACACTTAGACTGGACGTATGGAAGCACAACAATCACTGCACCTCCCTCTCAAGAAGCTGGAAGTCATTCTACTTTCATTCTAATCACTATCGGGGTGTTTTACACTAAACTAGAGCCAATTAAACTAGATTTGTTTATGCTTTGATCCTGGTTTAAATGTAAACCAGACAGGTTATTATTATCACTGTAAACAATATAAATTTGCTGTTGAAATAATCAGCTTATCAAATAAGAATAAACAGCTTTTTTTGTTTTCGTTTGACCATATTTACCTTACAGCATAGATAATACACAATTTAACAGAAAATCAGACGTAGAAAGGTGGGGATGTGGAAATACCAGGATTCAGAGTCAGACAAGGCATTGAAGTAGCTTTTACCCCAGGTTACTCAAAACAATAAAGAGAATAAAGACTCAAACGTTGACAGCTCTCTGGATATATTCAAGTCACACAGACACAAACCTCTGACTTTCTATCAGCAAAATCCAAAGACATCCTCTGAACCAATCATTTTTATAACAGAGTAAGCCTTCTGTAACATAAAAGTTGTTTCACACACACAATCAGTGGGCATGATGCTGGATGTAGCAGAATAGTGTTTTGACTCTCTGGATGGAGCCAGACTGACTGGGAACTTTTAGAACCGGCTGCTCTTATCTGGGGCCTCAGTTATTAAACGTTGCATAGAAGCCTTACTACAAGTCTACTTGAGCTAAGCAAAAAACATCTCCTAATGCAAAGTGATTTTCAGACAGCTGCATATGCACAGTTTAACACAATTTAGCTTTATAAATTGCTGATTTTCTAGAAATGCATATAAATCTATATACGTATGTATGTATGAAGAACCAATACTTTCACAGCTGGATTGTGGGCTAGATGAGAAACTCTTCCATAAGGCTCTAGCTTTCTGTTTGAGATTTTTAATAGTTTCATCTGGTAGCTCGAGGCTGGTTTGTTCTCCACCTCGTTCCATCTGCTCCACCATTCCAACTGGTTCATTTTTCCTTGTGACTCCAACAGACAGAGGCCTTTTCTGACTATCTACAGTGTTTTAAAATACCCCTGCAGCCTTTTCCAAATTCTCCCCAGATGATTCTGTGAAAGTAACCGTTTAGTGCTTCAGACAACTGCCTCTCTTCACAGCCCATGAAGGGTGAAGATTTGATGGTTCCAGTGATGGATTCCTCAAACTAGTAGTTATGATCGGTTTTTGTAATGTTGAATCTCTGACCACGGTTTATACCATTCTATGAAAATCTATATAGTAAGTTTTTTTTCTCAGGACCATCTGTTCTTACCTAAACTAATCCAAACAGCAGATAAAGATGGCAACAACACACACGCGCTTCATTTAAAGCACACCTAGACCTCTGTTTGATCAGACTGGACAGCAAACTGCAAATGAAACAGTGGCATTTTCAAAAGGAGGAAAATTACAGATGATGTCACTTTTAATCTTCATTAGGTCCAGATCATTTTGTCCTTTTTTTTAAGTTTTTGTCCATTTGTCAGCTTTTTGACCCATACATGTTTTTGTTTTAAAGGCTTTTTTGGTGCCTAAGAAGAGACGCTGACAAAAAAGATAAAAGTCAGGAAACAAAAGCAGAAGTCCCCTGTGGGAGGAAAACACTACAGATTACAGAAGATTGCAATATGGCTGCTGCTGGCTGAGTCTAAAACATAAAAACACCACAGCTTCTCCACCAAAACATTCCAACACTCAGTGTTCTGTTTCTTCACCCTGTCGAAAGTTTCTTTAATTGGTATTTGTTGAAAAGAAAAAAACTACAGGTTGACTGTTTCTGCTTTGCAGCAGTTGGTCATATCCTACACCTCATTTATGAGTTGCAACAGTTTTTTTCATGAAATGAGGAAAATGTCATTGTTACCTGCAAATGTTATTTGTTCTTGAAATAAAACTTTTGTCTAACTTTCCAACACGTCATACAATAAGTTTAAAGAATTTAATCATTTCTTAATGAACATTTAGGATTCTGCCAACAAACTATGGAGACAGAGAAATGTGTAACAAAGATTAAAGTAAAGCTGAGAGCAGAGATGTAAAGGCCATCACACCTAGGTGGCGCTCTAGCCTTGCTATACAATATCAGGAATCATTGTTAACAAACCTTACCAATGATATGAAATCACGTTCAGGCTCAGATTCGTTAACCACGACAAAACTGATTATATTTTTAATAGACAGAGAATTAAAACATGGTTAAACAACAGAAAATAACTTCAACTTTACTTTTTTAAACTCTAGATCAAATCTCAGTTCAAACTTTCTAAGATGTATGTTGTTATCATTTTATGAATGAATGAATCTTTATTTGTCATTATCATTGTTAAAATGAACAACAAAATTAAAGTGCAAAACTTGTCAGTGCATAACACATACATAAGAATAAAATAATAAATATGTTAAAGTTAAAAACCAAATTACAGTTTTTCTCTCTGTTGTCTGAACCACATTCTCAGCTGCCTGAACCCACTGATTGAAACAATCACTATTTTGACAAAATCACAAGCTCTTTTCAGCTGTTTAGACACAACTTCTCAACACATTTTCATTGTGATGCACGTGTGCTGCAAAATAGTGAGCACAGGTGACAAAAGTCAAACAATGAAAGCCCTGGTGTCACTACTTGAACATTACAAGTCAGAATGGGTCCCACTTGTGTCTGATGGTGTAAGGGAACATCCACAGTAACCAGTTCAGAGAGCACTGGTTTGTGAGGCCCTACAATGGACAGGAGGACAGGAGGTTGAGGTGGTCAGGAAGACAAAGAACAGTAATATCTGATGACATCAGAGCTACTGTGATTGACCATGTTCTTGCCCATGGTCTGAGCATGAGGGAAGCTGGACAAAGGCTACAACTGAACATCAGTAGATTCACTGTGTCCACCAGTCTGGAGGGGGGGAGACCAGACCCGACAGATAAACAGTCACACACAGATACAATCGCACGTTCCCACGCGCGCACACACACACACGCACACGCGCGCACACACACACACACACACATGCACGCACGCACGCACACACACACACACATGCAGATACACACACACACATGCAGACATACACACACACACACACGCACGCACGCACGCGCACGCACGCACACACACACACACACACACACACACACACACACACACACACACACACACACACACACACACACACACACACACACA
>SSNR01000331.1:570402-600776 GCA_006937965.1 Callopanchax toddi
TAATAATAATAATAATAATAATAAATTTAACTTATATTGCACTTTACATTTTGCAATCTCAAAGTGCTACAGAGGAGAAGGTTAAAATAGCTGAGTCAACACTCGTAAAACAAATTAAAAAAAATAAAAAGGGCGGCTACAGAATAAAACTAACAAAAAGCTTTTCTAAAAAGGTAGGTTTTTAGGTTCTGTTTAAAAGCATCCACAGTTTGTGGAGCCCTTAAGTGGACAGGGAGGGAGTTCCACAACCTCGGAGCAGCAGAGGAAAAGGCCCGATCCCCCATGCTGCAGAGCTTGGTTCTGGGGGTTTGAAGCGTGTTAGCTTTTAGAGAGCGAAGGATGCGTGTGGTCGGGGAAGTGAGGAGTTCCTTTAGGTAGTGGGGGGCTTGACCGTAAATGCACTGGTGGGAGAGGAGGCAGAGTTTGTATTCTATTCTAAGTGGGACAGGGAGCCAGTGAAGTGCTTTCAGAATGGGGGTGATGTGCTCATGCTTGCGCACCCTCATCAGGATCCTGGCAGCGCTGTTCTGGATGTACTGTAGTCTCTGGAGGTTCTTGCCAGAGATCCCGATGAGATGACTAAAAACTAAAAAGTCTAGCGCTACCTCTGGTTGCGCAATCATGTGCTTTTCACGAAAGATTACCCAATGGCGGTATAAGGGGGGTATGGGGGTGGTGGTCGCGCTGTTGACTACGTGCAGGATTACACAGACGTGAGTCGGGAGTAGTGATGGGACTAATGGTTCTTTGATGGGAGCCATTCATTGGTGAGCCGTTTTCCTACGTGTTTTCTTTGTTTTTGCAACATTCTGCAACTAATTAACACTGACAAGTGGTCTGTTCGAAACTGATGGCCCCGCCCTTTTGCACAGCTGCACCTTTGACAATGAAGGCAGTTTGACTTCTTTTGTTATCTTTAATGTTTCAACTCATCCTATTGAAAAACAGCCATTCACACCTCCAACGGATTCCTCACCCAAGTGGCAGCCAGACAACTGCTCTCCACACCTCTCCCTCCCCCCTCAGCCCCCCTGCTGCATTAGCATTAAAACACCCGCGGCTTATATTCCGGTGCGGCTTATGTGTGGACAAATCTGCAATTTCCCCCAAATTTAGCTGCTGCGGCTTATAATTAGGTGCGCTTTATAGTCCGGAAATTACGGTTTTTCTTGAAACATTTTCTGAATATTACTATCTTTGGACATTGTAATATTTTCAACTAAATCATGTCAGTATTTTATATTTGATAAATAACAGGTTAGAGGGATCTATTACTGCTGATCTTCAGTGCTCTTTTTATAAAATAAAAAACTAAGTTTTACTTGTTGATCACCAGATTTGCTTACTTTAGGTACATTAAATTTGTCATTAGAGACCATAGGAGTGATTATTAGTGGGGATTTATCTCCTCATTCAGTGCTTCTCCACCCTGGGCCCTCTGGAGTGAAACTGGTCCGTATCTTAATTAGTGCCGTGGCGTGGACTCGCGTTTCTGGGACGTGCTGTGTCGGTCCCCGTCACCGTGTGAGTGATCTTACAGACTACAATGATTTTTAATCAAAAATAACGGTGCGACATGGCACAGATCTGAGGTCTCTGTTTTTTTCTCCGCTCCGGTTTCTGGTCGACCTGTTTCATGGTTCAGGTTTCAGCTGCAGCGCGAGTTCTCTATCCGGTGCAGGAGGAGGCGTGTCCGGGGCACAGCTGAGTGCGGAGAGCAGCCCTCACACACGCTGAGCAGAGCTCTCCGGGGTTTTTTTTTTTATTTTTTTACATTTCGTTTCTCTGGACCAGAGACTCTGGACCATGTGAAGAAAATAATTCAGCCAAAAGCCGGCTCAAGGGCTCACCGGACGGCGGACACGCCTCCTGAAAACCGGACAGTCCCTCCTAAAGCCGACGTATGGCCACCCCCATTCCACGTCAAATTAATAGTTTTTCAGCACACCTGACAAAAAACCTCTCGATCATTACCCGTGACTGTCTTTAGACAGCCTTGAAATAATGGGTCGTCGAGCCAAAGTTTGGAAAACTTACATTTTCCCCATTGTTTGCGGTGCTACTTGCTAGCTTCTACATGAGTTATCCTGACACCACGCATGCACAATAAAGCTGTTGTGCGCATGTGCAAGGCTATCAACAGCTTTCAGGGTTCTGTCCTGTCAGCACAATAAAAAGCCGTTTCTAGTTAAACGAATGGGGAAGGTTAAAATATTTTAATTTTGTGACAGAAATTTACTACCAAGTCAGAATTTTTTTACTACCAAATGCAGTAATTTACTACCTTTTAAGGGCATTAATTTGAGCACATTTAATTTACTACCTTTTACCACCTTTTACTACCGCGCGGAAACCCTGTAAAGTAACTCTGTTTTAGATAAATGTTTCCTGACCCTTATTTTTATTATTCATTTTTGAAGTCATCATTGAATTAACATCTACAACTCATTTATGGAGTCATCCTAAAACAAGATGGTGGCTAACACAGGTAATCAATGTTAAGGTGGAACTCACTTGTTCTTACTGTGTAGGAAAGTCTTTTGTGCACACACAGTCGTGTTCATAGTTCAGTGAACACCAGTGGGCTCAACAGGCTTCACTAGAGCCCAGCAGGTGGTGATACTGAGCTAATTTGTCAACTCTTTTTTTTTCCTTCAAAAGACAAGAAGAAGAAAAAAGATTGTGCTTCTTACCAGGAATTTGTGGATCCTGAGCGATTAATTATTCAAATGTTGATGAGAAGTCTCATCGGTCTGAATTTCCCCAAAAACACGCATTACAACATAAATAATAATAAATAATAATAATAATAAATTTAACTTATATTGCACTTTACATTTTGCAATCTCAAAGTGCTACAGAGGAGAAGGTTAAAATAGCTGAGTCAACACTCGTAAAACAAATTAAAAAAAATAAAAAGGGCGGCTACAGAAATAAAACTAACAAAAAGCTTTTCTAAAAAGCTAGGTTTTTAGGTTCTGTTTAAAAGCATCCACAGTTTGTGGAGACCTTAAGTGGACAGGGAGGGAGTTCCACAACCTCGGAGCAGCAGAGGAAAAGGCCCGATCCCCCATGCTGCAGAGCTTGGTTCTGGGGGTTTGAAGCGTGTTAGCTTTTAGAGAGCGAAGGATGCGTGTGGTCGGGGAAGTGAGGAGTTCCTTTAGGTAGTGGGGGGCTTGACCGTAAATGCACTGGTGGGAGAGGAGGCAGAGTTTGTATTCTATTCTAAGTGGGACAGGGAGCCAGTGAAGTGCTTTCAGAATGGGGGTGATGTGCTCATGCTTGCGCACCCTCATCAGGATCCTGGCAGCGCTGTTCTGGATGTACTGTAGTCTCTGGAGATTCTTGCCAGAGATCCCGATGAGAAGTGCATTACAGTAATCCAGCCTGGAGGAGACAAAGGCGTGGACGAGCTTCTCTGAATCTGCCAGGCTGAGAATTGGACGGAGTTTGGCGATGTTCTTAAGGTGGTAAAAAGATACTTTACAGAGGTGTTTGATGTGGGTGTCAAAAGTGAGTTGAGAGTCCATTTTGACACCCAAGTTGGTGACAGATGTGGACAGTGGAATGTGTTGTCCAGAGAAGGTGATGCCGGTGATAGTGGACGAACGGAGCTGATGTGATGTGCCAACCAGTATGGCTTCAGTTTTCGTGCTGTTCAGCTGAAGGAAGTTGAGCTTCATCCACGCCTCAATCTCCTCCAGACAGGTGGTCAATGTGGACGATGGCAGGGGAGCAGAGAGAGTGGGTGTGGTCTTAAGATAAAGCTGTGTATCATCAGCATAACAATGGAAGGATATTCCATGTCTGCTGATGATTTTACCAAGAGGGAGCATGTAGATGGAGAATAGGGTGGGGCCTAGTACAGATCCCTGGGGAACACCGCAGACGACATCATGTGTGCAAGATGTGGCTGTCCCCATGGCGACGTATTCAGTTCTGCCTGTCAGGTATGAAGTGAACCAGTTGTGGACATTTTCTGAAAGTCCAATGGTGAATTGCAGGCGGTGGAGGAGAATGTTGTGGTCTACTGTATCAAAAGCAGCTGTTAGGTCCAGAAGGATGAGGAGAGAAGGGGAACCGGTATCTGCTGCCATCAGGAGGTCATTAGTGACCCTGACCAGAGCTGTTTCTGTGCTATGGCCAGGGCGGAAACCAGACTGAAACTTTTCAAAAAGGTTGTTGTCTTTGAGGTGGTCCTGAAGCTGTCTTGCAACTATTTTTTCCAGAATCTTTGACAGGAAAGGGAGATTGGAGATAGGCCTATAGTTAGAGAGAACAGTCGGATCCAGTGTGGGTTTCTTAAGTAGTGGTGTGATGACCGCTGATTTCAGTGCAGGAGGAATATTGCCAGCCAAGAGGGAGTGGTTAATGATTTTGGTGATGAGTGGAGAGATGGCAGAGATGTTGGCCTTCAGCAAAGCTGAGGGAAAAGGGTCCAAAGCACAGGAAGACGGCTTCATTTTCCTGATGACGCCCTCCACCTCTTTCTGTGTGGCAACAGAGAAAGAGCAGAGGGGCTGGATGATGACAGAAGGTGAGTCAGCGGTTTGGGGGGGTATGACAGCAGTGGTGGAGAGGTGTGAGCGGATGTTGTTAACTTTTTGTTTGAAAAAATTGATGTGCATGTTGCACTTTTCCTTGGTGGTCTCGGAGTGAGAGGGTGAGGGTGGTTTGAGAAGGTGATTTATTGTAGAAAAAAGTTGCTTGGAGTTGCCAGGACTGGTGTTGATGATGGTGGAATAGAACCTGGATCTTGCAACCCTCAGAGCTTCTGCATACGCCCTCCTGTGCTCCCTGTATGCCTGTTTGTGAACAGCCAGCCCAGAAGCCCTGAGCCGCCGCTCAAGGACACGCCCAGTCGCCTTCATCTTTCGTAGCTCGCAGGTGTACCAGGGTGCCGAGCGTGAAAATGAAACTGACCTGGCTGTTAAGGGGGCGTGAAAATCCAAGAGATTGCTCAGGGACTGGTTATAGTAATCCACAGAGTCAGCAACAGAGAAGACATCTGAAAGGCCAGAGGAGAGAAGATGAAGATCCAGGTCAAGGGCCTCCACATTAATGTTTCTCAGATTTCTGAAGTGGATCTGTCTTTTTGTCATTGTGTGAGGGGAAGGAAAAGGCAGCTCCATTGACACAACCTTGTGATCTGAAACACCAAGATCGTAAACCTGTAGATTGGTGATAGGAGCAGAGTTAGTGATGACTAAGTCAAGTGTATGTCCTCTAGAGTGTGTGGGGACATCAACATGTTGTTGTAAATTGAGGGAGTCCAGCAGCTGAAGGAGATCAGCAGCGCGATGGCATGAGGAGGTGTCAACATGGATATTTAAATCTCCCATGATTATGGTATTGACAGAGGTAGTACAGAGTGTTGTGAGGAGATCTGACAGTTGTGGGATGAAGGCAGAGTTTGGTTTAGGCGGTCGGTAGATGAGGAGAACAGTCACGGGAAAGGGAGGCTTACATTTAAATGCAAGACACTCGAAGGATGACGTTTCAGGCAGCGAGATGGGAAACATTCCCAGGTCCTGTCGGTGGATGACAGCTAGGCCACCACCACGACCAGTGCTACGAGCTGCCTCCAGGTACCTGTAGCCAGGAGGACAAGCTTCATTCAGGGCAGAGTAATCCTCTGGCCGATGCCAGGTCTCAGTCAAGCACATAAAGTCTAGTCCTTTCTCCCTGATGTGCTCTTCGATCAATATGGATTTGTTGTTAATAGATTGAGTATTAAAAAGTTCAAATTTAATCGATAAAAGAGGAGTAAATCTCTGCACAGGACGTAAAGCATTAAAATCCACTCCGCGCAGACTGGAATCCACTCCACGAGATGTATCCAGCCAGAAGTGCTGAGATCTCGCAGTGTTTCCCGTACTAGAGAGCTGAGATCTCACGATAGTTCCACTGCTGATTATTGCTGGAGCGACTGCGTTCTGATGACGCGTCAGACGTGCGACAGATGACCAGAGAGACGGAATGTTTGTAGCAGAGCAGCTTGACTGATTATTATGTAAGATGAATTTTCGACCGGAGCCTCTGTGAATGTACCGAGGACGGCGAAGGAGTCCAAGTTCTTTTATGATGGGGATGTTAATTCCAGGAACGGTTTTAGGATCGATTTGACGGAGCTGCAAGCTGGAATATCTAAACGCCATACTGACTGAGGAGGGATTTCAACGAGGTGCTGAATTTGGTGAAGAAATAGAGAAAAGTTGCTTGTCAAGGCAGTATGATAGATGGATCCAAGGAGGCCTTTATCGTGGAAGTTGTATCCAGAAAGCCGTTTTCCAGTTGGAACACGTCTTCAGCTGCAGGTAGCAAGCTACCTAGCTTCAACACCGGTGTAACAGGAAGATAATGTGAGTTTCAGAATCCAAGACTATTCATATTATAAAACAAATATTAAAATAAAAAAGGACAACGTACATTCATTCAACAAAACTAAGAATGTCTGAGGCCCCAGTGAAGGTATACTGACTGGTGGCTTGTTCAGAAGAGTTATTGCAGATGGGATGAAGGATGTTTTATAAGCTAGTTTCCTGGCCAGAGGAAGTTGTAGCGCCTTCTAGAGGGGAGGAGGAGGATGTGAGTTCTGTGATCAGGATCCTGACCACAGAGACCTCAGACAGCTCAGACTATGGTCTTTGACCTGAACCAGTGATTTTGTCAGCCTGGTTGATAATGTGTGAAAGTTGAAATTAAATGTGAGACTGGATTTGATCAGCAAGCTGTTAAACATTTTGCTAACATTAAAATATTGAATTTGTGTTGTGTTGGTGAAGGTGTTGTTGTGACTTTGTTCAGATGAAGGGAGAAACATAGGAATGGGTCCAGTTCTGATATTTAAAATACTCAACCTGTTCTTGAATAACCAAAGGCTGAAGATGTTCTGAGTCCTGCCAACGCAGCTCCCTGAGGTGTCCTATCAGGACGAGGTCAGGACTCTGCATACCAAGGTCCTCCAAACCAAACTCACTCATCCATGCAGGGCCGGTTCTAGGCATAGGCTGATTAGGCAATTGCCTAGGGCGCCCTCTGCTGGAGGGGGCGCCAAATTGTCTCTTTAAAAAAAAGTTTTTATTTATTTATTTTGACAAACTGCTGAACACACCATTCATCTCATGTAAAGAGCAAAGTAAGTACCGTAATAAATAAATAAACTAAATAAATAAATAAAAAAGCACAACTTTTGCTGCATGAACAGTCAACATGGCGCCCCATGGCTACCTGCTGCTGCCGCTGTGATCAGGTAAGGTGGGGGAGAGGCGCGCTGCGCGCATCCCTCCGTCCGGTTGTTTATTGATAATCAGTGTTGGGAGTAACGACTTCCAAAGGTTATTAATTACTGTAATGCATTGCTTTTTTCGGTAAAGCAATAATGTAAGGCATTACAGAAAAAAAAGCTGTAATATTTTAACGTCAGTGCGTGTTACAGTGCACGTTTAACCCGGATTGAGGCGATGGGTTCTTCAGAGGAGAAACGTCACTCAGTGAAAAATGTGGTCAGTCAGAGCAGAGAGGAGTGAATCTGCAGCCAGTGAAACAAGTCCGGTTCTGTCCGGTCCGACACTCATGCGTGGTTCGGTTCGGAACTCGGTCCAGATGGAAAACGCGGCCCGAGTCGTGCGCGCTCACGGCATCCAAGGCCTGTTAAGACACATGAGCGCATGCAGCGCTCTGTAAACTGAAGCGAGCGAACTGAGAGGTAGTTTCAAAATAAAGTCACTCTGTTATTCACATCAGAAGTTGGAGAGTTCACTCTCTCGCCCACTGAGCAGAGGAAACGCTCGTCATGCAGCCTCTGCTGCAGGGGGGAGGAGCGGACAGGTGAAGAAGAAGCAGACAGGTGCAGGTAGGAGTCAGTCAAACTAATGGATAAGGAGCTTGTGCAGAGAGACGTATGTTTATAGATTTAAATATACTGTATATAGATATGATGGAATAATATATGGATAGGTAGGAATATATGGAGAGATATGGATGATAGATGGATGGATAATGATGGATGAATGATAAATGATGGATGGATGGATAATAAATGGATAGATGGATGATAAATGATGGATGGATAGATAGATAAATGCATATCCAGGTAGTTGGATATCTCCATGTATCCATCACATCACCTTCCACTGGATGTGTAATGAGCTACATTTATGGTCAAATCCATATTTACAGTTATTTTGGTGAGAGTAACTAAAAGTAATGCAAAAGTAGTGTAATGCCTTACATTTAAAAACAGTAATATTGTAATGTAAGGGATTACTTTAAAATGACAGTAACCAGTAATAAATAATGCATTACAGTTTTGAAGTAACTTGCCCAACACTGTAGATAATGCATGATGAGTCTGTGACGTTGTCAGTGATAGCACCTTCTTAAAAGTCGCTGGCAGAATGAAAAGACAAAGCAAGCCCTCTGGGGCAGCCTTCGGGAAACGAAGAAAGAAAAAGGAGGAAAAATGGGCCCAAAGTAGAGGTATTTAATTAATATACATGAAATTGTGAACATTTTTCCTGGACCATCATTTAGCAAGTTAGCTAAGACTAAAGGGCTATCATGCTGCTGTGCCCCCTACTTATTATATGAATGAATGTCATCAGTTCAAGTTTATCCAACTTTAGTACATTGCTTACTACTTAGAATTTGCAAAAGTTACGTTGTTTCTGTTCTGGGCAGTAGGGGGCGCCAAAATCATTTTTTGCCTAGGGCACCATTCAGCTCAGGGCCGGCCCTGCATCCATGTCTTTATTGGAACAGCTGAATGCATTGGTTTGATAAAGTGTTCCCATACCTTTGGTAAGATAGTGGGGAGCTAATAGATCAATATAGTTTTCAACGTTTCACCAAAACAGCTGTAACTCCACCATGTCTCCATGACAGGATCTTAGTTTCAAACTGGCATAAAAAGGAAGAAGACAATGTGCACAAATTCAAGGAATGCTAGGACTTTTCAAAAAATAAAGTTTCTGTAGCTGAGAGTTGATCACAACAATGCATGAAGTCTGCAGGGTCGACATTATAATCCCAGCTGTCATCAGTCTGTGAATGATTTCCTTTCCAAAGAACAGGGTGAAAAATGTAAAGTTTATTTGATCTTCGACACCAGAAACTCATAAAAGTGAATTAAATGCAGCTTCTCTGAAAAAGACTCGTCAGTGGTTGAAACAATTTACTGTCTCACAGGAATATATAGCTGTTAGGGTCTGCCGTCAGGCATCCAACAAATTCCTATTGGCATGACACAAGGACAGCAACAAGCAGTGACAACAAGCCAAAACAACAACAACAAGAAAGCAATCTGTTCTGGCTCATCCCTCTGTTTCCAACCTAAAGTGATTTTTCTGCTTCTTTAGTCTGTCTTCTTCCCCCCAGAATTGATTCATATGGAGCTGAGAGCTAAAACACAACACTTCTCTGGATTCCTTTTGACTCATGTATATCTTAACATGAAAAATGAACAGCCTGTATTCAGAGAGCAGCTTTCTTCTGTATGCTGAGTTCACATTTGAACAAATATCTGCTGTTTGAATGGTTCAGGTTGAACAACAATGTGTTTTGTGTTAAATGTCATCAGTGGTAGGAGGGCAACAAGGAAAAGCTGTCAGTTGTCGGTCTGGCTCTAGTTATATCCCAGCTTGTGTTTAAAAAAAAAACAAAGAAAGAAACTGGTGTGGAGAAAAACTCCTGCGTCGCTTCGGTGACTATGGTTACCAACATCAGATATATCAAAGGAGGAGAACAATTCCTTTTATTCTCCCAAAGCTTTCAGTCAAACTCAAAGTACACAAGTTATTAATTCTGTCTTCCAGCCTGTTCTGTTCATTCCCTGAATACACATGCCATTAATTAGACAGAGCCCCAGGTGGTGAAGGAGGAGACGGAGCAGAGTCCCAGTGTGAGCCTCGCTCCCAGAGCTCCATCCTCACTATGCAGCTCGCTTTGTGATGCACCACAACCACCACAGGCAGACAGGATCGCATCTCCTCACATTGTTTTGTTTTAATTCACTCTTAATTGAACGGAATTACATGTCCCAGCGGCTTGGATGGGTGGGTGTCTACAGCAGGGATTATTACAGGACTGGACCAGAAAAATCGCCTTTTCCCTCGCCGACGCTGTGATTTGACAGAGGCTATTTTTGTCTCCGTGAGGGAACAGAAAAGAGCTTTGAGTAGCTCTGTGACACCACACACTGCTGCCTGAACCGGGAACTATTTAAACGCCTCACCATTTGTTTCCCAGGTGGGTATGGAACATCAAGAGTCTGATGGTTTCTAACATCCTTCAACCTCCAAGTACTCAGAACCTCAAAGATGAATGATTGATTTAAACTGTAAACAAGACTTTAAGCCTCTGACTTTATCAGAAAGACTCAACACTGACAGGTTCATTTTAAACTCGTTACCTCTTATCTAAAACTAACAGGATGTCATAAATATTATTAACTATATGAGAGTAAATCAACTCTGGCTTTAGATAAAAACCTTCGCTTTAGCTGTGGACTGACATTTGCTGACAAAAGTTAAATAGTTAAAAAAACGTCTAATGAGGAATAATGTACTCTAAAGGAAAGACAGTCAGTCCCAGGTTTGAACCCTTCAGGACTTGCTGTGACAAACATGACACACACACTTCTAAGTTCCTAGGAGCTCTATCTTTTAACAAGATTTGTTTTTAAAGCTGCAGTCTTAAATCTTTTTGGGGTTTTCTGCCTGCTCATCTATCATTTGTGTACTTTAGTGTCAAGTGAAATTTTTATTTATTATAATAATTGCTGTATTATTATGTAACTGCTTGATACATTTAATATGAAAGTCAATAATTATTATATTATCATTAGCAAACAAATGTTTCAAATTTGAAAAAAAAAACTGAGTGTTCTGAATATTATTCAATGTGTCGGGTCTTAAAGGGGTAAGGTGGAGTTTAGTTGAGTGAATGATGTATTTTACAGCTTCTTACTGGTGTTTTGGGTTCTTAAGGTTTTGAGGTGAGGAGTAGGTTTCAGATATCCCAGTAGGAGGGGGTTGGGAGCACTGGTGGAGAGTGGGACGGTACAGTCAGCATCCAGGCTGTGACCAGCCAGGAAATCCAGGAGCAAGTTTCCCGTTTTGAGTTATTTATATATTCTGACAGAGTGATTTCTAAGCTTTACAAAGATATGCAATACATACAAATCAGGAAAAAAAGATATGACCATTAGGAAGTTGACACTTGTTCTGCCCTTATCGTATCCTTTGCCCAACTTGACTTATTATTTACAAGAATTGTTTCTTCAAGGTAAACCTTTTATGAAACTACCGTATTTTCAGTTTAACAGCATGTTCTCCTGGCTAACATGAGCTACTTCCTGTTTATGAACTTCCCAAGATTTCTGTCAAAATAAAAGATCCACTAGATGGTGATAAAGTCATGTTCCTAACCTCAAACTAGTTCTGTGAGAAAAAAAGCCTCAGAGTTTTCAGTGATTCTTACCTTTCTGAGGAGCCAGGTGTGGGGTGGTATCTAAAGTTTTTGTTTGCATTACTTAACATAAGTTCAACCCCGCCCCCAGTAAGTAAAATCTTTTTATATAGTAAAATCAGGTCTGTATAAGTACTGTTTACCATAAGTACCAGCAAGTGGTCAGGGGTGTGAATTGATACCATCAAAATGAAAGATGGCCTTCAGATTTTCCATCCATCCATCCATCCATCCATCCATCCATCCATCCATCCATCCATCCATCCATCCATCCATCCATCCATCCATCCATCCATTTTCTGTAACCGCTTCATCCTCCACAGAGGGTCGCGGGGGGAGCTGGTGCCTATCTCCAGCAGCCAAGGGGCGAGAGGTGGGGGACACCCTGGACGGGTCACCAGTCCATCACAGGGCCACAAACAATCAGTCACACACCCACTCACACCTAAGGACAATTTGCCAGCCCAATCAGCCTGACAGTCATGTTTTTGGTCCGTGGGAGGACCAAAAGAGAACCCAAGGAGGACCTGGAGAGAACCCACGCATGGGCAGAACATGCAAACTCCATGCAGAGAGGCTGCAGAGCCGGGACCCGAACCCACGACCTCCTTGCTGTGAGGCAACAGTGCTAACCAACTGTGCCACCATGCAGCCAGCCTTCAGATTTTTCCCTCAAAATGTTAAAAAAACTGGTCAAAGAAGGAAAATATTGGCTAACACAACTCCTGGTTCATAGGTAAATGTAAATGTCCCACATACAGTATGTATAGAGCTTTTCTAAGTCATGGACTACTTTACATCAGTCAGTCATTCACACATTGAGGGCAGTGAGCTACAGTGTAGCCACAGAATCAAAGCTACAGGCACCACCACATCCTATGACCACTACCAGCAATGTGGATGAAGTGTCTTACCCAAGGACACAGCAACATAATAACCCAGCTGAAAATGGGGTTTGAACTGGCAACCCTCTGACCTTCTCCATGATTAGTTTTTGAGGTTACCTAAAAATAACTGTGCTTCTGAGGAGGAGAAGAAACAATGCAGGAGATGGTGTCAAATAAAACTCCGGCATTATTCTGATTCTGAGAAAGAAGACCTGGCATCATTTCATCCTTTATGTTGAGTCAAGAAGTTCCTTCAAATCTTCACAAGAACAACCAAACCTGTCCTCCTCCACAGACGTTCTGCTGTCCTACAGGAGCCTCTAAGACCTCCAGTCTGACTGTTCAGCCTAGGTGACCTGGAGACACTTTGACTGGTTTTATATGGAGCAACACAATTACAGAATCCCAGATCATTATAAGAGAAAGTCAACATCAGTAGGAGGTAGAAAATCAAGGTCTTGGCCGGTAAACATAAGAGGCTGAGAGACCATGAGCGTCAGTATAAACTCATTTAGAATGTAGAAACTATCTGAGTATTCATTCAGGCTGAAGAAGTTACAAATCAATACAATAACCCCAATAAATGATTTTTCCCTCTAAAACAACAGATTTAAACAACCTTTAGCACAAAAATGATTACTGTGCGTTCTGCTGGTTCTCATCCTTGTTAATGTCCAACTGACTGATGTTTTCCACCAATCAGAGCTCTGATCTGCTCAGCTGTGACTTATCACCTGCTGGCAGCCTTTAACTTCCATTGTTCTCAAAACCAATTTAAAAAGCAGCTTGCAGAGAGAAGGTTGCCTTGTCTGATATAATCCATCACGATAAACATCACCTGTATTGTTCCTCCTTCTAACACCACTGTAACCCCCCCCCCCCACCTCGCCCCCAAGGAGTCCAAAGTGGCTCTTTGTTGATGTAACACGATGCACCATGGGAAGACACGGAGAACGGCATTAAAACGGTTGTTAATTAGCTGGATTCAAGCGTTTGTTGGTGTTTTGATGATAAAATTGATGAATTACATGTGGTTGCATTAGTGCAGCAGTTTATCTCTGTAGGTGTTTAATGGATGTTTAAAACCCAGTTAAAGTCCAACCAGAACCAGAGCAAAAAGCCAGAGTTGTATTCATTAAACCCACTGAAAACATCAGTTCAGATCTTTTAATGCTAATAAACAAGTACCATCCTCAGTCAGAGTGAGGCCAAAACCAACATGGATTACTGCCACCTTAAAACAGCTCAAGCCAAAAAGGGGCTACCCACAATGCATCACAACAGTATCTGTCATACTACAGACAAAACATTGTGTTCATCTTTGAAAAGTACTAAAAAGTCTTTATTAATAAGATGTATTTTTGTTTATACATGTATAATGTATAATATAAATATTGGGCTAAGTTAAGTTAATGACATTGATTCATTATGTTATGTTGTATATTAGCTTTGTGCCGACCACAGAGCTGGATCTCCGGATCAGTTTTTCCAGTCTGGATGTGTCTATCTTTGCTGAGCTGCTCCCCCAACACACCACAGCGTGCTACCGCAGCCTGGTAGAACATCCTCAACAGCTTCGTGCAGATGTTGTAGGACCACAGCCTCCTCAGGAAGTACAGTCTGCTTTGGCCCTTCTTGTACAGCTGCTGTATGTTGTGTGTCCAGTCCAGTGTGTTGTCCATGAGGTACTTGTATTTGTTAACCACCTCCACATTCTCGCCCTTGATTTGAAGTGGCTGTAAACTTGGTCTGGACCTGCCAAAGTCGATGAGAACATTATGCACTAGTATTAGCACTAACTAGCATAACACTAGCAGCCTGAGTGTAGCTGGAGCTGCATGCAGCGCTATAGCTGGATGAATGAAAGAGCAACTCAAGAGATGTCATGATTTGACCTTCACCCATTATAACAAACGCAGCAGTCAGCAAACAGCTCTGACCTGTCAGTGAGTGATGTTAGCTCCACATGGTCCTAAAACCCGCCGCTTCAAAGGAACAGGTGAGTCTGAGAGAACAGAGCTGATCATTAGATTAAGTCACATACAGATTATATTTATGTTATATAAGAATGTGCTTAATTTTAAAGGGACATGGGTCAAGATTCTAAAAAAATAATAATCATGCATGTTCAGTTTTGAGTGATGAAGCATTTTAAACCAAAAAGAATGAAGGCAGTCTTTTTGAACATGAGTGAAGCTGAAGACGTTCCTGTTGTGTGAATGAACCACCTGACCTGTGATGCTGCTTCTCTACAGGATGAAAACTCTTAGTTACCATTTCTCACTTTAACATTCCTGAGGATTTGCTGCTTGGGCAGATCTAACCAAACCCAGTGGGATGAAATCAGCTCTGTTTCTTTGTGGTGACGAGTCTCCGTGGTAACCATATGGAAGAATGGTCTCGTTCACCACCTGACTGTGTGGAAGCATCTGGTATTATAATATGTGTGTTTCACAGAGCAGAGAGGATACAGTGAGTGTTTGCACACAAATAAATGTTACATACTCAGTGTTTGGGTGTGTGTGTGTGCGTGCGTGTGTTTGTCTGTGTGTGAGTGTGCGCGTGGCGTTCGGGCACCCTGCCTGTTTCTGTTTGTTGGGGGAAGAAGCTCTGAGTAACACAATGTTTTCCTCTGACCTTGCAGATTGGCAGAGGAGACCAAGCAAGATTGGTATTTAGGAACTCAACAATGCCAGAGGGGCAGTCATTTATTGTGTGTGTGTTTGTGTGTCTGCTCACCCATCTGTTGTGTTCACCCTGGGGACGACAGCAGCAGACACTTCCACATCCAAAACCACAGCAACACAGCGGCGGAGCAGGAGGGAGGAGGTGGGGACTAAATTCACAAATTGTGTTTATAAAAGATCTGCAGTAAATGAACATATTTGAAGGAACCTCCTGATTTCAGACAGTAAACAGAAAGCAGCAGCCCTGCAGCTCATATGTACTGTTCAACTCAACGTTTCTCCTCCTTTCAGTCCTGCTGAGCAGATATAATAATATTGAATCCTCCCTAGATTAATTCTTTCATTATGTACGTAAACATGAATACTGCTGTTGCTGTGTTTTGCACTGTGTGTCATCCTGTTTGTTGAATTTGAGAAGAAGTCACTGGGTTGCTTCACAGCACAAGAACGCTGTGAGGGATTTTGTGCAACCTTAGGAACAGACCTGGCAGAATGCTTCTAGAATGCCTCCAGGGACCACAAGGTGCTAAAGGCAATTATCTCACAGTCAGACATTCGTCTACAGCATGAAATCTACAAGTCTCACACCTATGTCTGAACAGCCAAACAAACAGGAGGCGTTGGTTACCCAAAGTACAGCAGCCCTTTGGCCCTTGGGGTTCGATTAAAACCAGACACCTTGGGGAGAGATCATTTCCAGAAACAGAGATTTGATGGTAGATGCAAAAATCAGATTTTATATCATGCAGTTTGCAGAAACTGGCTGGATGTTCCTCTATACTGTAGACGAAATAAGAGATGTAGGTTAAATGATAGAGAGCATTAGTTTAGTAGGGTTTTCTTCTTATGGAATAGTCTTCCTGATTGGATTGTTCTCTGATTGTTTTAGCAATAAAATAAGATATAAGAGATGTGAGATGAGATTTAAGATAGGATTAAATAAGACATATTAAAGGTACAGCAGGCAATTTTGACTTGTTTTTAGCACACCCTAGGGGTGGTTCTGGGGGGGGGGGGGCTGAACTAAAAAAGCAGCTGGCCTCAGCCTGGCCCCCCTATAATGTTGGTCTAGAACCGCCACTGCCCCCTAGTGTCCGTTTTAAATCACTGTCATAAAAGCAAACTGTTGACCCCTCCCCTTGCTGTGCGTCATGTTTTCAATCATCAGATTTGGAGGCTCCACCATGATGGACATGATACAAAAGGTAATCTCAAAAGATCTCTTAGCTCATATCTATGATGTCTGTGTCTTCAGCTCGTCTGAGCAGGTTCTGAGGTGGAAACATGGATTGCTGTAAAGCGCTACTGCTTCTAGTGAGATACGTGACTTTGTGAGACTTCAGGGCACCGGACTAGAGACTCTAAAGTTCCAAACGTGGTATTCTAGACACAAGCAGCAGATGGGGCTGAGTGACTTTTCATTAACCCTGTAAAGGGTCAAATTAGCACATACTGGCTCAAGAAAAAGAGTTAAAAATATGAAAAAGTTACATAGTATGCCTTTAAATGCATACTTTGCAACTTTTTCATATTTTTAAAGCAAAGCAAAAGTTACACCAAAAACAAAACAACCGTCCCCCCAGTGGCTGGTTCCAGTACAATTTTAAGCCCCTCCCACTTGATGTTTGCAGAATAAAAAATAAAGATAATTATTTTTAGTTTGCTGAATCATGCAGTTCTCAGTCATCACTCTCGTTATTGACAGGTGAAAGTCTAGACCACAAATATATGACAATCTTGTCTTTTTAGATAAGTTTAAAGTGATAATATGCAACTTTTTCATATTTTTAAATTTTTTCCTTGAGCCAGTCTGTGCTAATATGACCCTTTACAGAGTTAATGAAAAGTCACTTAACCCCATCTGGTGATTACAGCCGGAATACCACGATTGCAAGATCTCCGTCGCCGTCACGGTGTCCAGGAAGTCACGTGTCTCACGAGGGTTAGGCTAACCCAAAGTGGCTAGCTGTTTTGCTAGCGCTGGAGTGTTTTAGCTCATGATTCCTGATTTTTTTCAATCTCTCCCTGCTTGAACACAGCTGATTTCTTTGAAAGAGTAAATACCCGCTCCTGTAGAAAGCTATGAAGGCTGAGGAGACATTTCAACAGGTAGATATTGGCGTTTAGAAGCTGAAACGATCTGGTAACTTGTTTAATGCAGTAATTTAAAACGGACACCAGAGGGAGCCCAAAACAAGCAAAACTGCATATTATCACTTTAAGTAAGATAAATTTAAAATACTGTCTGATATCTGAGAAAATACAGTGTAACATGATGAGTCATCCTCATGCTGAAAACGGTACTCTTCACACATGATGCAACTCACCGAGACACAAGAAGAGTCTTTTAACTGAGGGATTTTACATTAGTATCACACAGTAACTGGGAAAATGACTGTAATCAGATTACTGGTTTGTAAATGTTAGCACATTAGATTACTGTGGTCATGAGAGTAACACTTTACTGGCATCACTGCTCTTAAAGGGGTGGTTTTGTCAGAATCCATTTTTTTCAGGTTTTCATAGTTTCTAATAGGTTCCCCTGAGCCTGTCATGTAGGCCAAACATGAAAACTCTCTGTTCCCTGGTCATTTAAAAAAACAGAAAAAGTAAGAAATGAAACTTAAAAACGCTGAGGTGCATTTGTGCACGGTTTGACATCACAACGTGCATTCGCTGAGATGGTAATGTCTTTCGGTTCGCCGAGCTGCTAGCTTTTGTCTTTGTTGAAAATTCAACATGGCGGAACGCACGGAGACGCAGTGTTGCCAACTCGGCGATATACCTGGCTGGCTGGCTGCCGCTGGTGACGGCTGGTCCCTGTTATTTTGTCTCTGTTTTTTTCCCCTCCCTCTCTGTATGTGTGTGTTTGAGCCGTGTGGTCAGAACCAGGCTGCGCAATCCCCCCCGCTGCAAACGTGGAACACACACACACACACGCACACACACAGAGTGGTAAATAAACAAGCAAACACATGTTTAATTCATGGCTCTAACTGAGTCGGACCGATCTGTTTGGTGGGCTTTTGGACACCAAATAAAAGACCCACACAGACCAACAGCACACAAAACGGAGATCTTCAACACAAAAACAACATTTCAGCTCTGCCTCACACAGAAAGCAGAGCTGAGGTTGAAGCATCCTCAGAGAGCTGCAATGAGGCAGAGAAAAACCTAAGATAATGGTTTAACTGGATTGGTCTGGGACTGGGGGAGCAGGTTTAATTCAGAAGACCCAACCAAGATATGAGCCACAGACTGAAAGGAACTAGTGTGTGTGTGTGTGTGTGTCTTACATGTGTTAAACTGAAGTCTTTTTATGGCTGAAGAGCCCCTCTGGTCCTCACATAAAGATAGAAATGTTTTTTTCTTCATGTAGTATTATTGTTGTCTTCAGCCCAGCTGTCTCTTTGTAACGCTGTTATCAATAACCTATGATGTCATCAATATCTCTCTGCCTGAATGCGCCTTTGCAGACCGGTGCTGTCATGTGGAACTATGTTTGGGGACTCTCTTTGTTGTGACACCTAAGTGCGCGTAGCTGACAGTGTTTCAGGCAGGGACAGACCTCTTTCATGGTCCTGATTGAGCAGCTCCATGAAAATATTGTGTGCACCCGTTTATAACGTTGGTAATGCTTTAAGAGCAGTCGTTTTGATGACTTTAGCATCATATAGATCTGATGCTAATTTGAGCATCCAGGTAACCGTCAGTTCATTTCTGAGGAGCTACTGTTGGGAGGTCTGACTCTTCGGGGCTTTCTGGGCAAAAGGTTCTACTTAGGAAAGTTTATGGGTGAAACGGTGAGTTGAATTTTAAAAATACATTATCGGGCATAAAAGTGGGTTGGTATGTAGTACCGGCATATTTAAATTACCCCTCTGTGTACCAGGACCTTTTTCTAGTGTACATCAAGATTTTGAGCTTTTAGTTGTCTTGTGTTAGGGCAGAGCACTACGGGAGTTGCAGAGGAGTGGGGGGGGGGGGGGGGGGGGNAGGGATCTTAAAACTGGAGTAATGTGCTGACTCTTTCGTGTGTTGGTTAAAAGCCTTGCAGCAGCATTCTGAACTGACTGGAGGCGAGACAGATCTTTCTTGTTCAGACATGTAAAAAGGCTGTTACCGTAATCAAGGCGAGATGAAATAAAAGCATGAATAATCATCTCTAGTTCTGCTTTTGACACTAGAGTTCTGATCTTAGAGATATTTCTCAATTGAAAAAAGCAGTTACGGATTAATGTTCGTGAATGTTCCTCTAATGACATGGCAGAATCTAGAATGATACCAAGGTTTCTGACGTTTGGTTTAACAGAAGCAGCCAAAAAACCAAGGTGCTGCTTAATGTCACTCATTTGGTTCTCTGGAGCAAAAATTAGTGATTGAGTCTTATCAGAGTTCAGCTGTAAATAGTTGTCACTAAGCCACTGTTTGACGTCGTTAAAACATTTTAAAAGAGAAGACAACTTAAAATATTCAGACGGTTTAAATGAGCAGTACAGCTGAATATCATCAGCATAAAAATGATAAGACACATCAGCAAACTGTCTGATCAGTTGGCCTAGGGGGAAAATATACAAAATGAACAGGATAGGGCCCAGCACTGAGCCCTGTGGTACCCCACATGTCAGGTTCTGGGAGTCAGACATGATCTGGTTCGCAAAGACACTAAAAGTTCTATCTGAAAGGTAGGACTGGAACCACTCTAGGGCTACACCAGATACACCAACAGTATCATGAAGCCTGTTAATCAGAACACTGTGGTCTACGGTGTCAAATGCTGAGGAAAGATCCAGGAGAACCATGACAGTGGATTCTCCAGAGTCAGCTGACATCAGAATGTCACTAGAGACTTTTAGTAATGCAGTTTCTGTGGAGTGGAGCTTTCTGAAACCGGACTGAAACTGATCATAAATCTCATATTTCTCCATAAAAGAAATCAGCTGTTCTGCCACAACTTTCTCAAAGACTTTAGAAATAAAAGGAGTCTTTGAAATCGGCCTGTAATTATTAAGCTGTGCTGGATCCAGATTGTTTTTTAGTAATGGCTCAACGACAGCGTGTTTAAAGGAGCTAGGGAACACACCGGATGAGAGTGATGAGTTACAGATGTCTACGATACAAGGACCAATAACAGGAAAAACCTTTTTAAACAACAGAACAGGAAGGGTGTCATTAGGACAGGTAGATGGTTTCATTCTGTCAATGATAGGTGAAAGGTCAGATAAGGTCACTGGGTCAAACGCTCTCAGAGACTGAGTGGGCTGAATGCTAGAAACAGAATGGGGACGTGTGGATGGACAGATGCTTCCTCTGATGTTATTGACCTTTGTCACAAAAAACTGAAGAAAGTCATTACAGTCATTTTTAGAGGACACAGGTGCTGTAGGGGTCAAAGGTGAAACAAGAGAGTTTATGGTGGAAAACAGGACCTTAGAGTTCTTCTGATTTAAGGAAATGAGATGAGAGAAATATTCTTTTCTGGATTTTTTTATAGATTCATTTAAAGCGAGCCAGAGTTCTTTGAGGTGAAGTCTGTGAACCTCCAGTCTAGTGGATTTCCACAGACGTTCCACCTGACGACAGATTCTTCTGGATTTGCGAATAGTTTCATTAATCCAAGGAGAAGGTTTTTTAAGAGGAGCAACAGAAGTTTTCAGGGGGGCCACTAAATGAAGAATATCAACACAATGTTGATTAAAACTCTGTGTAGCAGCATTTACATCAGAGCACTCACTCAGCAGAGATGGATCAAATAAATCACAGAACTTCTGAGCAGCGTCCTGTGTAAAAACTCTCTTTGTGATTTTCCGTTTAACTGGAACTGGGTCCAATGGGAAGCTAAGGTTAAAAGATACACACCAGTGATCACTCACATGAGCATCAAAAACAAGCAAATCAGTGACATCGAGGCCCAGAGAGAAAACAAGGTCCAGGGTGTGGCCTTGTGTGTGTGTAGGACCAGAGACATGTTGAATGAAATTAAAAGAGTCAGTAATGGATAAAAAATCAGCTGCTGTGCTACAGCTACAGTCATCCACGTGAATATTAAAATCTCCAATCATTAAAACTTTCTCAAAGCTAATAATAGAAGATAAAAACTCAGTAAAATCAGAAAGAAAAGCAGCAGCAGGACCAGGAGGACGGTAGATTAAAACACAATAAAATAAATTAAAAGAACCAACCTTGAGCACCTGAGACTCAAAGGAGGGAAATATCTCAGTGTCCACTGTCCTACATGAGCAGCTGTCCCGATGCACTGTGGCCAGTCCTCCACCACGGCCGTCCACGCGTGGAGTCCCAGTGACTGCACAGCCGGGGGGACACAGCTCATTTAGGTGGACAAATTCACTCTGCCTCTGCCAGGATTCAGTAATGAAGAACAGGTCCAGACCTTCACTGGAGAAAAGTTCGTTCAGCGCAAAAGATTTGTTAGCGATGGAGCGAGCGTTGAGCAGAGCGATCCGGAGTGGAGGCGGCATGATGACATCATTAACAGCTGATTGTCGGGGAACTGACAGCAAACAGCGGTGACGCTGTGACCTGTCAGCCCCAGCTGAGAAACGGGGATCCTGTCTGAAGTTTGATGATGTTCCATTTTTATTAACATAACGGGTAGATGGAGTCCGAACCTGATGTAAATTATTAGGGTTTCTGCGTGTCACAGGAGAATAACGGAGTTCTGGTCTATGGTTAATGATAACAGGAATCTGTGACACACACTGATGATCATTAACATGGGTCGGACTCACCGAACATCAGTTCAGGTCTCTTTTGGACGACATCAGTGTCAGATCTATGTTCATGGCCAGGAGGCGAGACCCTCCGTGGTTTGGATGAACTCGGTCAGACTTAAAAAGATGAGGGCAGTTTAAAAAGGTCAGGAAGTTGTCCACAAACGGGACGCCCAGCCTGCAGCAGTAGCCTTTCAGCCATGTGTGGAGCTGAAGAGCTCGGCTGAAGCGGACATCCCTGAAGCTGGGACAGGGCAGCGGGCCGGAGATGATGAGGCGACGGTCTGATTGTAGGAGAGTGTCAGTCAGGCGTTTGAAATCAGTTTTAAGCGTCTCTGACTGCAACTTCCTCAAGTCGTTGTGTCCTACATGTAGGACCACAGATGAGGCTGAAGGATTCTGATCCAGCAGCAGTGGGATTTTGGAGTCGATATCCAGTACTCGTGCACCAGAATAGCAGAAGGTTTTTGCTGCAGGTAGATGGACATGTCTCACCATCGAGTCCCCAATAATCAGAGCGGACTGAGCTGTACCAGGACTGGGACGATCTGAGCTCAGCTGGCTTTGGACTGCAGTCTCCAGCGGAGGATGAACAGTTATAGGCTGAGGAGCTCCATCAGGCTGGAGCTGAGGTTCAGCCTCATCCAAAATCAAATGGCAGGTTTCTGGATGAGCGGCGCCAGAACGCCTTTGAATGACTGCCTCTAAGAGCAGCCTGCGGCGGTCCGATGAGGATTTGGACCCCTGCTGTGTTCGGGTGTGGATAATTCGGTCAGGTAGACGAGACGCTGCTCCAGGAGGTGACGGCAGCGCAGCGCCAACAGCTGCTAGCGGCTCCACCATCTCGTCAGGCGGAAAGTTCAAAACTTCATTTGATAGAGACGAGAAGGGATTGAAGAGTTCCAAATGAGGTGGCAGTGCTTCCAGGACCCGCGGATGGTTCCGTTTCCGACCTTTGCGAGTCACCTCAGACCAGGACGGAGCAGAAGAACCAGACTGGCCCGGAGTAGACGTGAGAACCCGGTTCTTGGGCCTCGCTCCCGCCCGAGTCCACTCCTCATCCGGCTGGATTGGAACATGCTCAGGGATCGGTAGAGAGTTAGCGCGGAGCTGAGCCACCTCCGTAGGAACAGAGCTGAGGTCTATGGCCGCCTCAACAGGAGCGTTCCCAATGTCCGGATTTCCCGTCATGTCGACAACCAGAGCACTGTTTGGCCCAGCACTGGTTGACATTGATGTCATCAGCGGGAGAGTTGTAGCAGTGTCGGAGACGAGGGCCTGGGACAGCCTGGATGAAGGTGTCAGGACTAGCTGGTTAGCACGTGATTCCTGCAGGTTGGAGATACACCTGGACTGATCGACGGCAACAGACATGAAGCTGTGCAGGATTTCATCCTTTTTCCTCATGTCGTTCTTCAGCTGATTAACACTCACTCCAAGCTGATGAATGCTATTCTGAAGCTGCAGGTAAGCTGAACCACAACTGTCACACTCAGAGCAGATCGTGCGTGCCGCCATCTTTGGCGCACGCACGGCTAGAGGGCTCCTGACTCTAGGAAGTGCTGGAATGCGCCTTTGCAGACCGGTGCTGTCATGTGGAACTATGTTTGGGGACTCTCTTTGTTGTGACACCTAAGTGCGCGTAGCTGACAGTGTTTCAGGCAGGGACAGACCTCTTTCATGGTCCTGATTGAGCAGCTCCATGAAAATATTGTGTGCACCCGTTTATAACGTTGGTAATGCTTTAAGAGCAGTCGTTTTGATGACTTTAGCATCATATAGATCTGATGCTAATTTGAGCATCCAGGTAACCGTCAGTTCATTTCTGAGGAGCTACTGTTGGGAGGTCTGACTCTTCGGGGCTTTCTGGGCAAAAGGTTCTACTTAGGAACGTTTATGGGTGAAACGGTGAGTTGAATTTTAAAAATACATTATCGGGCATAAAAGTGGGTTGGTATGTAGTACCAGCATATTTAAATTACCCCTCTGTGTACCAGGACCTTTTTCTAGTGTACATCAAGATTTTGAGCTTTTAGTTGTCTTGTGTTAGGGCAGAGCACTACGGGAGTTGCAGAGGAGTGGGGGGGGGGGGGCGACACACGGATGGATGGGGAAACTCATTTCAATGTAAACAGTGACTCGTTAAAGTTTGTGATTCCAGGAGGGTCACATAATTTGGTGAAACACTGGATGAGAAAGGAAAACCATCAGAGCTGGTCAACAGATCAGGAGGTTTGGAAGATTTAATCTTTATTTTACCAGGAAATATCCCACTGAGTTTCAGAAACTCTTTTTGAAGGGATTCCTGGATTATCACATGTTGTGATCTGTGGGGAAACCAGAGAACTCATAGGAAACACACGCATAAGGAGATCATGCTAACACCACAGCCAGGATTCAAACCTGCAACCATCTTGCTGTGAGGCAACAGTGCTATGCCATCATGCAGGCCGAAGTCGTAGTGACACATTTAAAGATTAAAGTTATGAGCTCAGGGTTGAAACCTCAGCTGGGCTTTTCCTAGCAGCTCTGACAAATGAACACATATTAAACCAGAATCTTACTGGGCTGTTGGAGATCAATTATAAACAGCCTTCAGGAGGAAGCTCCTCAGATCATAGCTCAAACAAAACAAGCACCCTCTAGTGGCTGGTTTCAGTAGGTTTTAGGCCCCACACCCTCTTTTTAATTGAATACAACACTGTTCTAATTAAACAATAAAAATACAGCTCCAGTATTGTTGTCACCATGTTGAGTCCTGTAGATTCACATGGGGCTGACCTTACTGTGCATCAGGTTGATGTGGATTTGGTTTTTGATGTCTGAAAACCTCCATGATGGTGTTCAGGTGAGTAGACTCAGCTGCACATCCTGAGGGACCAGACTGGATCTATAAACTCTACATGGCAGCTCCCAAATAAGACATCATGACTTTACCTTTGTAAAACTGAATCACTCATAACACCTGTAGAGGAGAAAAAACTAAAATAACTGAGGTGGACATTTAATCATATACTGAAAATGGAAAAAAGATGATTCTTATTTTGATCAAAGTGCTTTTTTTTAATAAACAAAAAACATCTTTAAAAACAGAATGGGCTATTTAAATGTTTTACTTTGTAATCAGCTCCATTTCTCTGTTTTTTAAAAACATTCTGATGTAAAATCTGAACTGAAAGTCCACCTATCGCATCCTTAAACTAAAACTATAAGTTCAAACCTAAATCCTCTATTTAGAGATCTTTAGTGTGTTCTATCTCTGGTTGTCTCATCAGATTTGCAATCTATCCACACATAATGATGTAAAAACTGTATATTGTTAAGAAAAAACCCAGAAAGTTAGTGTTACTTTTTAATATTGTTCTGCTTATTAAATAATCACAGGGTTTTATGCACTATTTAAACAGATTATGCAAAGTTTCTTCATCCTCTACATGGTGCAGAGTGCTGGTTTAGAAATTAACATGATGTGTTCTCTTTTATTCACATTACTACATTTTAGATATTTAAAAAAAAAGTAATTTTGAAAATCTTTTTCTTGGCTTGAGCACAAAAAACAGTTCCAAAATACATTTAGATGCTACAGTGATTCTGTCAGAATGAAGCTTTTATTGAAATGTTCTCAAATGACTGAGGAAAAATCAATTTACTTCACATAAACTCCTCTTCATAGATAATAAAACATAGAAAATGAGACTGGAAATGAAAGAATGAGTGAGTAAAGCTTCACCACGTTTAAACTACGCCACAAAAATAACATAAAACACATCCAACAATACACACCTGTTCAACCCTACAGCAAACAGTTACTTTTAAAATACAAGTATTTGATCAGAACTATAGAGCTGGACTACGACCAAATAAAAAAATGATACTGAATGCAAGCATCTGAGAAGAATTTCCTCAGTAGGGGGGATTAAAGGGATGTTTCAGTTATTTTTAAGTTATTTATCTAAAGCAGTGCTCAGAGACTCCAGGCCTCCAGTGCCTCTGTCCAGCAGGTTTTAGGTGTTTCCCTGCTCCAAAAAACCTGATTCAAATGACCAAATCACCTCAAGTCCTGAAGAAGTTTATTAATTCCTTCATCAAAGGCGTACGACACGGCTCGGTAGCAGAGCTCAGCCTACACCACTCTCAGGACAGTCCAGAGCCTTCTCATGTGTCGTTCCATGATGGTGGAATGACCTACCAAGCTACCAGAACAGGGGCGTCCCTGTCTAACTTTACCGAGTTGCTGCCATGTGATTCATTATATCACAAATATATTTGTGTTAAAAGCAATTGAACAGGGTCAACTAATAAAGTGGCCAGTGAGTGTAGTGACCATTATAATAAAAACGTCTCCATGAAATTCTGCCAGCCTGTTGTATTTGGGCCAGTGTGTGATAAGCTAACAGCTGGTAGTGTGCATGTTAAAGAACTGTGTTCATGTTCAGTCACTGTTGAATTTGTCTTTTTTATTGATAAACTAAAGAAACAACAGTGATCAGTGGTTAAAAGTGAAACTTTTTAAACCCAGTAGATCTCTGTTAGACTGACATGCTGCGATTCACCAGTTGAAATGCTGTAACTTATGGATCATTATGTTTGTATTTAACACAGGCAGCTCTTATCAACAGGTGTTAGCTATCACGCTGTGCCCTTTAATGATGTTGTGTTCTGGTAACTTGAGGTCCTTCCTGGACCTGGACACTAACTGTTTTTGTAGACAGTGTAAAGCCACTTATTAGCATCCAGCTGCTCTCTAAATCACATTATTCTACTATTGTTCCTCAATATGAATTCAGTCAAATAGATCCTTTCACACATTTTAAAACACTGAACATTATAACAATAGGTTGACTTGCTGTTTAGTGCTCTAATAAAACACTGAGGTCGTTGAGGAGACGTCTATATAAAACATACAAATGCTTTTATTTTACCACTGTTGATGACTAAAACTGATGAAAACAAATAAATCAAGGTTATAGTTGCTCATGTGCAGACATTTCATGCACAGCTACATACATTCAACCTCTCATGTGTGAACTAAAGTTTCCCTACATAAGATAATTGAGATCATAAAGCAAAAAGCTCCCGCTGGATATGTGTGTGTGTGTGTGTGTGATAGATACAAATTGGGGGTGGTGGCATAGACCAGTGGACCAAATCTATTTTCCCTTCCTCCCCTGTGTAGGCTGGACACGCGGCATATACAAGTGTCATCTCCCACTGTGTGTCTGTGTGTCAGGACCTGTGCAGATGTCTGCTGTGTGTTTGAATCAGTCACAGCACACCGCCTCCTAACACAGCTGAAAATCCTCTCTCATGGACCACTAACAAAAACAGCCCATTTGGACAGAAAGATCACAGCACAGCGGCTGGAATAGCTGCTGTCTCTGCAGAGTGCCCTAATAAAATAATAATGCACCAATGGCACTCCGAGAAAAAGGCAGAGGCAGCTGCCTGGACTTAGAGGAGATCCGTGCACAATAATGCTTCTTATGGCATTTGTGTTTATACTGTTAATAAATCAGCCGAAGAATGTCTTTTTGATTTCAAATGTTCCTTAAAGAATATTTAACCTCCAACATTATTTACAGACAGTTTTATTTATGTCAGTTTAGCCTTCAAAACAGACGGTGGTTTGTAAGCAACCCTGAAAAATAAACACAATTTATCAATTCACAAAGATTGTGATAGTGGTTTACTGTAGGGTTTGTGCCTTGGGATTATTCAGAAAGCTCTTGTAAAAGGACCTTTTTGCTTCATACTGTGGTTCCATCCAGTCTCTGCTCTGTGTGCAGTTTTCTCTCATTTAAATGACGCATTAAGCAACAAACCTGCTGATGTTTAAGGCAAAAAGCAGCAGTTTCTCAAAGACCTGCACTGTTTAAAGGTATATTTGGACCACACTCACTGGTGACATAACTCAAAGTGGGAGGAGTCTCTAGAAACAGGAAGTAGTCCTCTGACCAGAGCAAAGCGGCTGCTCCTGTGAGGTCTTCATGGGATTCCAAACTTTGGGTGGCCTCTGGGTGTCTGGGGCTCGGGTCTCCTCCATGCCTTCCATGGGTCATGGGGGGCGGGTCTGTGGCTCCTCTTTCTGTGTCTGGGATTAAAGGCATACTCAGTAGCCAGGTAAACAATGTAGCTTTTAACGTTTTTTTTAAAGCCTCTTAACAACGTTCCAACATAGTATAGCCATAAATATATTGTGGAGATAAAAAAAAACCCCGAAAGAAATCAATAAAGTGGTTGTCCCGCAGTTCTCTAAAAACTTCAGCCAATCCTATCGTTCGGACCGAACGACAGGACTGGACAATCCAGCTGTCTGTCTGCCGCATTTCCTCACTGCTTGGATTGGCATTAATCCGCCCGGACACATTTTGGGGCAGAACATCCCGGAAGTGAAAGTGAAAGTAGGACAGAGAGCCGGCGGGTGATTCCATTTTAAGTTAAAAATACCAGAGTCCCCCCAAAAAACACCTTTTCAGCTAGCAGAAAACTAAAAACGTTTGGAGGTGAAAAGAGGAAAAGCTGGGGGAACATTTCTGCGGCTGGAGTTATACTCTGTTTTGTCACCTTTGCAAACCGTGGTCCTATGTCGGCGGGAGGCTGGCGTATAGATTTTACTCGACGGGAGGGGTGAGTTCACAGAGACGTGTTTCTGTAAAATAACTAGCGAGACCTCGTTTGTTTACCTGGCTACTGAGTATGGCTTTAAGATAAAACCAAAAAACTGTTCTGATAAAGATTTTGTCTAAGAATATATATCAGATTGAGCATTATAGCTGTAATGCCCCACCTGTGATAGTAAATCTGTAAGGCTTGTTTTTGGCATTCAGACATCAATTCTGATTGACATACTGTAGGACAGGACACAGGGGAAAAATAAGAATCGTAACATGTTTTTGTTGTCATTTATTTTTAAACCACATGAAAGAAAAATAAGTGGGTATATTTATATTACATACAGTATCACCAACCAGTTCAGATTCCTCAGTGTGACATGTGATCTCCACTGAGTAGATCCCTGGAGATTAAACCCCCTAGACTCCTGAGATCAAACAGTCAGACAAGTCAAGCTCTACAGTCATGGTCTAGTCCAGTCTCCAACAGACCACTCATCTGCTAGACCTGCTCACATTCTCCTCCATGCTGCCCTGGTTGGATTGCACATTTCTCCTTTGAACCTGTAAATACAAACAACAAGAAGTCATTGTGCAGAATTCATCATCCCAAAAACTGAGAACTTTAAAGGACACATACTAACCTCACTCTGCTCTGCCTTCCAGACTCATTCTACTCCACAACCTCTGAATTCTTCATGTTTTCACAACAAACCATATTCACTTTTACTCAAGTTTCAACACTCTGAGTCCCTTCTTCTACCCTCCCTCACACAAAATTCCAGCTTCATCAAATCATTTACAAAAGCACATGACTTCCTAGGAGTGTAATGGTTTGTGTATTTGTACCAAACCATCACAGTACAGATGTTTGGGAAGGATGGAAGCTACCAGACAAAGAAATCACTAGGATGCAGAAAAACTGATGTTTTTCAAGTGCCACAAAAGTTGTAAGGATCTTATTTAAGATCTTATTTAAAACTCTTTACTTCAAAGCAAATCAGGAATGACTGGTTCAGCTGCATCACAGGAGCTTGATGAGCTGCTAGTTTCTAATCAGCAGTGGAGCGACGTTTTATGGTCCTGGTGATTCATGGCAATGAGCAAAATAGCAAAAAGTTAAGTATGGAAATCCCAAAGGGTCACAATTCATGTTTGAAAAGCCAAATGGGTCTTACCTCATGTCATTTGGAACCTTCTGGTGACCATTAAATGCTGTTAAATACAACATCAGGCATTTTAGAAACACCACTTGTGTTAAAACATTTCAACCAAAAACTGATACGGGCCAACACATGACCTGTGAGGAAAATAGGTTTGTGGGAAAAAAAATAAAAAAACACAGACAACATTTAACACAATGTAGACCGTTATTTATATATTTAGTGTGTACAACAAAATCAACATAAAGTGAACAACCTACAAAACATCAACACACTCAAAAGAGTCATTTAACAGTAAATACTCAGTTCTTTCATTCTTCATGTCTGAAAACCAGAACCGTGACAAACAAAGGATGAGGTGTGTCAGAAGGATCTACTTTGTTATGATTCTTACAAAAACTGAATGCTGTTCATCATAATAAGTCCAGATGCACGCACGCACACACACACACACACACACACACACACACACACACACACACACACACACACACACACACACACACACACACACACACACACTTCTCTATCACGTCCCTTTTCCAGCCAAGGCCAATTAAGCTGGCTCTGTCTTTTGGCTTCAACTGCACCCTCACTCCCCCACTCACACACGTGTATGCACGCACACACACACACACACACACACACACACACACACACATGCAGATTTCCACTCAAGCACACCCTCTGAGTCTCTGGACCCTCACCCTGTCTGACAGCGACAGATGGACACGTGTGTGTCTGATAAAGGAAGCTGGGCTCCCGCCCGCCTCCATAAGAGCCCAATGAAGATTGATAACAGCACTTACCTACCCCCCCCCCCCCA
>SSNR01000331.1:601585-624137 GCA_006937965.1 Callopanchax toddi
AAAAAAAAAAGTCCATCTATCAAGTTATTTTTTTCATAACTTTTATGTTAAAAAACTGTCAGGTGTTAAAATTAATCGTTTTTGTCGTAAAAAAAGTACCCATTTCTGTCAGAGGGAGACGGAAGCTGATTAAAACTATTGTAATAGTGTATAGCATACAATGGGATGTATCTTTGTTATTATGGCAAATGTTTGCGTTTGTAGAGGTTATTCAATGTCCAGTTTGTCTCAACACTGGGTAAACTGGTTTTCTTTTAAGTCCCAGTATTTAGGCCATGAGGGTGAGGTTTCTACGGCAGAATTTTAACATAAATACCAAATCTATGAACGCCTCCTCTGGAGCACAAAAACTCAAAGGTTCTCGCCACTTTTAAATTCACATGTTTACTTCAAAAGTATTTTAATACAATAGTAAAGTGTGTACAGAAGAGCTACCAAAGCAAGCCTGGAGTAGTTCTGTTGTGCATCTGTGATTCTCTATTACCAGAGTTCATCATAACCAATCGTAACTAGACGTGACGACAAAATTAACGGCAAAGAAATTGTGTCTCATATGCAACTCACCAATGAAGCAGAGAAAATTTATTTTTTTTGATTTAGTCACCTTGAAACTGAAATTCTGAACAGAATCACAACAAAAAGAAAAGGATATTTGAAATGAAAACATGTTTAAATAACCAGCTCTGTAAGTTCCGAGGAAAGAAAGAACCTTGCAGAAGTTTAAAAAGTAATGGATGAATTACAAACCAGAGGTCAAAAAACACAGATTCACTCAAAGACAGCATCAGGCTGTTGGCATCCTCTTTATCTGCAGCAGACAAACATCCAGTCTGTTTCCAGGGTCAGACAGCCTTTAAGTTTGAGAGAAAATATATTGGAGAAACAAAATATGTCATGGATTCAGCTAAAGAATTGTGATGGATGATTCCGAATGGAAACTTTGTTTAAAAGTTCAGAAAGAAGGCAACTGGAGTAAATTTTCTTAAACATGTTTTACTTTACTGGGCTGCATGGTGGCGCAGTTGGTTAGCACTGTTGCCTCGCAGCAAGGAGGTCGTGGGTTCGCGTCCCGGCTCTGCGGCCTTTCTGCGTGGAGTTTGCATGTTCTCCCCGTGCGTGCGTGGGTTTCCTCCGGGTGCTCCGGTTTCCTCCCACAGACCAAAGACATGACTGTCAGGCTAATTGGGCTGGTAAATTGTCCTTAGGTGTGAGTGGGTGTGTGGTTGTTTGTCTCGTTCGTCTCTGTGTGGCCCTGCAATGGACTGGCGACCTGTCCAGGGTGTCCCCCGCCTCTCGCCCCTTGACCGCTGGAGATAGGCACCAGCTCTCCCGCGACCCTCCGTGGAGGATTAAGCGGCTACAGAAAATGGATGGATGGATGGATGTTTTACTTTATCATCCAAGGAGCTTTATCACTTCACATAGAACAGAATACAGTAGTGAGCGCTTCATTAGTGCAAACCAGTTCACAAATCACTCCCTCCATCCTCCCCCTGAGGGTCAGTATGGTCATTGTTGTCATACATTGATCAGAATAAAAGAAAACCATCAGATTTCCTTGATTTGATTATTTTCTAAAATGTGATCTGGGTCACTCTTTTGTTAACGCTGCCTGTTTTTGCTGCATGGTGGCACAGTTGCTAGCACTGTTGCCTCGCAGCACGAAGGTCACAGGTTTGAATCCCAGCTGTGGCTTTTCTGTGTGAAGTTAGCACGTTCTCACCACACATGTGTAGGTTTCCTCCGGGTTTCCTAGTCTGGTAAGCCAGACTATATATGTGGACATATAGTCTGGCGCAGTCCACTGAAACGACTCATTCATAGGATAAACGGTTGTCAATCAAACCGTCTTCACATGCTATTGGATAGCGCTAGAGCCGTTTAGCAACAACTGGAACCAGCTGGTAGATTAAACTTTTACAGTATCCCATTGGCAAAGCGGCCAAATAAATCCCCTTTCAAAATAAAAGACTTTAGTGCCTCTATCTGTTCGCGTCTTAGAAAAAAGCCCAGATCTAAATCGTCCAAAGTTGATAATAAAGACGTTTCAAATGAACACGGTTCCTGAGCTGCCGCCATGTTGTTTAAATTCAGAGCTGGACCTCTGATGTCATCGACTAATCCTGCCCACCAACCCGTTTAAGCGTTGTGACTGGCCCGGTACGAGACTGACCAGACCAATCAGTGGGCTGCAGAGGTTCCAATGAAGTGTGTCTACGTAGACCAAAGTCTGCAGAGCAGAACTGGTCTAGTAGACTAGGCTACCGGTTTCCCCCACAGATCACAACATGCCCTATAGGTGGTAATCCAGGACTCTCTTAAAAAAGAGTTTCTGAAACCTAATGGAACTATTTCTGGTAAGATAAAGGTTAATAAATCATAAAGGTGGTGTCCCACTAAATCAAGTTTTGTGAAAGGAAATCACAAGTCTGCCCTGCGATGGGCTGGCGACCCGTCCAGGGTGTCCCCCGCCTCTCGCCCCTTGACCGCTGGAGATAGGCACCAGCTCCCCCGCGACCCCCTGTGGAGGAATAAGCGGCTACAGAAAATGGATGGATGGATGGAAATCACAAGTCTGCTTCTTATTAAAAGTCAGTGATGTTTTGTGGTTCTTTTTACCATAAACTTACACATTTTTTGTAACTTCATGATAAAGAGGATGACACATCTGTTGATCACCTTTAGGACAGACCAGAGGCAGGAGGACAGATGGATTTTGGCTGGTTCACACTGGAAGATTTTTAAGCCAATTTTTTCTTTTCTTCCAAAAATATTAAAGATGTCCCTGATGTCCTAATGTCTCTGAGGATAATCTTATCAGATTCCTATCATGTGTGGTTGTGTGAAAAATGCTCTGGTCCACTTGCGATGACATCAGGGCTGCACCGATCACAAGTTGGAGAAATCCAACATGTTGGATTGTCCTGACCCGATATTACATTGCATGTGGTGTCCCACCAGAGAGGCAGCCTGTGTCGTGCCCCAGCCTCCAGCCCCTGCTTATTGGTTTGTTTATAGTCTAGTTTTAGTTCTCCTGCATTCATAGCCTTAGTTCTCTGTAGTTTGATTCTTGTTTATTGTATAGGTTTTGTCATCCTCTGTGTTTAGTTCTATCCATTTTAGTTCTGTATTTTAGTCTCTGTGTATATTATTGTGTTTAGTAGGCTCTGTGTTTATTTAGTCTGTGTTTATAGCTTTAGTTCCCCATGTTTTAGTGTTTTAGTCAGTGTGTTGTCTCAGTCAGGTCTCTGTGTTCTTAGTTTATCCTTCGTGATTAATTTGCTCCATGTTCAGGTGTCTTGTCTTGTCATTGGTCACAGCTGCCTCTAGTTTCCCTTTGATTACCCCTTTAGTATTTAAGCCCACTTGTGTCTTGTCTCTGTGCTGGTTCGTCTCATTCCTCGTCTCTACTCATAGTCTCTCGTTCCTTGTCTTATAGTCTTAGTCATAGCCATAGTTATTTGCTCCCAGTTTAGTTTACTTAGTTTTTGTTGTGTTCTGTAACCACTAGGTGTCAGTATAACATCTGGTATAAGAGAGACGAAGGTGTCAGGCGGGGTGGTGCAGGAGTGTAAAGAACCCAAAAGCAGGATGGATGAACGGAGGAGAACGAGGCAGTGGTAAAAACTCAAAAAAGGGATTTATTACAAAGGGATCAAAAATACAAACTGAGGCAGAAACAGGATGATTAAACTAGGAGGCTAAACTGGGAAGACTAAAGGACAAGGACTAAGACAAAGAGCTCTAAATAGGGGAGACAAAGCAGACGAACGAGCACAGAGACATGACACAGCAGGGCTTAAATACCTGAGGGGTAATCAGGGAAAATAGGAGGCAGGTGTGGACAATGACAAGACACCAGAAACAGACCTAACTGGAAAAGAACTAAACACAGGATACCAAGTCAGATACAAAAGGCTAAACTATGAACTAAACACAAGGAACTAACTAAACACAGAAGACTAATAACTGATCTAAGACTAAACACAGGAGGACTAAAACTGTAGACAAAAACGCAGGAGGGAAAACTCTAAACTAAAGGCAAAAAGCAAACAGCAGGGGGGGCTGGAGGCTAGGGTGTGACAAAGAGAGACGAAGGAGAAGCTGTACGCTGCTGACATGCTGTTGTGCTCGGAGGAGCTACGGAATAAAGTTCAGTGTAAAAGTAACTACTGCCTGCTCATTACGACCCAATGAACTTAACACTTTTGCCTTTTTATCTGCATCCCTCAGTTTGTATTTTTGATCCCTTTTTGTAATAAATCCTTTTTTTTTGTAACCTCAGTCTTCTCATCTGTCATCTCCACATTTAGGTTCATCTTGTACACCCCCACCTGACAGCCTGTGACCTGCAGCCAATCAGAGAGCGAGGTGACAGACACAAGCTGCACAGAATGAGATGAATCCCACATCAAAACAGTTGTTTCTATTCTTTGTTCTACCTGGTACAAAACTGTCAGAGTTCATTGTTGTTTAGAATAAAAATATAGGCTATCATGTTTGTTTAGTCTGAAGTCACGTTTGATCTCTAGAAGTTCTGTGAGATTTCATGTCTGACCTGAAAATGTTTGCTGGTGAAACCAGTTCATGTGAGATGTGTTGTCTCCGTGTCACCACACACAGTAGGAGCAGAGCGGTCAACATCAGTGATTTTTCATCACGTTTTGAAATCAGCTGACAATTTAAGAATCCTCCCGTGTGAACTGACCCCAAGCCTAGTGTTCTTGTGGAATGCTACCTTCCTGCCTAAGTGTTTTGTATTGGAACCCCTGATGGCCTCGGTGGAGCTGCACCACCTGGTCAGACCACTCCTGTTCAGCTCTGTCGCTCCACCTACATGGCTGCTGTCCCATTCTGAACACCTGGCCCCACTTACCCTCATCGGAGACAGCTGGCAATCATGCTCAGTCATCCATGTGCACACACACACACACACACACACACACACACACACACACACACACACACACACACACACACACACACACACACACACACACACACACACACACACACACACGCTGTCACTTCATGATACTTATATACCATGAAGAAATGTCATTGGACTTTTGCTTCATCTTCCAGCTGTTGTTATGTTGTGACCTTGTTTCTGTGATCTTCTGAGAACATCCTCACCAGTTTCCCACAGACAGTTCCTTACAGGTCATACGCTGTACGTACAACAAGGCTTTAGGTAAAAGAAAAAGTTTAGTGACAAAAGTAAGAAGTGAAATGGCATCAACACATTAAAAACTGATAAAACTGAAGCCACAAGATTTGATTTCAGTTCTTTGTCTGAATTTACTGAAATACACAAATTAGCATGAGGCTGAAAATCACAAAACAATACTGACTGACATCAGCATTTCTTCAGGTGGGATCTGTAAACTGTAAATAAACATAAATAAAATCTACTCTGAAAGAAAGGTTTTTGTTTTTTTCTGTCTGGGACATGTCCTTGTTTTCTTCAAGACCTTTTAAGAACCATGACAACAGGCAGCCTGAAAGTTTGTGCTGCTAATAAAAAGGTAGAAAATGCTGATTTGTGTTGAGGGACATAAATTTGACTTAGAATCTCACTTTAAACCTTACATATGGCCTCGTTGTGATACGTTGATGTATGCAAATAAACGGAGGCAGTCGTGCAGATTTTCATGTTACGTTTTTCAACTCAACTGAAAATGGCTCAAGATGCCTGCAATGATTCTGAGCATTTGTTTTCCAACTTTTCCCAAATTAGCTTAAAGTTAAAGCAACGCAACAGCAAGGCCCTCTCCTGAGGAAATCATAAACTTTTGTGAAAATTTCATTTCTTTTTGGAATCTTTGGCCATTTGGCAGCAACAGCCAGAACCCAGTGAGATGCAGGTTTTTGCGTCCGGGCACAAAACAAATAGGAAAACTTTCAAAGTTTTTGGACTAACCTTACTTATCATCACAGCCAACTGTCAGCTCCTGATATATACAACAAACCAAAAATGGATAAAATAATAACTGCTCACAAAGAACTGCATGAAATTAATTGGCAAGAAGAGCGTCTCAGTCTGTGGATTTCTGTGTGAACCTGTTTGTCATCATGCCTACAGCTTTTACAAAGTTTCAGCAGAACAATGGAAAGAACATAAATAATAGGCTGAGATGGCAAAGAAACGCGTGAGACAAAGAGACAAACTTTTGTCTTCAGAACATACTGAAAGCTGGGGAGACAGATGGAGGCGAGGAGACAGAGAACTTCATCAGCATCCTGATATCAGCTAGATATCTCATTTACTGTTAAGGCAAAGACGGATGCCACCTTCCCTCTGGTGACACTCTCCTGATGCAACAACAGCCTGTGGCCAAATCAAATGAACATCTCCTCTGACTTGTTGTCCCCACAAGCCCAAATCAAGGTGCTGAATTGCAAACAGAACCAGAGTAACAGAGCAAATCAATGCCAGTGGGCCCATGGTGTGTGTATATGTGTGTGTGTGCTTAAACGCGCTCCCCCAACTTGCTTGTTTTCAAGAAGGCTGTGGATTTCAAATTACCTGTCCAAGAGACAAAGGTAAGGATAGATGAAAGGGATTCAAATGAGACCCTGGATCCTCTTTTAGTATGTATTCTGACCATACCCAAGCACCTGCCCACACACACATTCATACACATTTACCTCCGCTGATCTCTGAGTTCTCAATAATGAAAGGCAGCAATGAAAACAAAGTAGCCATGCTAAATTGGACATGCAGGAACTCAATATCAAACCAAATGTTTGCAAAGCTTGTGTAACATCACGCTGAAACTCTGATGTGCAAATATTCATGAGGTACTTTGCATTGACCATATATGGCAGAATGTGGGTGTGTAGGAAGAGGGTTCTGATCCAAAAACAGCTGAGCACAGCTCTACATATGAGAGCGATTTATAAAGCAGAACTGTGTGGATCTGTGTGTACGCAGAGTTTTATAAATCGGAAATGGATTTTGCGTAAGTGAAAATTTTTTGCTGAGCTTATGTACGATTTTAATAAGGATTCTACGATTCTACGTTTTGAGATAGGAATCTTGGGTTTTCATGAGCTGTATGCCAAAATCATCAATATCAAAACAATAAAAGGGCTTGAACTACTTCAGTTGTGTGTAATGAATCTAAAATATATGAAAGTCTAATGTTTATCAGTACATTACAGAAAATAATTAACTTGATCACAATATGCTAATTTTTTGAGGACCTGTATCTATCTATCTATCTATCTATCTATCTATCTATCTATCTATCTATCTATCTATCTATCTATCTATCTATCTATCTATCTATCTATCTATCTATCTATCTATATATATATATAACACACACACACACATATATATATATATTTATATAAAATAGAAAAAAATGTAAAGAATAAAGATAAATACCTGTAAAAGTTACACACCTAATGGTGCTGCTGCCTGATGATGTCATCATATGCAAATTAGATTAGTGAATTTGTTCCCATCCCAAACTTTGATTCAAACTGAACATTTTTTATATTTACAGTATGCATTTATCTCTAACCTTATTAAAGTTACAACCTTTTGAAATTGTAATGTCAAAATAGATGATTTCTTGGAAAACCTCTGGTGCCCAAAGGGTTAAAAATGTACAAATCAACAAAAAAGTGAATCAACGAAAAAAAAAAACTAACAAAACATTATTAAAAATATGTACATAATACAAGTTTCTAAACAAACAATTACAACAGGTAGCTAAAAAGACAGAGCTGAGGGTTTAGTCTGATCAACAGCAGCATTTCTTTTTATAACAGTCTTTAATGGAAGGTTTAAAAGCCCCTTAGAGATAAAAGAGTCCAGCTTTAAAGATTTTGTAGGTGATTCAAGTCTCTAACTGCAGCCAAATGAATGGATTACAGGCCTAAAGCAAAGAATGTTTTAGGGACTGACAGCAGAATCAGAGTTTAAAAATGAGTGTTCTACACAGAGGAAGAAAGGTGGACCAGTTGACCAAAGGAAGCAGGGGCAGACCAAAAAGATGACCTTCCTTTTTTACCCAGGAAAATAACAGTGACTAAAACTTGTCTTTTGCTTAATAACAGAAGATTGACTAAAACAGTGAGGTAAATTTTCATTGAAACTCTTTGGGCAGTTGTTTTTATGAACATTTCTTTTTATATAGGATGGCTGTTTTTGTGTTGGTGCGGCTTTTGACTCAAACTAGTAGACTATTGACTGTTGTATTGGATGTGATTTGGATTTTCGGAAAACTAGAACTTATTTTTTGACCACGGGTTTATTGGAGGTCTGTGCTTCTCAAAGTTTTTGAGGAGTGGATTCTGCCTGTTGCGTGGGCTGATGAAGCTAAGCTAGGTCACACCAGTGAGCAAGAGTATTTTTCTTCTTCAAATTCCATTGGCGTGAGGTAAACCAACATGCCACCGAAGAGGGGACTAACACCCACTCCGGAGGAGCTCGAGGAAATAAAAACTTCCCTTGACTCTTTATGTGGGGACGTGACTGCTGTCAGAGCGCAGCAGGAAAAGCTCCCGGGGCTTCTGGAGGAGGTGAAGCAACTGCGCCTCCAGAACGCCGAAAAAGACAGGCGCAACATGGACCTGGAGCGATGGGTGGACAAGCAGTACTTGCGCATAAATGATGTATTAATCTCCGGCATTAAGATCAAGCCATGCTCATAAGCACAAGCAGTGGACAGATTCCCCGTGGACAGCGGGGATCCCAGTGGCGAGAAGGAGGCAGACTTGGTGGAGCAGCAGGTGTCATCCTACCTCCAGAGTGTGGGGATAGAGGTGGATCTGAAGGACGTCGAGGCCTGCCATCCACTTACAACAAAGAAGGACGGACCACCAGCGATTATCATGAGGTTCATCAGCAGAAAAAACAAAGTAGCTCTTCTAAGGCAAGGGCGAAAACTCGAAGACATAAAAGTTTTCATAAATGAGCACCTGACCAAACGGAATGCTGACATCGCACAGAAAGCCAGACAACTCAAGAAACAAGGAAAAATTCAACAAACATGGGTTACCAACTCTTAAGATCTTCATCAAACTGAATGGGGCTCCTAAGGCTAACTCCCTATAATCACTATGGACAGTACACCAATAACTCAGATTACATCAGGAAATGACATGGATACATTAAAATCAAATATTCAACATGACTAGAACTGGACATGTGTAAATATCATGAGCTCAACAAAACAGATTTAGATGCTGAGATTGACCCAGACACTAAGTTGTTTCTTCCATTGTGAAAAACTGTAAATATCTTACTCATAAGGACTTTGGAAAACATGTAGATTTATACGGTAAACTTTCTATCATACATTTCAATAGTAGGAGCATGTATATTAATTTTGACTCTATCAGAGAGCACTTGCAACTTTTCCCTCAACCATTTAGTATTATTGCAATTACAGAGACTTGGTTCAGTACAGGAAAGGTTTGATTACTATTTACATGATTATGAATTAAAATATAGGAATAGAGAGAACAAACCTGGGGGTGGGGTGGCTTTATATATATTCATAAATCTATAAAATGTAGTGTTTAAAGTGATAATATGCAGTTTTGCTTGTTTTTGGCTCCCTCTGGTGTCCATTTTAAATCGCTGCATTAAATAAAATAGCCCATAGTTCTTGCTTAGAAACTGCTAAATCTACCTGTTGAAATGTCTCCTCAGCCTTCATAGCTTTCTACAGAAGTGGTTATTTACTCTTTCAAAGAAATCAGCTGTGTTCAAGCAGGGAGAGATTGAAAAAAATCAGTAATCATGAGCTAAAAACACTCCAGAGCTAGCATAACAGCTAGCCACTTTGGGTTAGCCTAACCCTCGTGAGATACGTGACTTCCTGGGTACCGTGACGGCGACGGAGATTTTGCAATTGTGGTATTCCGGATCTAATCACCAGATGGGGCTAAGTGACTTTTCGTTAATTCTGTAAAGGGTCATATTAGCACAGACTGGCTCAAGGAAAAGATTTAAAAATATGAAAAAAGTTGCATATTATCACTTTAAACAAATATGACCCTGGCAGTAGATGGTATAATGGAATGTTTGACTGTGGAAATCATCAATGAAAAAAGGAAAACATTATTGTGAGTTGTGTATATCAAACACCTGCCTCAAGTATTGAGATATTTAATGAATGGATGGACAAATTGTTTTGCTCAATGAATCATAAAACCATATTTATTTGTGGGGATTTCAACATAGAATCTGAATATTTTTATTGTCATTGTAGCAATGAGACAATGAACTAGCAAGAATAAAATGCAGTCACTCTAATTAAGCAAAGATTTTAAAAAAAGAAAAGTATACCCCCCCACACACAGATATATATATATATATATATATATATATATATATATATATATATATATATATATATATATATATATATATATATATATATATATATATATGTAGTAAAACATAATACTGTTGCACTGTAAACATTCTTTAAACATTAGAGACGTGCAGTGGTTCAGACTGACCACTTGGCTGTATTCAGCATGGTGATGGCTGTAGGATAAAAGCTGTTCCTTAGCCTGTTAGTTTTGGTTTTTATGGATCTGAATCGTCTGCCTGAAGGTAGACGTTCAAACAGAACATGTCCTGGGTGTTATGGGTCCTGAAAAACTATCTTTGTGTTCCTGAGGCAACAGGAATTGTGAAGTTCTTCAAGTGAGGGGAGAGGACAGCCAACTATCCTCTGAGCGACCTTGATGACCCAGTGGAGCTCTTTTCTCTGTGCAACACTGCAGCTGGAGAACCTTGCACAGAGACAGTAGAGCATGATGCTCTTCACTGTGCAGCGGTAGAAGGACACCAGCAGTTTATCTGGGATGTTGTTCTTCCTGAGAGCCCTCAGAAAGTAGAGTCTCTGTTGGGCCTTCTTCACTACCTCTGCAGTGTGTGTTCCAGGTCAGGTCCTCGCTGATGGTGACTGCCAGGAAGCAGAAGTCTGAGACCCTCTCCACACTGTCCCTGTTGATGATGAGTGGCTGGATATTGTCTGCCTTCTTCCTGAAGTCTATGATGAGCTCCTTGGTCTTTGCTGTGCTGAGGAGCAAGTTGTTATTTTTACACCACGCTGTAAGCCGCTCCACCTCATCCCTGTAGGCAGACTCATCCCCCCCAGAGATGAGACCTACAACAGTGGTATCGTCCACAAACTTGACTTGTGGGTGGAGATTCATCGCTGGTTGAGTTCCTCTGCCAGCGATGGATCTCCTCCCACAGCTTTGGGACTGGTCCTGTAGCCAGTAATATGCTGGACACCCATCCACACTTGCTGAATCCAACAAAGCAAAAATCCATTGATGACTTTATTGAAAATAATGTATTGTATGTTAAAGACATACACACAAAACCAAGTAGAATAACACCACGTAATGCAACAATTATCAACAACATCTTTACTAATATTGTTGAGAATCAAACTATCAGTGGTCTATTCATATGTGATATTACTGACCATTTACCTGTTTTTACTTTGTTTGACTGGGATATTAAGAAAATGACAAATCAAATGGGAACCACTTCTAAACGCAAAATAAGTGATATAGCAATCAATACCTTATATAACAGCTTGGAGCATCAGGATTGGAGTGAAATTTACAGAGAAACAGATGTATATATCGCTTAAAGGACATTTTTTGAAAATATTTACCACTCTGTATAACACACACTGTCCAGTGGAGGAATTCTGTATAAAACAAAAACATAACAGATGTCTATGGTTTACAAAGGGAATAATAAATGCTTGTAAAAAGAAAAACAATATTTATAAAATGTTCAAAGATAAAACAAAAGAAAATGAACAAAAATATAAAAGATAAAAAACTTAACTGACATCATAAGAAGCAGTAAACAGCTCTACTATAAACAGAAAATATACGAAAGTAGGAACAACATAAAGGAAACTTGGAATATGTTGAATAATTTAATTAAACAAAACTCATCCAAGCTTTTGTATCCAAATCTCCTTAAAGATGAAGATGGTGATAAATATATAATGAATGATGTTGCAAATACATTTAATAAAATAAAAGAAAAAAATATTGGGCCTAAATTGGCTGGTGGAATTCCAGACCATGGAATTGATATCATTGTTTCAGCCATAGGACGGAACCCTTCATCACTTTCCCTCTCAGCTACAAATGAGCAGGAAGTGACCGACATTATTCTCGTCTCGTCTTCTTCCGCTTATCCGGGTCCGGGTCGCGGGGGCAGCATCCCAATTAGGGAGCTCCAGACGGTCTTCTCCCCAGCCACTTCTACCAGCTCCTCCGGCAGGATCCCAAGGCGCTCCAGGGCCAAACCAGAGATATATTTCCTCCAGCTTGTCCTGGGTCGACCCGGGGGCCTCCTGCCGGCAGGACATGCCTGGAACACCTCCCTGGGGAGGCGTCCAGGGGGCATCCTAACAAGATGCCCGAACCACCTCAGCTGGCTCCTTTCGACATGGAGGAGCAGCGGTTCTACTCCGAGTCTCTCCCGAATGTCCGAGCTCCTCACCCTATCCCTAAGGCTGAGCCCGGCCACCCTGCGGAGAAAACTCATTTCGGCCGCTTGTATCCGCGATCTCGTTCTTTCGGTCATTACCCAGAGCTCATGACCATAGGTGAGGATTAGGAGGTAGATTGATCGGTAAATCGAGAGCCTTGCTTTCCGGCTCAGCTCCTTCTTCACCACCACAGACCGGTTCAGCGTCCGCATCACTGCAGACGCTGCCCCAATCCGCCTGTCGATCTCCCGCTCCCTCCTTCCCTCACTCGTGAACAAGACCCCGAGATATTTGAACTCCTCCACTTGAGGCAGGACCTCTCTCCCGACCTGGAGTTGACAATCCACCCTTTTCCGACTGAGAACCATGGCCTCAGACTTGGAGGTGCTGATCCTCATCCCAGCCGTTTCACACTCGGCTGCGAACCTCCCCAGCAAGAGCTGAAGGTCAGAGCTCGATGAAGCTAGGAGGACCACATCATCTGCAAAAAGCAGAGACGAGATTCTCCTGTCACCAAACTCGACACCCTCCACACCACGGCTGCGCCTAGAAATCCTGTCCATAAAGGTTATGAACAGGACCGGTGACAAAGGGCAGCCCTGGCGGAGTCCAACCCTCACTGGAAACGGGTCCGACTTACTGCCGGCTATGCGGACCAGACGACTGACTCCTCTGGTACAGGGACTGAATGGCCCTTAACAAAAGACCATCCACCCCATACCCCTGGAGCGCCCCCCACAGGGTGTCCCTGGGGACATGGTCATAAGCCTTCTCCAAATCCACAAAACACATGTGGATTGGTTGGGCAAACTCCCAATACCCCTCCATCACCCTAGCGAGGGTAAAGAGCTGGTCCACAGTTCCACGACCAGGACGAAAACCACATTGCTCCTCTTCAATCTGAGGTTCAACTATCGACCGGAACCTCCTCTCCAGTACCCTGGAGTAGACCTTCCCAGGGAGGCTGAGGAGTGTTATCCCCCTATAGTTGGAACACACCCTCTGGTCCCCCTTCTTAAAAATGGGAACCACCACCCCGGTCTGCCACTCAACAGGAACTGCCCCCGATGACCACGCAATGTTGCAGAGACGTGTCAACCACGACAGTCCTACAACATCCATAGCTTTGAGATACCCAGGTCGGATCTCATCCACCCCCGGGGCTCCGCCGCTGCGTAGTTTTTTGACTACCTCAGCAACTTCTGCCCCAGAGATTGGACAGTCCGTCCCCAGGTCTTCCAGCTCTGGTTCCTCATAGGAATGTGTGTCGGTGGGATTGAGGAGCTCCTCAAAGTATTCCTTCCACCGCCCGACTATAGCCCCAGTTGATGTCAGCAGCTCCCCGTCCCCACTGTAAACAGTGTGAGCGAGTTGCCGCCTTCCTCCCCTGAGGCGTCGGATGGTTTGCCAGAACCTCTTTGGAGCCGACCCATAGTCTTTCTCCATGGTCTCACCAAACTCCTCCCACGCTCAAGATTTTGCCTCGGCAACTGCCACAGCTGCACCCCGCTTGGCCTGCCGGTACCTGTCTGCTGCCTCTGGAGACCCACAGACCAGCCACGCCCTGTAGGCCTCCTTCTTCAGCCTGACGGCTCCCCTAACCTCTGGTGTCCACCAGCGGGTACGGGGGTTACCGCCACGATTGGCACCGGCTACCTTGCGACCACAGCTAGCAACAGCCGCCTCAACAATCGCAGAGCAATCGCAATTCAGCCCACCAATTTTTTCCATAATATATTATGTTAGATCCAAACAGAAAGGAATGACAACTTAATTAAACAATCATTTATAAGAAAAACTACTTTTTAGTCATTTCAGATTTTTATTTTTTTGAAATATTTTTAAAGAACTCTTTTATTGAAATCTAGTCAGACTCGTTTTCTCTGTCCATGAAATCTGGCCTCCTGCTTCTGACAGTCTTTGTGCCACAGCATTACAGCCTCATTTGGGTCAAAGTCCTTGTAGCTTCATCGTCTTATTTCCTATGACAAATGAGTCGTTACGGTTCTTCTTTCTGGTGGAAAATGGTGCAGCTCATTTGCGCAGATTCTGGAGTTGTTTGGAAATCTGTTCCCCTGAAATATTTTTGTTTCCCTGTGTAGGGAGCGGATGATTCTGTCAGTGAATAAAACAACAATAAAAAAAGAAGAAGAAGAAAAAAATTTCAACTTATATTCATTTATTTACTAGGAACTAAATAAAGTATCAACTTTGACACAACTACGTGTTGTACAAATCTTTTAGAAGTGCTGTGAAGCCTGCGGTTCGACATAGTGGAACAGAAACATTCAGGGGAACAGACTTTCGCACAACACCTGTTGTGCCCTGTAGCCAGCGTCAAAAACATCTCCACCGAAGTCTCAAGTTTGCCACTTTTCATTAAATCTTCTTATTGCCACTGGTGGGTTTTCTTCCAGTTTGATTAGTTTTCTTTTGAAGACTGGCTGACTCCAGTTCTAACCCGCCACATTTTGCTGCTAGCTTTAACACAAAGCTAACTGCTGCTGCCTTGATAAACAGTGAATAGATAGGCAGATATGCCGGGTGCGACTCTCACGTTTCGCGTACGTTGCATGCAGGCAGGAGAGAAGTGTCTCAGAAATCCATCAAAGAGGACTGATAAACAGAAGTAATTTGGCGCAAAAATGTACTCGCCATGTGGTGAATGACGCTCCAAATTTTATTCGCCAAGTGGAGCAATTTGGTCGCATTTGGCGAGTGGTGAGTGTTAATTTCGGACCCTGGCTACAGCCGTCCCTGTCTGTGCTTGGTATACTGCTTTGGTTTTTCTTTAGCCTGGCCATTACTGACATAATGCAGTGTTACTGTGATGTAATGATCTTGATTAAAACTTGTCCATCCATCAGCAGTGATGGCTGCTTTTGATACATGTTTCAGCTCAGAAATCAGATTTGCCTTTTCAACCGCATACCAAGCAGGGATCAAGTGATTAGTTAGACAGTCTTTAATTGGGGCTTTGTACTTGGGGTTGAGAGTCTTTGTCATCTCTCTAAAAAATATAGAAGGGTTATGGTCTGGTTAGAGATGAACATGCAACGTAGCCTACAATTAAACACATTCACTTACCGAAAATCAGGGGCATCTACTGTGGCAAATGGGGGCAAACCTTTAACCACAAACTTAGTCACTGCTCTGTGACATTCGTCTATCCTGGCCTGTGTCATTTTACTTTTCCTCTGTGAAAGGAGAAGCTAGCAGTAGACTACAGCAAGTGCTGCTAGCCTCTGAGCCAGCCACACTGTGCCTGTCTCTCTCGTCATCACGGTCATCTAAATGCAGTGCACAATAATAGCAGGTTTAACACATGGGTAAATGACGTTAACATGATAGGCAGTGTTAGTTGATTAGTTACCTGCATTATTAGAGTATGTGCAAACGTTACCGCTGCTGCTGGGTTGCAATTCACTAGTGCGGAGCAGATCAAAAACACGACATTCATTTAAAGCTATCGCGTGTTTTGTGTTCAAATGCTTTTATATTTAGTGCTATACAAACACACATTTCACAATAATTCCCTGAAGACATTGCTTAAGAATTTAGCTCATTCATACAGATATTTCAAAAAGCTTCTTTGAGTGTTTGACGTATAGAGAAAGGCTGTGGAATTTGGGAATTCAATGTCTTATTGTCACACATAAAAACACACTTCAAATTCACACTGTGCCATATCTCACACATCTAAGCTACATGTATACTCTATTCACTCTTCGATGAGACAGAATTTCAGTTCACAAATACATCTCTTTCTGCTAATTAAAATATAAGTTCATTTAGTAAGTAAGTAACGTGTATTTATATAGCACCTTTTAGAGTTCTCAAGGTCTAATATTTAAGTTCATTGTTTGGCCTATGTCTGTTGGAGAAGCACCCTGTCTGTGCAAAAGGCTGTATGCACAGTACGCGCTCTTAAAGAAGTGCTCTTTATGAAAGTATTACATTGTTTTCAGTAGTTCTCATGGTTAACTGGTGACTAACATAGTGCCCATTTATTTTGAGACTGTGGTAAATGTGCCGACTCGTTGCTCCTGTTCCAGCTGGCCGATCATCAGAACAAAAACTGACTTTAAATTGTGACATCATCATTATTATTATTAGAAATTTGTTTTATTAGTTTAACATTTGTTTATGTTCTTAAAGTTTGGTTTTTAGTCTTTATTAAGTGTTGTGCTGTGTGTGGAATTTTTTTCACTCTCCATTTAAAAAACATTTGGATGTGTTTAATGTGACGATGTTGGGCCGGTCCGGATCAAGCTTCACATTCTTTGGGTCATTTCGGATTCGGGTTACATTTTTGGGCCCACTGAGAACTCTAGGTCCTTTCACAGGAAAAAAATCATAGTGTTTCACAAAATCATCACAATTAAAATATGACTGAAAATAGGGCTGCACAATATTAGGAAAAACTGCGATATACCATACCATACCAACTTTATTTATAAAAGCGCATTTAAACACAGCGTGTCAGCTGACCAAAGCGCTGCACAGCACGAATTAAAACCCCCCAATAGATCTTATAAAACACAATAAAACAACCAATAAAAGCAATAAAAACACCCTTTTAAAACCCTTAAAAACATTAAGATAAGAGCCAACTAAAAAAAAGTTTCTATCTAAAAGCCAGCTCGTAATAATGAGTCTTTAAACGTGATTTGAAGGCAGCAATGGACGATGACTGGCGGATAGTAATGGGCAGTGCATTCCAGAGGACGGGGGCCACATGTACAAAAGCCCTCTTCCCTCTTGCTTTGTAGTTCATAGAACTGCAATATGCAATAACAGTGCTTAATATTGTGATGACGATATCACATGGTATATAAACAAACTTGTTTATTTATTGTGGTGGTGTATTGTATTGTGTAGTCCAGGTACTGGGCACCACAGCACATCCAGCAACAAATCCATTCCAAAGACCTGATAAACCTTTACCAATACTCTATATGCATGCTGCATATCAACCTAATAGGACAAAGCTAATTTAATTTATAAAGACAATGTCTTCTACTTCAACAAAAAACAATTCTGACAGAAGCACACATGCGAGCACGCACACACACACACACCCACATACACACACACACAAACATTCAAGCACACACACATGCTGCAAGTACACCCGCAGTTGTCTTGCAGAGTACGTTTTGTAGAACTTTGTCTCTCTTGTGACCAAAGTATCTCCAAATAAGAGACGTGATTTTTTTTAACCACAAGTTCATCACTGACATTTTCCTCACTTGTATTGCTCTCAGCCGTTGCAACACTATGCTAACTCAGGTACCATCAAACAACTTACATAGGGGACAGGGCATAACTTAAACTGAGTCATCTGATTGGCCACATATGGGAAGAGCTACTTTTGATTGGTCCAATACTTAGCTTACAAAGAGTTGATGTATAGCACTTATGAAAACATTTCAACCCAGCATTTATTGCCGTTTTTGACATCCTTTGTGATAGGCCTATTGCACATCCTGTTATTGCGATGACAATGAATTTTGTATATATTTTGCAGCCCTAATTAAAAGACAAATAAACTAATGAATGAAGATCATTAAAGAGACCATTAATAACAAATGAATAAAGATAATTTAAAAACCAATAAAAAGGCATAAAAGATTTAAATAAAAGCAATTTTTTCATTTGATCAAGTTGTCACAGAAACACAAAGAGGAATCCACCAGCAGCAATTCTAACCTTTAAAACCTCAAAGAAAGACTAATCTTTAGGAACTCTTGGGGCTACTCAGCAAGAAAAAAGTGGAATGACCCCTTCAGGTTAATCTAGGCATACACTGTGCAACTTTTGGCCCATTCTGAGCTGATTTTCTTCTCGTGTGACTGTTTTTGTGGTCGGGCTGAGTTTCAGCTTATCATGTGCTGTGCATTGTGCAGTATACAGGGAGTAACAAGAGGCAATAAACACCTCACAATGAGCTCAGCAATCGTACAACCACGTGAAAATTTAAAGTTTTTGAAATTCTGGTTGCTCTTGAGGGTGTCACACTGTTGAAGCAGCACCATGACCCAAACTGACCTGAATCTCTTACACTACATACTATGTGCCAACATGCACAGCAAATGTGCCAGTGTTAAATGTTTTGTGTTAGACCTGATCCACACCAATAATGGTTAAATTAACACTTAACAGATCAGAAATAGCACCGTCCATAAAGGTATATACCAACGTGATATTAAACCAAAGAATGGCTCAGCCAGTTAAAAAAGTGATGAGTTTTACATAAAGACTGAAAGAAAAGAACAACTTAATCAAGGTGAGCTGCTGTAATAGTTCCTCAGTATTTTGTAAACAGGCAGAATGAAAAGATGACAGTTATGATGCCTAAAATGATGGACTACAAAAAGTAGGCTGTGTGTGTTTTTCAGAATGAAAAAGAGGTGTGTGTGAGTGTGTGTGTGTGTGCGTGCGTGTGTAGGTGTGTGTTAAATGATACCCCTGATGATACTCTGGGCTTTATTAGGACCAAGTGATTATGCAGTAAAAATAATGTAATTAAAGTCCAAAACACACACACAAAGGGACCCTGGGATTGTGAGTGTGTTTGAAAGGGGAAAACAATAAACACACAGATGGAGTTTGAATCAGAAGTAGACTGTGTGTGTGTGTGTGTGTGTGTGTCCCTTGAGTCCTTGTTATGGCTTCCATCCAGTGGCAGGCGGTCTCATTTGGTTCTGAGGAGCTCGTGCACACAAACGCGTGCTCACAAAATACGCACACAGACATTTTTCTCAGTTTAAACCAATGCAACAATAGAGCCAGAGCCTCCAACTCCAGCAGGCCCAGTCTACACAGAAAACCAAGGGGGATTGAAGTCTTAGTGTGTGGAAAGCAATGACTTATTGTTTGTCAGCCAGGTATTCTTTTGTTGTTATCCATCCATTCTTCAGCCAGCTCTCAATTACCTAAAGAGGAGATTTTAGATTTGTCCATCTGTACAACTGCTCTGAAAACAAGACAACTCAGTCAGTGCTTCAAAGTTTGGCCGATAATGAAGGGAAAAAACTTTCTCTTGAATGCATTAATAAGTATTGGAACTCTCAAAATACTTATTGTGACAGATCTGTTGCAAACTTAGTGTATGAGAAACATTTCCTAAAACTCAAGACTCAGTCAGATCGAGTCAAGTTAATTTATGAAACAAATTTCAAAAACCTTCCTTTGACAAAAGTGCTATGCATTTACAGTGAGTGCAGAATTATTAGGCAAATGAGTATTTTGACCACATCATCCTCTTTATGCATGTTGTCTTACTCCAAGCTGTATAGGCTCAAAGCCTACTACCAATTAAGCATATCAGGTGACGTGCATCTCTGTAATGAGAAGGGGTGTGGTCTAATGACATCAACACCCTATATCAGGTGTGCATAATTATTAGACAACTTCCTTTCCTTTGGCAAAATGGGTCAAAAGAAGGACTTGACAGGCTCAGAAAAGTAAATACTTATTTTTGCAATTTAACATTTAAAAAAAAAGTAAAGACACAATCTACATTATCAAAACAACTATACAAAGTTGAATGAAAAGGGGCAGAAAGAAGAACACAGTTGTTTTCAGTTTGAGCACGAGGCTGAAGAAGATTCAAGTCTAAAGTTAAAACAGAGGCAGCAGCTGGACTTGACTCTCCTTGATCCACTGTGTGGATCAGCTGTTATTAACCTAACAAGAAATACTAAACCTGTCAGAACTTCCCTCAGAAACCCAGACCAGAGTCACAAACCCAAGAACCACCAGACCAGATGAGCTCATTTTAACAACCTCTGATGGTTTCACAGTATCCTATGCAGGGCTCTTTCATCATGTTTTTAATTAAAACCACTTTGGGGGTATTTAAACATTAGTATTTTATGCGAGTCTCTGAAAACATCTGTAAAGACAACCCTCTGATAAAGTCATTGACAGATAATGGTGTTTTTAGAGTTTGATTTGTTGAATGTTAAGCTGTCAGTAATGCTGAGAAACACATGTTTGAGCAGCGTGCACTGCCACAGTCACTTTATTAACGAGAGGCACGTGCACTGCTGATACTGTCGGCCCAAATAGTACGTTGGTTCACCAGGAAACGCCTGGTACCCAGACAGCCAGTCCCATACCTGGTTGATGAGGAGCGTGGTCGAAGTTCGTGACTCGCTCAGCACTCTGTCGCGCCTCCTCCAACCTGAGTCAAGCTCAGAACCACATGTAGAGTCCAGTTCAGGAGGAGGGGGCTTGCCAGGTGCCGAGGTTGGCGGTAGCTCCAAAGGGGCACTCACAGTTCAGCCTCAGAATGTCATAGTTTAACCAGACCCTGGAGCCACACAGCTAAGGACACAGTAAGGTATGAAAAAATATGATTTATTAATAATGCTGGATCTGCTGGGGTTCCGGAACCGGGATCTTGAGAGAGAAGAGAAGATGGTGAACGAAGGGTACGGTAGTGATGATTTTACAAAGGTAGTGAGGAGAGGAGGCTTACTGAGACCGAGAGGTGTAGGAGCTGGGGAGGGTACTGAATCCGGACTGGCTGGATGGAGACTGAAGGGAGGATCGGTGGCTCCGGGAGGTTGAGGAAGACTGAGGATATGCAGAGTAGGAGTCGGAGTGATGAGTCCGGAGGAGCAAGGAGTGAGTACGGCAGCCATGGAGTTAAACTGAGGAGGCAGGAACAGATGATGAGAACACTAGAGATAATAATAGATGTAACATGAAGAGACCTGTGTTACCACTGAAGTTGTGGAACAGACTGGCGCCGTCCAGATGTAGCTCCACTCCTCTTATGCTCCTGTGCTGATGAGATGATGGTGAGCAGCTGGTGATGGTGATTAGACTGATGGAGTGCAGCTGGTGATGATGAACGGTGGAGGAGGGGAGTGAGGACCTGACACAGAACAGCCATGAATAAAGAATGGTACCTAAACATTCTCCCAGAGGAACTCCTCTAACCATCTAAGAAGATAATTTTTGAATATCTGTTTGAAGGGACAAACATTCTGATTATCTGATCAAACAAACTGCATTCAGTCAACACAGTCTCACTCCGAACTCGTCGGAAACAAACGCTTGGTCACTCGCCTTCTGCGTACAGTACCGACGCTATAAGTGCCCTATTTCGTCCCATTTGTACGAAACGGTGTCTCGGTTGATTCTAATGCAAATCCCCCTGCAGCGTTTTTGTGACGAGATGGGATGTTCGCTGACGCTGTGCTGAACACGCACATTTCCCCATCGTTTGGATAACTTTTTGTGTTTTTTGTGAGACATTTTTAGAGCCACGTTTAATCATGGACGTTTGTAGCCCACTTTTGCGGCAGTTTATGCTTACATTTATATAAACTGGACTTCTGAACGGGACTAAAACGAGTTTATACCGTCATCTATTAGGATCGATTAATTTACAGTACATTTAGCACCACCTTTGATATATATATACACATGGGCATGCTTTATTTAACTGCTCGATGCAACGTTTTGATTTATTTGTCACTATTAAGCCGTGCTTATTACTTTTTTGCTCTATTACGCCAAACATAACAAACTACGTTTCCCACAATGCTCGGCAGCGGAAAGAGAGCCGGGGCCGAGCGCTTTTGTTTACTTCACGAGTCTCGTCATGTTTCTGATTGTTCTGTGACCCACTCGTAGTGGGGCTGTGAAAGTGTTGCATCAAAATTGTTTATTTTTATTTTCAAGTCACTAAAATGGAACAATTCCTCATGACAGCGACAGAAGAGCGACGTCCTCCATTTATCAAGGTAAACTGAACACCTTCAGTTTTTTTTTTCTTTTGGGAATGCAACAGGCCTAGCCATAGAGCTTAAAACACCTCTATTTATGTTTTCAGTCAGCTGACGGCCGCTGACAGCTTTGTTTTCATATAGGAAACGTGTACAACTTCGATATTAGCAGACTTTTAGCCTAGCACAGCATAGCATCATTATTTACTTTTCAACAAAATCAACCATCACACGGATATCAGTGTGCTTCTGTTAACTAATGATGTGTTTTGTTAACGTTTTTAGATTCATCCTTGTCGCCCT
>SSNR01000331.1:634148-646310 GCA_006937965.1 Callopanchax toddi
TTTTTTGCTGCTGCTGAGTCTGAATTTACATAAAACTGAATTAATTAGGGTCCAAACCAGTTTCTGCTGTATTGTTTGCAGGGTGTAAGGGACCATCTGATCCTGAAAGTGAATCACAGGTTGGATCTGAACATCTGAAGACCTGGAAGAAAACCATCTCACCTGCCTTTTATATTTGTCCTAAAGCAAGCCTGTTTTGTGTGTATGTGTGTGTACAGAGCTTTGCATTTATCATCAGTCCAATGTAAATACAGTCTAAATGCTCACTGACTAATGTGATTGTTATTTTAACATGTGTTTTTCTTAGCCAGTAAATCTTAGTGGAGCAAGCTATAAACCACAATTTAACAGCCATATAGATCAGTTTTAAATTATTCCAATGAAATCATTATTATGCATTCCTTAAATTACACCTTATAACAAAGAAAAAAGGCCCACACATCGCTCACATTTACTTTATTTATTTTTGAAAACGTTTGTCACAATTGGTCAAAGTATTCAACGTCAGTACTTTAGTGAATGTACAGATCCACACTGTCAAATATTACTCCAATACAAGTAAAGTAGCTCTGTAAAAATATAACTTAACTTAAAGTACTGGACTACGTGCTTCAAAATATACTGAAGTATTTCAATTCAAATTGTGGTGTCAAAGCTAATGTGTTTGATCACTTTCACTTAAAGAACTTTGTGATAAACAGCAAACTTAGTTTCACCTGATATTTTTATCACAAGATAAATCAAGAAATGTTTTTTTACAACTCGAATTCAAGGTGATCAGCTTAGATCAATGAGGCTTGAAGGCAATAAATGACAAACAAGTTGATAAAACAATCTAACACAAGGAAATGTGTTAATGTATGTATAATTGCACTTTTTATGAATAGTCAAGATGGAGCAGTAATTGTTGACTGGGAACACCAACATGGTTAACATGAAACTAACACAGCATGAGGGTTTTGGTACATTTACTTAGTTACTGTCCACCTTTGGTCACAATCCACTCAAATATTGTTCAGCTGGCTTCCAGGTATCATCCCACGTTTTGCCACTATAAGGAAAAAAGATAAAAGGTTAGAATTACGTGTTTGATTTTTCACCACTTTAAATCTATCCAGACATTGCTTATGTTGAATTTACCATGTAGCGCTTGGGGCCCATCGGATTTGACTTTGTTATTTCCCTGAAAAACAGATATTTGGGAAGAACAATTATTCAGTGGAGCTCATATATCAACCCCAGTGAGTTTTACACAATTATTATCAACTTCTCAAAGAAACTTAAAGACATTCATTAGTTTTGAGTTTTTCCTCATACTATGTCATTATTTGGGGCAAAAAGTGTCAACTGTTCAACTGATATAAGACAATTGTTAGAGTCCTTCTTTACCCAGTTACTCCCATAATCTAATCAGTTCTTTGTTGGGTCCTTTCATTAAAATTTGTGCTGTAGTTTTTGAATAATCTTGCAAACAGTCAAACACACACACACATGCTAACACAAATTACATTTCCTCCTTGGCCTATAATAAAAAGACCAGTCTATATGAGTCTACTAAACAATAGACTAGTAATGATTAAGAAGAATCATTGAAGCTGAGAAAAGACTCTTTTTTCCATCCATCCATCCATTTTCTGTAGCCGCTTATTCCTCCACAGAGGGTCGCGGGGCAGCTGGTGCCTAGCTGTAGCCATAATAATCAAAATTATAACAAGTAAAGGCTTGAAATATCTAATTTATTAGTTTCACCATTTAAGTTGAATATCTGAAATAAATGAACTTTTGCACAATTTTCCAACTTTCACCTGTAGATATAATCATTTTTACAGCTGATTATTTGAAATACGTACCCCTTTGAAATTCTTGCCATGGCCAGACTGTGTCTTTAGACGGTATGGACATCCAGTGCTTGGAACCATTCGTCAACCACCAACGTCAGGATTCGTCTCTCCTCTCTGAATTTGCAGTGACCTCTGGCTTGACCTTTACTGCCATGGTGTCTTTATCCAGACGTTGTATCAAGAGCTCGCTCTTGTGGTCTACAAGTAAAAACAGACATTTAATTACACATCTACAAATTCTTCATAGAAAACAATATAATGCTCTTATTACTTTTAAACATCTGTGAGACAGGAAGCCAGCCACCGTAGAAGTCTTTTGCTGATTGAAGTGCAGGAACCTTAGTGTCAGCGTGCCTGGCTTTAACGTCCTGCAACAGAAGGGAAGCTGCTATCATCATTTTTAATACAATGCAGTATTATACAATCCACAGTTAGGTCCTTACACCACAAGTATTTCCTCTGGCACAACGTTTGTTACATTACTTTATTCAAACTTGATACAAACGATTAATCAACCTCAGAAATAGAAAGTGATTTCCTCGGGAGCCTCACATGGATATTGTTACACTGATTTTCTCTTCCCTGCTGCTTTGACCAAACAGATGATCAGACTGACCTCACCACCACTGGTCCGTGTGCCAGCCAGGTGTGCAATATTACATGCCATTTCATTCATTTTTTTCTTATTTTTTAGGATATATTGAAGACTATAATAGCAGGTTAGCTAATAATTTTTCAAATGTACCAAATATAGTCAATGTAAGTCATGCATATTTTAAATCATTCATTTAAAATTTGTATTATAGACGTTTTGACCAATACATTTGGAAAATGTCCTGAAAGACATTTATTAGGCTACACTTTAGTGTGAGCTCCTGAAAGGTTTTTGCTATTTTGTCAGTAACTAATGTGTAAACATCCCCCATCAATAAATCATATCTGAATTAGCTGATTATACTATTTTTATCATATATTTATCATTACCATATATTCACTTCCCTTTTTGAAAGAGGGAGGGGAATGTTGCTGTAATGACGTCTGACGTCATACGCACGTAGGCTATTTTCTACTTTGGAAATTAATATTATTTTAAACGAGGCAAATATGCAAGCATAGGGCGACAAGGATGAATCTAAAAACGTTAACAAAACACATCATTAGTTAACAGAAGCACACTGATATCTGTGTGATGGTTGATTTTGTTGAAAAGTAAATAATGATGCTATGCTGTGCTAGGCTAAAAGTCTGCTAATATCGAAGTTGTACACGTTTCCTATATGAAAACAAAGCTGTCAGCGGCCGTCAGCTGACTGAAAACATAAATAGAGGTGTTTTAAGCTCTATGGCTAGGCCTGTTGCATTCCCAAAAGAAAAAAAAAACTGAAGGTGTTCAGTTTACCTTGATAAATGGAGGACGTCGCTCTTCTGTCGCTGTCATGACGAATTGTTCCATTTTAGTGACTTGAAAATAAAAATAAACAATTTTGATGCAACACTTTCACAGCCCCACTACGAGTGGGTCACAGAACAATCAGAAACATGACGAGACTCGTGAAGTAAACAAAAGCGTCTCGGACCCGGCTCTCTTTCCGCTGCCGAGCATTGTGGGAAACGTAGTTTGTTATGTTTGGCGTAACAGAGCAAAAAAGTAATAAACACGGCTTAATAGTGACAAATAAATCAAAACGGTTGCATCGAGCAGTTAAATAAAGCATGCCCATGTGTATATATATATCAAAGGTGGTGCTAAATGTACTGTAAATTAATCGATCCTAATAGATGACGGTATAAACTCGTTTTAGTCCCGTTCAGAAGTCCAGTTTATATAAATGTAAGCATAAACTGCCGCAAAAGTGGGCTACAAACGTCCATGATTAAACGTGGCTCTAACAATGTCTCACAAAAAACACAAAAAGTTATCCAAACGATGGGCAAATGTGCGTGTTCAGCACAGCGTCAGCGAACATCCCATCTCGTCACAAAAACGCTGCAGGGGGATTTGCATTAGAATCAACGGAGACACCGTTTCGTACAAATGGGACGAAATAGGGCACTTATAGCGTCGGTACTGTACGCAGAAGGCGAGTGACCAAGCGTTTGTTTCCGACGAGTTCGGAGTGAGACTGTGTTGATTCAGTCATCTAAAAACTTCTCTAATCTCAAAAGGTCTGCTTCAATTTACCTGATTTAGAGGCTTCAACAGTAGAATTCAAGAATTGAATCAGGTGAATCAGGAGTAAGGAAAAAAACATAAAGCCTACAGGAAAGTGACCCACAAAGAAAAGGACTGGACAATACTGATTTACACCTTTTAATAATGACATCATGAGACAATATGAACACATCTGTGACATTCATTACCATGCACAAGTCTTTGAAAACAATATTTTTATGGGAAATTGAATGGCAAGGGTGTGTGAGGCATATGAAAAAAGTGATGCCGAGTTTGCATTTGTGTGTGTGTGTGTGTGTGTGTGTGTGTGTGTGTGTGTGTGTGTGTGTGTGTGTGTGTGTGTGTACGAATGTGTGTGCGTGCCCTTCAGGGGAATATCTGGCCAAACTGAGGAGATGTAGTTTTATGAGGCATATAGACATAGTGCTGTGTCAAGACAAACTTTGATTTGTGTTCAATATGTGCATCCATTTCCTCTCTTGCCTTTTCTCTCAAACTTGTATCACCACTTTCACTCCTCCAATTCATGGTGACAGAGTTGGAGGAATATGGAAAATCTATAGTTTAGCCATGCAGAGAGCTGGGGCTAGTACATCTTATTGCTAAGGGAAAAAAGACAAAAAGGCAGAGCTCAAACATCTAAAGTATATTTGTGTCAAAATCAACAAAACCATTTTAATAAATTAAAATTTCAGGTGAGAAACAAGGTAAGGAAAGGTACAGGGAAATTATCCCATTCTGTTGTGGTAAAGATCACAGTAGGAAATTAAGTAGTAAGTATGTAACGTTTATTTCTATAGCACCTTTCACAGACAAAAATCACAAAGTGCTTCACAAAAAACAGAAATAAACATGATTAAAAGACAAACAATCAAAAACATCAAGATAAACTAAAAGACTATAATAACAGTAAAGTACAGAAAAAATTTCCTAGCCAAAATAAAAGACTAAAAGTAGAATTTAAGTAATCTGAATTAAAAATCTCTCCTTTTGAATAATACCAAGTAGTGTGGTAATTTATATCACTGAAAAGCCTGATTAGTCACCTTTACAACAAGGTACACTGTGTATGAACCATGTTTCCATGGACTGAGCGACGCAGTTTAATGTTTATTCCCCTAAATTAAAAAATGTGCTAAAATCACCAGTACTAGTCCCCTGTTGGTATTCACTCTGGTGTTGAGTTGACTGGTGGACTGGATCACTTCACTCAGAACACCAAAATGCATCACTTTGTATGTCCTTGGGCATTGGGCAAGACACTTCACCCAAATTGGCTGCTGGTGGTGGAAGGAGGGTACGATGGCACCTGGTGTATACAGTAATCCCTCGTTTATCGCGGGAGTTACATTCTAAAATTAACCCGCAGTAGACGAAATCTGCAAAGTAGTCAGCTTTATACTTTTACTGACGTTTTATGGCTATAAAACCTCTCACTACACACTTTACACACTTTTCTCAGACAGGCATTAACATTTTCACACTTCTCTCTCTTGTTTAAACACTAATGGACAATCAGAATGGCAAAATAAATAATTTAATTGCTGTATTGATTGCGTATAAAAGATCCAGCTCAGACACTGTGTGTTTCGTCGCGGTATGAAGCCCGCAGCACCATGATCACCTGCTGAGAAGCTGCATGTGAGCTGAGATGCTCTGTGCTTCACACCTACCGCTGCGCTGCAGGCAAAGAAACTCTCATATGGGAGCATGATAAGGGCGCAACTCGGTCTGCGGCCCAGCGGCTCTTGGGTGGTACAGTGCGCAAGGCGAGTTCTCCAGGACGCACTGCACTCTGTGACACTCAGACAACGACGCTGCAAGAGAAGATTGACTGACAATTGTCTGGACAGAGAACACGAAACTGCATGGCCGCAAAAGGTGAACCGCGAAAGAGCGAGGGACCACTTTACTGCATTTTTGTACAGTGCTTTTCCATGCCATTGACTCCAAAGTGCTTCACATTACAGGAATTCACATGCTGATGGCAGTGAGCTACATTGTAGCCACAGAAGCAAACTGATCATACACACTGATCATGGGCAAGATACTAAACCTCCGTATGCCTCCAGGTGTCCCTTCGAAAAGATTCCTAATATCAATTGGATATTACCTGAACAATTAAAGGTTGGAAAAAATATATTATGTCCAGCTAAAACTAAAAGGAAAGAAATACAACCATCTATATGGTTGAAGACCCAATTATTCAAAACTGCTTTTAAATAACTCTTTTGTGTTCTCTTGTTGTTGTTTAATGATTTTGATTTGTGATGATATTTTGTTTGTTTTATTAATTTTATTTGTTTTTTTATCATGTTTGATTCTGTTTTCTGTGAAGCACTTTGTGATTTTTTCTGTGAAAGGTGCTATATAAATAAACTTTACTTACTTACTATATAGTAAAACCTATAGGTGACAGCATAAAGACCCTGCCCTACCAACCCTTTTCCATCAACAGTAGCTACCGTCCTAGGGTGAGCCTCCTTATGAGAAGAGAGAATTTAGCTGCTTGTATCCAATGAACAGACCCCACAACACTGGAACTCCTCTGTTGGTTAGTGATACAAGGTGATCTTTATGAAAGCATATGTGTCAGTTGGATTTTCAGTCATGTTAATAATAATATTATTATTTAAGACACTGATGATGATGATCTATTCCAGTATATTACAAAAGCCCAAACCAAGCAATAGTTTGATTTTATTGAAAACACAAGTGTCATATGTTACCTCCCTTGTGTCATATGTTCTCCTCTAGTGTCCTGTCTTGTGCTTTGTCTGACCCTCTGCCTTTTGTCTCCCACAGGTGTATCCAATTGTCATCCTGCCACCTGTGTCTCGTCTTGTCATCACCTCCCCAGTATATCAGTGTGCCTGTCTCGTCTGTGTTTGTCGGATCTTCGTCTTCTCATCCCCTGCCCCAGTATGTGTTGTCGTTTAAATAAATACCTATTTTTAATAATAATAATAATAATAATAATAATAATAATGCATCAGTTTTATATAGCGCTTTTCTAGGTCACTCAAAGATGCTTTACAGAGTTGCATTATTCATTCACACAGTCATTCTCACCGGTGGTGGTAAACTACGACTAACGTCTGTAGCCACAGCTGCCCTGGGGCAGACTGACAGAAGCGAGGCTGCCATTCTGCGCCATCGGCCCTTCTGACCACCACCAACATTCACTCACAGTCACACTCACATTCACACAGGCAAGTTGGGTGAAGTGTCTTGCCCAAGGACACGACGACAATCTAACCCAGTTCGATCCGGTGACCCTCCGGTTACCAGACCGGCCACTCTCCCAACTGAGCTAATGCCGCCCCAGGTCAGTAATTTTCATCATAGGTACACTTCAACTGTGAGAGACAGAATGTGAATGGTTGGATTTTTAAAGAATGTATTTGTAAATTAGGGTGGAAAATAAGTATTTGGTCACTTCAAACAAGGAAAATCTCTGGCTCTCACAGACCTGTAACGTCTTCTTTAAGAAGCTTTTCTGTCCTCCACTCGTTACCTGTATTAATGGCACCTGTTTGAACTCATTATCTGTATAAAAGACACCTGTCCACAGCCTCAAACAGTCAGACTCCAAACTCCACTATGGCCAAGACCAAAGAGCTTTCGAAGGACACCAGGAAAAGAATTGTAGACCTGCACCAGACTGGGAAGAGTGAATCTACAATAGGCAAGCAGCTTGGTGTGAAAAAATCAACTGTGGGAGCAATTATCAGAAAATGGAAGACATACAAGACCACTGATACTCTCCCTCGATCTGGGGCTCCACGCAAGATCTCATCCCATGGGGTCAAAATGATCATGAGAACGGTGAGCAAAAATCCCAGAACCACACAGGGGGACCTGGTGAATGACCTGCAGAGAGCTGGGACCAAAGTAACAAAGGTCACCATCAGTAACACACTACAACGGCAGGGAATCAAATCCTGCAGTGCCAGACGTGTTCCGCTGCTGAAGCCAGTGCATGTCCAGGCCCGTCTGAAGTTTGCCAGAGAGCACATGGATGATACAGCAGAGGATTGGGAGAATGTCATGTGGTCAGATGAAACCAAAGTAGAACTTTTTGGTCTAAACTCAACTCGTCGTGTTTGGAGGAAGAAGAATACTGAGTTGCATCCCAAGAACACCATACCTACTGTGAAGCATGGGGGGGGAACATCATGCTTTGGGGCTGTTTTTCTGCTAAGGGGACAGGACGACTGATCCGTGTTAAGGAAAGAATGAATGGGGCCATGTATCGTGAGATTTTGAGCCAAAACCTCCTTCCATCAGTGAGAGCTTTGAAGATGAAACGTGGCTGGGTCTTCCAACATGACAATGATCCCAAACACACTGCCCGGGCAACAAAGGAGGGGCTCCGTAAGAAGCATTTGAAAGTCCTGGAGTGGCCTAGCCAGTCTCCAGACCTCAACCCCATAGAAAATCTGTGGAGGGAGTTGAAAGTCCGTGTTGCTCGGCGACAGCCCCAAAACATCAATGCTCTCGAGAAGATCTGCATGGAGGAATGGGCCAAAATACCAGCTACTGTGTGCAAACCTGGTAAAGACCTATAGTAATCGTTTGACCTCTGTTATTGCCAACAAAGGTTATGTTACAAAGTATTGAGTTGAATTTTTGTTATTGACCAAATACTTATTTTCCACCCTAATTTACAAATAAATTCTTTAAAAATCCAACCATGTGAATTCATGGATTTTTTTTTTCACATTCTGTCTCACAGTTGAAGTGTACCTATGATGAAAATTACTGACCTCTGCCATCATTTTAAGTGGGAGAACTTGCACAATCGGTGGCTGACCAAATACTTTTTTGCCCCACTGTACATCTGCACTTGGATCCTCCTTTAAACCTCCCAAACCTGACAGAAGATCCGACCAATTATGGATCCAGAGGATGTATACCCAGGGCTTGCTTCACCCTACCGGGGGACCCGGTTGGCGTACAGGACGCCATCGGGTCCGAAGCCGGGACGAAGTCCCCCCATGTTGCCTGCGCCGCCTACAACCATCAGGTCGGGCGTCCTCCGGGTCCACATTGGCCTCCCTGCTCCACTACAGCAGCCCCGACGGATCCCCACAGAGCCACCTCAATCCCAGCAGCCTCCCGCTGTTTTTGCTCTTCCTGCGGATCATGTCCAGAAGGTGGACCGTTTTTATGAGGACTACTTCCGAGCCCTCATCTCCAACGATGTCTGTCCACACCGTCAGCTACCGATACTGGAAGCCTTAGTCTCATTCTATGAGACCAACCCGAGCTTGGCCCTCTACCCGAAGCTCCGGGAACATCACGGGCGCGCCTCCGCCTCTCGGCTGGCTCAGCGGTACCTGGTGTGGTCTGGTGAGTTCACCTGCTGTACAGACTCTGCTCCTCCTCCTTCCAGTCCGGCTCCACAAGCCTCCAGGACTTCCAGTCCTCCCTCCAGTCCTGAACCCGTTCCAGTTCCTGAAACTGCAGCCCCTGGACCCTCCTGTGCCGCTGCAGCTCCTGAACCTGTTCCAGTTCCTGAACCTGTAGCCCCTGGACCCTCCTGTGCCGCTGCAGCTCCTGAACCTGTTCCAGTTCCTGAACCTGCAGCCCCTGGACTCTCCTGTGCCGCTGCAGCTCCTGAACCTGTTTCCAGTCCTGAGCCCGAGGTGGGCCTCTCCAGTCCTGTTTCCAGTCCTGAATTCGTTCCAGTTCCTGAACCTGCAGCCCCTGGACTCTCCTGTGCCGCTGCAGCTCCTGAACCCGTTCCAGTTCCTGAACCTGCAGTCCCTGGACTCTCCTGTGCCACTGCAGCTCCCGAACCCGTTCCAGCTCCCGAACCCATTCCAGTTCCTGAACCTGCAGCCCCTGGACTCCCCTGTTCCGCTGCAGCCCTGGAACCCTCCTCTCCTGAACCTGCAGCCCCTAGACTCTCCTGTGCCGCTGCAGCTCCTGAACCTGTTTCCAGTCCTGAGCCCGAGGTGGGCCTCTCCAGTCCTGTTTCCAGTCCTGTGCCCGAGGTGGGCCTCTCCAGTCCTGTTTCCAGTCCTGCACCCAAGGTGGGCCTCTCCAGTCCTGTTTCTGGTCCTGCGCCCAAAGTGGGCCTCTGCAGTCCTGTTTCTGGTCCTGCGCCCAAGGCGGGCCTCTCCAGTCCTGTTTCCGGTCCTGCGCCCAAGGCGGGCCTCTCCAGTCCCGTTTCCGGTCCTGCGCCCAAGGAGGGCCTCTCCAGTCCCGTTTCCGGTCCTGCGCCCAAGGTGGGCCTCTCCAGTCCCGTTTCCGGTCCTGCGCCCAAGGTGGGCCTCTCCAGTCCCGTTTCCGGTCCTGCGCCCAAGGCGGGCCTCTCCAGTCCTGTTTCCGGTCCTGCACCCAAGGCGGGCCTCTCCAGTCCCGTTTCCGGTCCTGCACCCAAGGTGGGCCTCTCCAGTCCTGTTTCCGGTCCTGCGCCCAAGGTGGGCCTCTCCAGTCCTGTTTCCGGTCCTGCACCCAAGGTGGGCCTCTCTAGTCCTTCTCCTGAGCCCAGCAGCCTGGCTCCTCTATCCCCGGAACCTGATCCCGACCCGGGCCTCCCGGAACCTGATCCAGACCCGGGCCTCCCAGAACCTGATCCAGACCCGGGCCTCCCGGAACCTGACCCCGACCCGGGCCTCCCGGAGCCTGATCCAGACCCGGGCCTCCCGGAACCTGATCCAGACCCGGGCCTCCCGGAACCTGACCCCGACCCGGGCCTCCCGGAGCCTGATCCAGACCCGGGCCTCCCGGAACCTGATCCAGACCCGGGTCCTCCTGAACTGTGCCTCCTGGCTGTTTTTCTGTTCGTCTGGTCCTCCTTCCTGGTCCCCCACCCTCCCTCCCTTGTTGGTTCTCCTTGGTCGTCCGGTGTCCGCCCCTAGGGGGGGGGGAGCTCTGTCATATGTCACCTCCCTTGTGTCATATGTCCCCCTCTAGTGTCCTGTCTTGTGCTTTGTCTGACCCTCTGCCTTTTGTCTCCCACAGGTGTATCCAATTGTCATCCTGCTACCTGTGTCTCGTCTTGTCATCACCTCCCCAGTATATCAGTGTGCCTGTCTCGTCTGTGTTTGTCGGATCTTCGTCTTCTCATCCCCTGCCCTAGTCTGTGTTGTCGTTTAAATAAATACCTATTTTTTATGTACATCTGCGCTTGGATCCTTCTTTAAACCTCCCAAACCTGACAACAAGGAAAATGGTCAGTTCCTTCCTTTCGGAGTCGAGAACCAACTGCTGTTAGGGGCATTCACTGTACTTTTAAACATCACAAAACCCTGCAGCTACCATTCAAAAATAAACCTCTAGAGTAGCATGGCATCCTACACAGGTTAGATTTGAAGGAACAGATGAACCAATGGGGCTTTGGGTTCACCATGTTTGCCTCCAGGCATCAGTTTGCACACACAAGGAATGGTCATAAGATGCCAAAGGCATCTCAGTCAACTTTAATGAAGAAACGTTGCTAGTGCAGGTCATTCAGCCTGACTTCATCAGATAGTTGAGGATTCTATTTCTGTAGAAATCTTTGTAATGTGGTCATCATGTTTATAAGCCCTGTCCTACAAATGCAACCCTTATAGTGTGAAAATAAAAAAAAGAAAACTGGTTGAATGTTTACATTTTTCCACATCTATACACTATTGGTCAAGTTATCAATTCTTCAGCCAATAAATGATCAATTATCAAAAATACAAATGAAGCTGTGAAGTAACTAATAAAAGAGATAACACAATAACAAACTTCAGCAGTTTAATGACCTATCAATCTAAAGATAACTATATATAACTTACCATACACTCACAAAGGATACCAGAGATGAAGACTCGAGACTGAGACTAGGGATGTCACATAAACAAAGACTTTAGACTTGACTTGGTGTCACCTTCTATAGACTCAAGACCTGACCCAAACTCAAGTTTTGGGAGTTTGTTCTGAGATCTGGACTCTTAAGTCACACAAACAAAAACAAAAAACTTTGATTGATCACCGATACTGATCACATGGATTGGCTGTAAATTTCACATTGTAGTAATGTGGGCTAATGGCTACTTGATTTGTGAAGAATGACCCATGTATCACCTTCATTGGGACAAAAACATGTTTTACTGACTTTTTCAAGAGAACAAAAAAAAAAAAAAAAAAACTTGCAGGCACAATTTA
>SSNR01000331.1:646411-664569 GCA_006937965.1 Callopanchax toddi
GTATGTTACACATATATGACATATTTATATATATATATATATATATATATATATATATATATATATATATATATATATATATATATATATATATATATATTTCCAAAGGCGTGACATGTCTGCATGACTGCCTCGCCACCCAACCTCGCCCTTAGGACAGAGTTCTGAACCAACCATTAATGGTGCAGTCCGTTCAGAGGAGGGCGAATCCCGGGATGCAATGAACTTGTGGTAGCTCCACGGATTTGCTGTGTGCCTAGTGACCTCTGGTTTAGGAGCTATTGATCAGCTGGTATGCTCAGCGCTGAACGGAGTTGATTAGAATTTGCAAATCACGTTTCTTTTCACGGAAATCAGATGATTTTGATCGGTGGCTGATCGATTGGAACATTCCTAGTATTAGTAGTCTTTGAGTCATACTTATGTCACACTAACAAAGGTTTGGGACTTTGCTTGGAATTAAAGTTTGAGAAAGTCTAAAAGTTGCACTCAAGTCGTATTAAGTTGGACTTGTTTTGGATACACCCTCTAAAGAGTCAAGACTTCACTCTGACTCAAGGTCTGCCAATTGAGTCTGAAGGTTGAACCACACAAAGCCACACAAAGACTTGAGACTTGACAGAACCAATTAAATGATGGTAAAATAAAACTCAAGCTCTAGCTAGTAGCTCCACAGATGTAGATGAGACCACTTTGAAAACTAAATGTGAAGATTTGAGCTAAAATGGTCCAATTAGATTTTATTATTTCATTTTAGATTAAAAACACTGAAATTTCTAAAAGCTGTGAAACAACAACACTTCAAACACTATCCCCTTTAAATTCCTAAAACAAGTGGTGTTGAATTACCAGGAAGTTGCAGTGGTTTTTGGTGATTGGTGCAGCCTAAACTATCTGATTTGTGGCACATTGTCCAAAAATCTTTGGTCAAAGTTGCAATTTTTTCAAGAATGTTTTTGTTTTGTTTAAGGTTTAATTTTGTTTATACAGTCAACCTCTTTACACACACTCACTGTGTGTGCTGTTTCACCATAAAATGATGTAATCTCCATGACAACAATGCTGACAGCCTGTCTCAGTGTCACTCAAACATTACAGCGTGAGCGGCTCGCTTTACTTTCACTTTCAGAGGTTCACCTCAAAAGATTGCTGGTTCAGCAGAAAGAGTTTAGAAAAGACAAGCGGTTACATTCAATTTACTTCTGCGTCTCCAAGTAATGTGACTTGCTCACGCTGTAACATCTGAGTGACGCTGTGATAGACTGTCAGCGTTGTTGTCATGGAGATTACGGCATCTTGTTGGTGAAACATGGGGCATTACAGTGTGTGTGTATAGAGGTTGACTGTGTTTGTGTATAAACAAAATAAAACCTTAAACAAAACAAAAACATGCTTGAAAAAAATTGCAACTGGTCAAATGTGTGGAAAAGTAGCAGGGATGGGTGGAAATTGCAATGCTGTGAATAATTTGTGACTAATGGTTGAATTTGCGTTCATAGTTTCGATCACAACATCACAACTTCCTGGAGGGACTGCATAACAGAACTATCCATCTAAAGATAAGATGTTTTAGTCAGTAAGATGTTTGAAACTTGTTGAAATCATTTTCCATGTAATCGATCTCTGGACTAATGCAGAAACATGTCTGTGGTGGTGGTGTTCACATAAACAGGACTGGATGCAATATCTAATTCAACATGTGTGCACAAAAATGCAAGAGGAAACACAAGTCCAGTAAGCAAAACGTATTTTAAAAAAGAGAAAAAATAAATGAAAGCTTGTATCTATCATTCATGTCTCACTTTCCTTCTCATTTCCTGTTTCCACATTTTCTGTCATTATCATTTATCTGCTTCTGTAAAATAAATCAGAAGCCCAGCCACAGAGTTAATTTCCTAGTCATTAGCCCTCTTAGTGTGTGTGTGTGCATGTGCGTGTGTGTGTGTGTGTGTGTGTGTGTGTGTGTGTGTGTGTGCGTGTGTATGTGTCTATAGGGAAGCCAACTGTCAGAGAAAATGACCGTTACGTGCGACGAGTTTTATGCAATAGGAGACAGAAGACCTTGGCCTGGAGTGAAATGACTGTGAAAGTAGGGCGATTTCTTTATTCTTGCCATGTTTCTCCATAGACTGTGTTCTCAGAGCAGCTCTGAATTCCTCTACTGTCATCTTTGACCAATAAACATCGTCTCATTCAGATTTTAAACAGGACTGTGTTTTATGGTTTGTATGCTCCAAGACTGGAAGTAAACAAATCTAGAGCCTACGGGGATTGGCCAAAATGTATTTGAGTTGCAGTGATTGTTCAGAGAAGAAGGCATATACAGCAAATACTAAGGTGATTGGTCACATTTGCAGAAAAGTTGTGGTGATTGGTGAAAATCGCAAGGCAGAGAACATTTTGTAACCAATGACTGAATTTGCGTTAATAGTTGAAACGACAACATTGCATTTTCCTGGGAGACTGATCCATGCCATAAATACCAGATTTTTGTTTGAAGGAAATGGATTATCTGGTTTGAACAACCTACACATACAGTACAAAAACACTTGCCTTAATTAACTGAGATAAACTGTTGCAATAGTTTCAATCAGCCTTCTTCTGTCTCCCTCTGATGATGTCATGTGAGTGGGAATCATAACATTTTTAGAAGAAGCTTTTTGTACAAAAAATAAAAAAATAAAACACCTGGCAGTTTTTTATTAAGTTTAGTAAGTGTGATCAATATTATTTTTGTCATTACATAGATGCATTACCATAAAAAACTAAATAGATGGACTTTAAAGTTTTAGAGCAAATTCACACAAAAATCTAATTTATGTGACTTTATTTGATCATTTGACACCTTTTCTAACAAACACACAGCTTCAGAAGAAAAAAGTAAAAAATAAAACCTCAACCTGGGTGCTCATTTATAAAACTTTGCGTAGAATCCTTACTAAAAATGTACTTAAGCTCAGCTATAAATTTTCACGTACGCAAATTCCATTTCTGATTTATAAAACCCTGCGGACGCTCAGATCCACGCAACTCTGCTTATAAAACACTCTCAGACCTAAAACTGTGCTCAGCTGTTTTTGGGTCAGAACCCTCCTCCTACACACCCACATTCTGCCATATACGGTCAATGCTAAGTACCTCATGAATAATTGCATATGCATAAGCCGGTGGGTTTCTGGCTTTTAACAGTAAATCGTGACAACAGAGAGGTTTAGAAAACGTGATTTTACAGAGGCTGAAACTCGAGGTGCTTGTGGTGGATGGACGGAAAAATGTTTTATTAGGTGGTCAAATGTTGACATGTTACGAAAACACGGAAGTGCTCCAAGACTCAGTCTCGCTGCAGCGCCGCTGTCAGTCTGACCGAGAGATCATTCAGGATGAAAGAGAAACATTTAATTTAATCCAAAGGGGAAGAAACGTCATGTTGTTCATCCTATCAAACAAATCTGGTTGATTAGAACCCGAGAACGGTCAGAAGCTGCAGCCGTGACACCGGGTTTTACATGGTTCTGATGATCTAACACTGGACCCAGTTCAGCACCTAGTTCATACGATGCTCTAGAGCAGGGCTATTCAATTCCGGTCCTCGAGGGCAAGTACCTACATGTTTTCCGTGCACCAACACACCTGATTCAATGATTGAATCAGCTCTTCAGAATGTCCTCAAGTTCTTCAGAAGCCTGTTAATCACCCATTGATTCAAACCAAGTGTGTTAGTGCACAGAAAACATGCAGGTAGTGGCCCTCAAGGACAGGAATTGAATAGCCCTGCTCTAGAGAATCTATCAGCTGATCGATCAGCCAGTCATCATTTAGAAATCTGTAAAAACTTTCCCCACATTCATCCGGAGTCTGCCATATACTAACTGAGCTGAGCAGTGCATCATGATCAAGTGTGACTGCAGGATTCCTAAGTCTCAGTAATCACAATTAATGCACCAATAAGTGCAGTTGTTATATAATCTGAAGACGGCTGGATGAACATAATGTGATTTTATTCTAAAATGCAACATATTTTCACTCAGATTTTATTTTTATTCTGTTCAGAGATGGGATGGGGGGGTGACTGTTGGTTTTGTGTGTCCGCGAGGGTCTACAAGTCTGAAATTGTGTCATAAATTCATAATCTTTCCATCTCACCAGCTGCACTGACTGGTTTCTCGTCTCCAACATGTGCATACGCAACGTCCAAAGTTTGCTTAAAGTTACTCACAGTTTTCCATTATGTTTTCTTTTATAAATGCCAAAGTTTGAGTAAAAAAGTGACTTACGCAAATGTTAGGCTCGTTTTTTGCATAAGCAAGTTTTATAAATGAGCACCCAGCAGGTTGTATTAAGAGATTAAAACAGGAAAGCCAGCATTCCCAGCTAGAACCACAGTAATGTTTCAGTAAACCAGTGAGTCAATACCGGCTCCTGTTTGGGTCGGGTCAGAACCACCCGACACAGTATTTCTCTCTGATTCTGTCCCATAAATCACTTCACTGATCAAATTAAATGATGAATACTTATTAAATCTTCTCTGATGTTCAGAGATTCTAATGAAATAAATCTGATTATCTGTCATTGTGACGTCTGCATGCTGCATGTGATCAGCAACTCCCGTCCCCGTGGGCCAGTATCCGGTTTTAGGCGTTTACCTGCTTTAACACACCGGGTTCTAATGAATGGATGATTAACTGACTTCTTCAGAACTTGACATGTTGAGGAGGTGATTCAGTCATTTGAATCGGGTGTGTTGAAGCAGGAAAACACCTAAAACCTGCTGGATACTGGCCCATTGGGAAGCGAGTTATATTAAAAACGTGGACTTAGGAAAACGATTAATGTTTAAAGACTTTAACACTGCTACATGTCTGTTCTTTGTAGACCGCTTCGGTCATTATTAAAAACATTATTAGAAAGAAGCTGATTGGTCCTGTCCCTGTAAATCAGTAACTACATGATCCCATCATAGTTCCCCCATGTTTTCCTCAGGTCAAAGGTCATGTTCACCTGAACCCACTGACCCCACAAAGTGTTAAACAATAACTCTTCTGTTTTTAATATTGTCATCATTATTATAACATGAATAATCCTGGCTTGATGGGTTTTTGACTCATTACAATGAGAGCAGTGTGTTTAGCTCCGTGTTCTCTCACCTGTCCTGTGACTTTTACTATTTCTATTATTTATTAGGTCTGTTTTGAAGTCACTGAGGATTCACTTATGTTTAAAACATGTAGGAAGTTGAAGAGCTTTCTCTCCTCTTTCTATTTTCTTCTTTTCTTTTCCTGTCTCTCACTCCTCATTTTAAAGTGCAGATGTTCAGTGGGGATGGATCTGATCTCTGAGCTGCTGTGTCACACCCATCTCTAATCTACTAATCAAGCCATGCAGTGCATCAATGTGACATCATCCCCTAACTGACGTCAAACTGTTGAGTCTCAATGGAGAAAGTCCAAACCTTGTATTTTTGAGTAAATCATCTCCATTTCCACTGAACCTCACATCTAATGATCTGAACAGCTCTTCAGTTTGATTAAGCATGAACTCCAAATGGAAGTGATGAAGTTGAACTTAACAACAAACAATGGAACTCTTTACAGTGTTCTAATGACAATAGTTAAAAAATGTAAAGTGAGCAAACATGTCAGCCTTTTGCAGAGATTTCCAAACATGAATGATTTTATTACCACTCCGTTGTACGTTGTAAGTTACTGCTGCCTCAGGGAAGGTGACTCAGACATATACAGTAAATAAAACAGCACAGAGTGACCTGGAAGGACCTGCAGAACAACGTAATCCAGTGTTAATCCAGACATCCACAGCCTGTGGGCCTCCATCCGGCCTCTATGTGGCATTTATGTGTTACAGCATTAAGCTAATCTTGGCCTTTCACAGCCAGAAAATTATATCTGCTACAACGCCCCAAAAGTCTTCACACATGTTCAACAAGCTCCACACAGGGAAGTCTGCAAACTGACTTCCAACTGAGCAGCCTGAAGCTGCTTTACTTCTAAATGAGATTTCTGATATGGTTATAACATTTACATGTATTTTTATATTGAAGTTTCATGTCACTGTGTGCTCTTTGGGCTCATTCCAAATTATAAACTATATCTAGTGCCCAATATAAACCCTTCTATCTGTTGAGCTGTTTTAACCCTTGTGAGTCCGTGCCACTTTTGTCAGACATAGATGGTCAGTAAGTAAGTTTTTGTTTACCTTCTTGGCAAGTTTTGACTCATGCCTGCGGTCTTCATCAGAAGTGACACGTCACACCTATGTCAAGGCGCATCTGAGACATGTGTCACGACATTGTGGAGGACTTTATGATGCAGAAATTAGGACAATACGCTGAACCGCTACTAGTATGGCAAATATAAATAACCTCCAGTACATGGACAAGGAGCATTTCATTGTGGAATATTTATGTAATTGAGCTTTTAGAAACAGAATATTCTAATAAATAGCTCACTGACTCATTGTTGAAGAATTAAAAGATAATCCCACAAAAGATGATGGGAGTTTTGACCAAATATAGACCCAAAGATGTGCTTCATACTTCCTGTTCTTAGGTCCAGAGAGATATTGTGACTATTGCATTATTTTGCAAGCTGCGTTCAACAGCGCTCCGCTTCAGAAACATGTCCTGAGAGACCAGAAGACTCGCCAAAGATGCAGCGTTACTGCTGAGCTGCACAAACTTCTCCTGTGGGACCCAGGCTTTACAGAGATGCACTGATCACCTATCACAGATTGTTACGACCCTAAAATTGTCTAGGAGTAAAATAAGGGTCTAACACAAAGGTGCTCCAGGACAAGGTGATAAAGGTTTTCAAAAGAAAAGTTTATTTTTTTCCTCCCACGATTACAACCCAGCAGGAAGAGGAACTGCGGAACTAAAGAAGTTAGAACGAAACTAAAAACTCTCTTCAACTAAAGAGAGGGGGGCTAAACAAACACAAAACGCTGGGGAGAAAACTCTACGACCCAGGAATATACAGTTAAACCTAATAAACTAAACTAACGAGGTATTTAAAACTAACTAAAGGCGCTCAGAAATAACGAGGATGGATTAACTAAGGACGCTCGGAAATATCGAGGATGGAAGTCACACTAATCTATAATACTAAAGTCAAAATGAAAATGCTCTTTAACGAGCAGCAGAATCCTGCAAACTACAAACAAGTACTGTTAATCTCAAACACCGCTAAACCTGTGAAACCACAGCTGTCGGGGACATCAGCTACCGTTCTGAGTCCCCCGTCTATCTGGCAGCCTGGGCCTTTTAAACTCTAGTCAGTCCTGATCAGGCTGACTACCAGCAGCTGCGTGATCTAACACAGCTGCGGGAAGATCGGCGTGCCGCTGTCCTGAGTGCTGAACCGGGAGTGCAGGAGCCAGCCTGCTCCGTCGCTGTCCTTGGTTCTGAACAGGTGAAGGCAGCAGATCGGGGCAGACTGGGGAACTCCTCCTCATGACAGCCACACGTAACACAGATTCATGTACAGGTTCAAGGTCTCAAACATAAACAAAATTTATTCTGTTTCAAAATCTGAAACTACCTAGTTTCAAAACACAAGAGACAAATACGTGTAGACTAAAGTCAAAAAGATCAACTTAACCACCGAAGCACATCACACAGTTGTTCCTCATACAGCTTAACAGATCAGAAAAAAACTATACATGTCAAGTCAGCTGTACTTGTCAGATGTTGTGTAAATTATTTTTTGTATCATGTAACAATATTTACATACTGAGGTGGATGAGTAAAGGGAACAAATCAACACAAGAAAATGCATTAGTGGAAAAAAGGAAGGAAGAGGGAGAAATTATTCATACATTTTAAAATCTGAGCAGGTCTGACAGTTTTCTGCTGGAGGGTGACTCGCAAGTCAGTGAGGGTCCAAAAATAAAGAGGATGAAGCAGGGACTGAACTAAGATACTTTATTGTAAATAAGGTGTGGCTTACATGGCAGCAAAAACACAAAGCCTACGCTCTAAAAACCAAGGAGACCAGGAACAGGATGGCACACAGGGCAGGACAAACAGAGGATCTGACAGGAAGTGAATAGACAAGGGTGCTTAAAAACAGTGATCAGGGTAACAAGACACATCTGTACAGATACAGGAGGAAGAACACAATGAAGAAAACTGAACACAAGGTGACCAACTGTGACAGTGACAGTCTTGGCAAATTGGAAGCTCCATCGTTATAACCAAAAGCTGCTTAAATAGTTAATGTCCATGGAGAAATGTTCATTCACAAGAAAAAATAATTAAATAAATAGAGTAAAATAAATATTTAACAATATATAAATAAATATGTATATGTGCAGATATACATAAATGCAAAATCTACTGAGGAAGACGTAAATTATAGGACTAGATAAGTCATAGCTCAGACCCTCCAGGAAGTTGCGATGTTGCGATTGCAACTATTAACGCAAATTCAACCATTTGCCGCAACAAAGTTGCGGCCTTGCAATTTTCACCAATCAGCGCAACTTTTCCGCAAATCTGACCAATCACCTTAGTATTTCCTGTTTTGTGCCTTCCTCTCTGACCAATCACTGCAACACGGATACATTTTGACCAATCAGCGTCGCCTCTAGCCTTTATTTACTTCCTGCCTGGTATCCTCGTCTTTTTTGAACGAGCCAGAGCGATGAGAGAATGTGTGATAAACGGTCGCATTTGCCGTCAAATATTACGACTAAACTACGCGCTAGTCAGTTCCCCAATATACTACATGAAAGTGGTGGGAAACTGTTCTGCACTATTTGCAACATTGTGGTGGAACACAAAAGAAAGTTGTCGCTTGACAAGCATTTTTCCACCGCAAAACATGCTAGGAGAATGGCTGAAAAGCGGAGAGCACAGAGCCGCCAAGTTACCATGACGGAGGCTGTGGCGTCTACCTCGGTTTCAAGTGCTGAGAGAAACAAGGTGAGTTTGATATATGTCATTAGACAATATATGAAAATAAAGAGATGCATATTTCTCTGTGTTAAACTGTGTGCTGTGCCAGCGGGTTAATGAGGAGTGAAAAAAGTAAAACGGGTGAGTGCTGTCAGCGTTAAATTACCTTTTAACATACTGGTAGTTTGTTTAAAAAACGCAAGTGACGTGAGTCTTCAGCGCACACATTTGTGATTTTTTTCTGCTGAACCAAGAAACCTTTGAAGTGAGCAGCTCTAAAAGTGAAAAATAAAGCTGTAAAAAGTAAGCTGCTCTTGCTGTAACGTCCAAGTAAATTCATTTTGGCAATTGGCATAGCTATTTTTTAGCATGCAGTGCTTTTTAAGGCACATGTGTTTTTGGTTCACAGTTCAAAAAAGTATTTGCATTTATTTTAGATGGTTTCTTATTAATAAACATAAATTAAGTATATTTTGTAACTTTAAAAGTAGAAACATGAAAAATATTATGTTAAGGTCCATTTAGAACCTGTGATTGTAATTAATTGCAAGTTAACTTTGGACAATTTACAATTAATTATGATTTCAAATTTTACATTGAATGACAGCCCTAAACTGAGTCAATTAAAACACAAGTGGGTTTAAAACAATAGTGAAAAAAACAACAACATAATATATGATTATAAATTTTTTTAGTTGGACAATTGTGAATAATTTAATTAGATTTATTGCATTTATAAGTACTTAACATATATACCTTTCTTTCTAGATTTCTGAAGAGTGGGTTTCTACCTGCACCGCAGTCAACATTCCCCTCTCTCAAAGTGACCACCCTGCCATGCGAAAATTCCTCAAGGAAAACGTTATCAATGGGGGAGCTATCCCAGAATATCATCAGCTTCAAGAAAAATACTTGGGCACAGTTTACCAGAAAGAAAAGGAAGCACTTAAAACAGATCTTGCAGGAAAGCCTGTTGCTGTTATATTTGATGAGACTCCAGACGTCTAGGGGAGATGTGTTATAAATATTCTCATCGCACCCCTGGAAAAGGATGATTCTGGGGAGGATTCTGGCCTACCTTGCAGACACAGTCTTCCTACAAGAGTGCAACCATTCTACTGTGTCCGTCTCTGTGGTCAAGTGTCTGCAAGAATACAACATTGACAATGAGAATGTAATTGTGTTTGACACAGATAACGCAGCTTACATGAAGAAAGCATACAAAACAGCACTGCAGTCTCTTTTCCCAAACTCCCTACATGTTACATGCGTGGCACACATAATGAATCTTATTGGTGATGCTTTCCGAAGACCATTTGAGAAGCTAAATGCATTCATGATGAGCTTCTCCCAGATGTTCTACCAAGCAGACTCTCGTAAAAGAAGATAGCTAACATTCATGGCGGGGAAACTTCCAGCTGGAAAGAAGCCAACCATGGCTCCAAATCCTTGCTCTACAAGATGGAACTCCTGGTTCATTCTGGAACTTCTTGACATCTTCCAGAGTCGCCGTCCTGCAACCACCAAGATTTTTAACTATCTTGAAGATCTACAGATGAACTTTGCTGCAAACAAACAGCTGCAGCATGAAGCCTGTGCTGTGTACTTTGAGGGTGTTGATGTCTCCTTTGCCATGAAAACAGAGATTCTCAACACAGTGGAGGAAGCCTACAACAATGCAGAGGAAAAGCTCAACAAATACATGTCAGATGGGCAACCTGCAATCAACTTCCTTCAAGAAGTCAGGCTATTTGATTCTCACAACACATCGGTTATGAGTAACAGTGCTTCAAGCTACAAGCACATCCCAAGTTTCAGTGCTGTGCCTCAAGATGAGTTTGAGGCTTATTTCTACTACTTGGGTCCAAAAGCACTCAAAGCATCAGCATGTGGAGTGATCGATCTAGATGTGTTTTGGGATGGCCTGCAAGAACGACTTCCTGTCCTCAGCTCCTTGGCTAAAAAATACAAAGATGTGATCATAAATTGAGCAGATGCTGAACGAAGCAACAGCATTTACAAGCTGGTGTTATCCAACAGAAGAAGATTGATCACAAACAAAAATCTCAAAGCTTTGGTCTTCTTGTATCATAACCAGCGCCTCACTACTGGGGCATTTGCAAGAGATGTGATGGTGGATGTTGAGGAAGATTTGGAGGAAGACCTGGAGGCCATTTAAGCAGCTTTCATGGTTTTCATGTGGGGGGTTTTTGTGTGTGGAGTTCTAAAAGTGTTTCTAAGCAGTTTTTGTTACAGTTGAACAAATGGCTTAGTTAAAGTTACAATTTCTATACAATTTTTATTTGCACTTTGATTTGTTGCAAAAAGAAAGTGAGAGACAGTAAACAGGGTTTGCTGTGCTGTGTGGACAGTTAATGTTTCACTTGATTGAACAAAATGGAATTCTTTTGCATGTTGACAATTCCTCAGAACAATTTTTTTTTGTGTTAAGGGTGCTATTTTAGGAATGTACTTGAAATGGTTATTTGCACTTTAAATAGTTAACAATATTGAAAGGATGTCTTTTTTGTGAAGGTTAGATGCTGCACTTGCAACTTCTTTTGTAAAGACCTGTTACGGCCAAAAATAAAGCAAAAGTAAATCACAACTTTGATCGCAACTTTTTGAAAAATGTGCCGCAAAATCAGTCATTTTAGGCCGCAACAATCACAAAAAAAACGTCGCAACTTCCTGGAGGGACTGATTATTGATAATATTACATTTAACATGAATTTCAGCTCTGGAGTGTAATAAACAGAGTAGTATGCAAATAATTATTCATGTCATTCTGTTATGGTGACAACAGGAAGAACAATTATTATACTAAATACAATAATAAGGTTCTTTTCTTTTGGGTACGCCAGCACTTGTAACTCTATTGCTATCTACACAAATGCAAAATTATTACACGTTCACATTGTTTCAAAGATAACCTCATGTGTGTTAATTAAAGGAGAGAAAAGATTAAGTGAAATAATATTTACAAGAGTTTATGAAAAATAAACATTTCCATCCATCACTATGTTTTCTACACCTGCTTTTCCTCGTTCAGGGTCACCCGAGTGCTGGTGCCTTTCACCAGCAGTCGTTGGTTATGAAGCGGAGTACTTCTTAACAGATTCACATTAGCAACATTAACCCATTATCCTACTTTCCACACCACTTGGAGGAGCAATATACAAGCAGGTAGAGTAGGTGACACAGGTGATAATGGTCACACTGATGGTCATTTTGATTTATAGCAGCTGTAGAATCAGCCCCAAACATATCACCTCTTTGCTTTTTTTTCTAAATCTGAATTACCCTGCAGCAACATACAGATTAAAACAGTTTTTCTTCTTCTCATTCTCTTTTCTAGTCATTCACTCCATAAAGCTTTCCCAAGGTGACCCTCTCTCCCTCCACTCCTTCTTTCCATTTAATACCTCCCTAATACTCTGTCAGTCAGAACAGAGAGTGAGGTGTGTGTGTGTGTGTGTGTGGGAACATTACCTGGTATTTGTGTGTGCATGTGGTTTGCATGTCAATAAGGTGAGAAACAGTCAAGTAGCTACTAAAGAGGAGGGAAGACAGAAGAGAGAGGTAGAGCTGAAACAAAGTGAGGTGGGATGACAGACAGAGGGGAAAGGAGAAAATAAAAGGGAGGATAAGGTAATGATTGCTCAGATCACAGGCAGCAGGCTGATGTCTTGTCAGGTGAAGCTGTTAACTTGTCAGTAACTCTGTGTGCTCAAAGATCTAGCTGTAAAAAGAGTCTACTATAAAAAGCAACTGTATGCATACTAGAAAAAGCCTGCTCTGAACTTCAGCTGATGAATGAAATAAAGTTAATCTCTTCTGTTCTTTTTGTCACAAGAAAGGTTTAATTTTTATCTCTGCCAACGTTCTCAGACTGTAAAACTCCTCCAATCAGAGGAAAACTGGGAGCTAATTAGCTGTGGCCAGAATGTAGCTCCAGTCATCACTTGTTCAGTCAGAATCTCTTGGTTTTATAGTTATAGACGATGCAAATCAGGTACCATATCACAGAGGGATCATGGAAGAATCTAGACTTTACATCAGGACTGAGTTTGCTCATCAGACCGAAAAAGAAACACCTCGCTTACATGCTGTTAGCTAGCTACTCATGCTGTTAGCTAGCTACTCATGCTGTTAGCTAGCTACTCATGCTAATAAATAGAGAGCTAGAGTAAAAATAGAGAAAACACGTTCTTCTTCATTCTTAACATTAGAACATCTGGAGTTTCTTAGTTTGAATCCAGAACAATCGTAGGAAAAAACGAGTCCAACAAATTTCAGTTCTATGGTTTAAAATATCTGAATAAAAACATAAATGGGACTTTTACTAGGTTGTAAAATTATTGTTATGTCGAAGCGCCTCACTTCCACACTGCTTGGATCCTCCATTATTGCGTGCTGGCACATTTTTCAGCAAAACATGCCGGAAGTGAGTAGAGCTGGGTACCGTTAAATATTTTTCGATACTACTACTTTAACGATACCTAGTTTTTGATACTGGTACTTTTTTTGGTACCTATATGTATAATTGTGAGGAAAAAATAACAAGTAATAATACATATTAAACGTTTTTTTAAAATAAAAAATGCATAAACCATCGTTTTTTGGCATATTTATGCATTTACTACTAATAGTATTGCTCACCTCGGGAACTTTCTGTTATGCCACTGTCTCTCCCCTCACACACCTCCGGCTATAGCAGAGGCTGGAAGCTCGGAGTCGGACTGAATACGATGCTGCAGCTTGCAAGTTAACTCCATATGCGATGCGTGGCTTCGACTAATTGCTGGAATTCCTGTTTTTCGCAACACAAATCTCATAGCATATGTTACATTTTGCTCTGTTCCCGTTTACCTTTCCAAAATGCAGCCAAACTTCAGAGTTTTTTGCAATTTTTAACCCAAAACTCGCTACGCTAACTATTTTGAAAGGGAGGGGAGGGGCTCTCTCTGTTCGTCCACATCTCACCTGTGTCTCCACCCGTGCAGCAGCGCCAGTGGTGAAATGAAGCGGGTCATTTACAGGGGATTTTATAGTAAAAGTACCAAAGTTGGTACCATGTTTCTTCGGTACCGGTGCCTACCTACCGTCAGCTTTTGGTCAATACCGGATTAGTACCGTGTTTCAGTGCCCAGCCCTAGAAGTGAGAAGAGGAGAGACACAGCTTCAATTTTAAGAAAAAATACCCAAAAAGAGTCCCACCCCGCAAAAAAAACCCAACATATTTTCATCTAGCAGAAAACAAACGTTTAGACATAGAAGAAAAACCAGGGTGAATATTAGCATATCACTTTTATGACTGGTGTTTTGCACTATCTTGTCAATGTGGCAATGAGCAGCTCCATATCCGGGGAGGCCAACAGATTATAGCCAACGGGAGGGGTGAGAGCTCTCAGACTGTGTTTGTGTAAAATAGCTAGCTATACCTAGCTTGTCTGCAAATCACACAATGCAGCTTTAAGGAAAAACCAAGGATTACTGCTGCAATCAGCTGATCTCTCTCTCTAATCTTATACCTCACATTTGGATGCTAATATTAGTAGTCCATCACTTCTCTGTCCTAGACCTAGCAGTTTTTATATCATCTAACTTTGTAGTGGTACTCTGAAAAGACCAGAGGGATTTTCCACAAAGTTATCCTCTGAACAGTTATGATAGAGAATTAGCTGCTAAAACTTTCTTGATTCTTTCATTTTTCTTTCTCTTAAACAGAAAACTAAGCCATTAAGCTCAAACTACTGTTTGCAGCTCCTGGTCTTCAAGATTCACAGTTGATTTTGCTCCCAGGAAGAGAAAGGTGCTAAGAGATGTAATAAATCCTACCAATGACCGTCCCTGACAACAGGTTGGTCCCCACCTCCTTTATACGCTCTCTCAGCTCTGAATGACTTGGGATTATTTATGTACTTCAACATTAAGCCTTTTCCTCTCTCTCTCCTGTTATTTTATACCTCTCTCTCCATCACACACATGGGCTATTTTACGTCTCCTCACTATTCATGTAGCAAAGCATATATCTTTTCTCCTTCCATATTTATGAAGTGTTCGTTGGCCCCCTGGCGCCCCATAGTTAGGTGTGTGTTTTTATGCCTCCATTAAACGACACACTCCAGCACACCCCACTCACGCTTAATAAATGAAATAATTGCACCCTTTCTGACAGGCCATATGTAAGATCTATGTGTGTGTGGTGTCTATTAGTGTGAAAGCTTGCCTTTATGATCTGCTGATGTCCTGGTGATATTTAAACCCTCAGACCATTCTGACAGGATGTAAAAGTCTCCAAACTCTGGTCTCTGCAGCCTTTCATAAAAGGCACATGAGCAGAGTCATGCTATCATTAGCTGAATTTCATCACAAACATTATCTGCCCTGAAGATCTAAAGCTGTACTCATAAATTCTCCTCCCAACTACCATATTAATAACTAATAAAAATGATGTAGTTTAGCATTGCAGAGCGTTCATCACTCAGTTCCCTTTAATATTCCCAAGATGTGTCTTCCTGTCAGACTACTAGCTAAAGCCGTTCTGAGGTGTGTGTGTGTGGGAAAGCATATCAAACCTGATGTATGATGCTCCAGTGACAAATGTGCCTAATAGAACTGTAATTCTATAAACATACAATCCACTTTAGACACCAATAAACTGCATCAGTGAAAAACAAAGTCTTGGTGTGGCCCTCATCAGAAATACACCAGAAAACAGGAGACATGGTTTTCATCAGCCGCTCATTCAGGTTCACTGTGACAGTTAGCAGCCATGTAGGGCCCGTCGGTGCGGTGCACCGGGCCCCAGGGGACCCAAAGAGGGCCCCTCCATCAATGATATTATTCTCCCAACGGTGTTTCTGCAATCAAATCGACAGTAACTCTTATATCCGAGCCAGTGAACGCAACATAAAGTCAGCCGTAGCGGGAGAGTCGGGAGAGACAGACGCCTGTCAATCATGGTGACTGCGGCGAAAAATGATCCAGAAATTGGACATTTCTCAGGAGAAATAGAAAAGTGAGCATTTATTTATCTAAACCCGTGAGTTTAGTGTGTGTTAAGATGCTGGCTGTGATGGAGTCTGACCTGGAGAAACTTTACTGAACCAGAGTTTACTGGACCAGTTCCAGCACGTCTGCATCTGGATGAATGACCGGAGGTCAAAATACAGGTAAATTAAAATATTTTTAAATGAAAATGGCTAAGAAGATTTTTGTTAACCAGGATTTTAAACTTTTACCATAATTTCCTGGTAAAAAGAACCACAAACCCTCATGAGCTCCATTCAGTAAACCTGACTAAGTAAAGTACTAAGAAAATAAATAAGTACTAAGTAAATAAAAATATACTTTCAGTATTTCTGAAGCAAGACCAGGATTCAATTCTTGTCTCTGTTAGACTCAAACTTATTTTCAAGACCAAGAAACCAGAAAACAATCAGCCAATAAAATTCATTTTTCTTTTAATTAAGTCAAACCTATCAGAGCCTTTATGTCTCTTGTCTACAGAGATTTACTGATCCTTTCCTACAGAAACTAACACTTTGTTCTGCTCAGGTAAATCTGACATGTTTATTATTTTGTTGACCACATCAAAGTGAGAAAAAAAATCACAATAGAATTATTATTTCTTCATGTGTCAATACAAATCTTAGTGAGAACTTTATACTTAATGATTTTTCCATCTGTCTTGAAAGAATTGGACATCACTGGTTTACGTTCTGAATGTGGCCCTCAGACTTTGTTTTCTGACAAACATTCTATTTTGTTTTACTGTAGATTTTTTCTTTATTTAAAACATTTAGCTAGATATCAGGGCTTATCAGTATCAGTACTCTGCTTCCCTCCTCTCTCAGATCAGATCCATCTGCGATCATCACAACTCTTTTCACAATAGTATTTAGTGATTTGATTGGGGAGGGGCGCCTAAAGTAACTCTATACCCTAGGCCCAGCTCAACCTTGCTACGCCACTTGTATGGGAGGTGGGGTGTAACATCTTAGTAAATGCAGCGTGACGTGGACATGAACAATTCTGAATCAGTTTAAAAATGTTAAACTGGATTTTAATAACAATGTCTGGGAATGGAAAAGGCAGAACTTTAAAGTGAGGAGGTGAAGCAACATGATCATTCATGGCAGGGGTGTCCAGACTTTTCAAAATAAGAGCTAAAATGTCAACAACAACAACAACAACAACAAAATAATAAATGTATATGTTATAAATGTAACATTTTAATGAACAGAATATTTTTCTAGAAAAGAATCTGAAAATCTTAAGATTAAAAACACAAAGGGTTTTATGTTTGCCTTAATTTGTAAATAAGCATCAAATCCATGTTTTCTAGTTTCTTGAAACCAAATTTTTATTAATCCACAGCAACAAGAAGAGGGTCTGGGTCACACCCTCTCCAGTGATGCTGCTGGATTTAGTCAGGTTTTATGAATGAGGCTGATTTTAGTCAAAGTCAGTGAAGGTTTGTGGCTCTATTTTACCAGGCCCCACATTACAGTAGTAACTGTTTATCTGCATCAACAGCTCTCTCTCTTTCTCTGCTGCTTTAATTCATTGAGTCCATTAATATTAATATACACATTATTTTGTCAAAATTTTAGCAACAGTTGGTCTGTGTTTAACCTTTTAAAGTTCCAAATGTCCATAAATGTATCATTTTCTCTGTGACAGTCAGTTTGAAGTGTTTGAGGGGTAAATTTAAAGACATATCAACTAACCTTGTTTATATTTTAAACCAAACTAACTTAAATGTACTGTAATATAAGTCATTCAATAAATAATCATCAAATTAAATGAAAACAATGATTAAAACTAGTTTGAGACCAAAAGTGAACTCCTCTGGTACAGAACTTTCTATTACACCTAATCATCTATTTTGTCATGGTCCTTAATTGCGTGTGTGTGTGTGTGTGTGTGTGTGTGTGTGTGTGTGTGTGTGTGTGTGTGTGTGTGTGTGTGTGTTTTCTGTTGAGAGTGAGATCTCCTCCTGCTTGAATCTTTGGGCGCATGATGCTGCAGAGCACCTGTGAGCAATCAGACTATAGGGACTTACAACGCTGCTTTGCCTGACGATCAACCAGCTGCCAAGTCCCTCTGACCACCACCAGTAGGCAAGGTGGGTGAAGTGCCTTGCCCAAGGACAAAACGACAATGCAACCCAGCCAGAGCTGGGATGGAACCGGCGACCCTCCGGTTGCCAGACCGGCTACTCTACCAACCTATATCA
>SSNR01000331.1:664601-675532 GCA_006937965.1 Callopanchax toddi
ATAGTTAAAGTCTGAGGTGTTGGGCTCTTTGTTTCCACCTCTCTTGTCTTGAAAGCATCGGGCCCTGTTAAAGTGCCCTAATGAGACCTTGAACCCAACCCGATGCTGACCTCTGACCTGGACATGTGGGGATTCAATATTTGTTTCCTTCATGCTCACTGAATAAAATGAACAGAGGTAAAAGAGAGAGCAGCAGCAGAGAGGTGGAGTGGGATGGACAAATGAAGAATGGGAGAAAGCCAACGAAGAGAGACAGGCAGAATCAGAGAGGAATTATGGAAATGTAATATCCGGCTGATAAATCATGGTGAGTGTCAGGTGCTCAGTCATCTGATAATGTGACAGGCAGAGGGCTGATGGCTTCCTCCCAGCCCACTGCTAATTATAGACTCCTAATGAACCCTGGTCCAGTGTTATCAAGCGCATGTCTGAAAATAATCTCATCTTTGTTTGTGTTTTATTTTTGGTACAAATAAACTCCAGCCCTTTAATCTGTGACAGGAAACAAAACAATGCCATGTGTGCTGATTTAAAATACAAACGTCTTCATACTGAACCGAGGCCAGATAAGACTATTAAAATGATGTTACTTTTTATGGAATAAAGTAGTCATCTTCTATGTTTGTTTGACAAAACACTAATTTACCTTCTTCAGTTTGTTTGAGGGATTCCTTCTTTTTAACAATTCTTTTTTACAGAAACACTTATCTAAACTTTAACAACATGTGAAATAAAAACACCTGCTCTAGGTGGTAGTATGCATGATATCATAAAAATGTCTTTATTTCATTGTTCCAGAAAGTTTAAACAAATCAAAACTGAACTTCTTGTCATGATTTGGTTGTGTAGGACACACTGTGCAGGTAGTAACCTCTTGTTTGCATTGCAAACTCTCTTTCTGAGCATGCTCAATGAGCCACAATGTTACTTTGTTTTGTTGTGACATAAACTTCTGAGCATGCTCAGTGGGACAAATCATGACTTCTTTGTATCGTCACATTTCTTTTTGAGCACGCTCAGTAAGACATAACCAGACCTCATGTTTGTATCATGAACTCTTTTTCTGAGCATGCTCATAGTGACACATCATGACTTCAGTTTATGACTTGACTTTTTGGTTATGCTCAATGAGCAACCATTTGACTTTGTTTAGTTGTGACATAACTTTCTGAGAACGCTCAGTGGGAAAAATCATTACACCCTTGTAGTTTCCTCTATTTTTGTGTGCAGTCAATGTGACACATCATGACTTAATGTTTGGATCATGACCTCAAATTATGAGCACGCTCAGTGAGACTAATCCTGACTTCTTTGTATCGTCACCTCTCTTTCTGAGCATGCTCAGTGTGACACAATGTGACTTTGGTTAATGACCTCACTTTCTGAGCATGTTCTGTGAGACACATTATTACTTTGTTTTGCTGTGACATGACTTCTGAGCATGCTCATTGGGACAAATCATGACGTCTTTGTGTCGTTACCTCTCCTTCGTGTGGTCAGTGAGACACATTGAGACTTACTGTTTGTAGCATCGCCTCTCTTTCTGAGCACACTTAGTGAGACACATCCTGACCTCTTGTTTATATCATAACCTCTTTCTGAGTTTTATCTTGACCTTACTTTCTGAGCATGCCTAATAAGCCATGATGTTACTTTTTGTTGTGACATGACTATCTGAGTACGCTCAGTGGGACAAATTGTGAGTTTTTGTATTGTCACCTCACTTTCTGAGCATGCTCAGTGAGACACATTCTGACCATTTATGACCATTCGAGGCAGAAGGTGAACTGGAGCACAGGAAGACGCGGTGAGGACAATATGGAATGACAAAGATGAACTGACAAGGAGTGACAAGATCAGGTAGTCTAAGTACACAGGGGAGGGTGATCAGGAGAGTTGGGAGCACCTGTGAAGGATTAGCCAAGGAGACAGTGATACAACAGGAGGGTTGACCCAGGAATCACAGAGCACCAGACCTAAAACACTGACTAAAACTTGAACTACACACACCGGGCTGAGACCATGACTCTTCTTTAAGTTTTTTAACTCTTTAAGCGCCAAAGTCGCAATATTGCAACAAGGCTCATTACTGGCATTTTCAAGGTTGTAAGAGGGGAAGGATTGGGGCAAAAATTGGCTTCAAAATCTTACCATGTGAACTGGTTTAAAAACAGCTTCATAGAAAAAGAACAGAATGAATCAGCTGGATCAAATGATCTGATCAAAGAATCTGAGAATCAGTGCGTTTTACTGAAATAATTACCAGTGTGTTCCCTGACTGAGGATGACATGTTGACCTTCTTCCTCTAAAGACTGCTTGAACATTTGAGTTGAACTTTGATGTGCCCTTAATACTCACCACCACAGGAGAGGAGTCAGAACAGAAGAATTACAGATGAGCCAAGACTCAATCTAATGGAGAACTGAGGGAAATACATTCTGATTAGGCAAACACAAATGATGCTTTCATGTTTTTCTGCCATAATTTCAAATGATGTGTTTTAATATGCATCACGTCTGAGTAAGAATTCAGGTCAGCCATTTCCTCTGACATCTTTTCTAATTTCATCTTGTAAGTCAAAAGTGTTGCTGCACAAAGCATGAAAAAGCTATTAAGTCAAATAAAAACGTGAGCACATTAAAGATTCATGATATGAAAATGTGAAAATACAAAACTGCAGTTCAAAGAAACTCAAATAAATCTGAAAAAATGGAAAAAGACAAGCTAAGCAAAAAGCAGAGATCTGGGTTTCATTTGGAGTTTTATATTTGTCTGGTTTGGCATCATAAGAAGAAACCTCTGTAAACAAATGTACGTTTTCTGCTTTTGTCATGTTTTCCTCTAATGAAAATATTAAGATTGTCTTAGAAAAATTTTTCCGAAACATAAATTTAGTTTGATAAGAAGCAAATAAAGCAGTGAAAGAGACAATGGAGTTCAGTAAGATGAAAAAAGAGTTGTACAACTTTATTTATTATTAATCAGTTGTTAAAAGATTGTGCTCCAGTTCACTTAGAACAGCTCATGCCATTTAATCCCTACTCAGGTCTTTAACAACCACGGGTTGTCTTCACCTCCACTTGTTTAACCCCCACAGGTCAAAGCTTCAGCATCTTCAGCACAGCAACAAGCCACCTACTGTTTAACAGAAGATCCAGTCTCTGTCACGATCTTCATCGCTGCTAGAGGCAGTGGTCAGGGTACGCAAACTGTGGTCATGAACAGGAACAGGAACCAGGAACCAGGAACCAGGAACCAGGAACCAGGAACCAGGAACCAGGAACCAGGAACCAGGAACCAGGAACCAGGAACCAGGAACCAGGAACCAGGAACCAGGAACCAGGAACCAGGACTATGGAGGCTTGAAGGCTGTGAGGTAAACACAACAGACGATCTCGCACTGAGGAGCTGTAGAACTGTGGTTAATATAGTCAGAGGAACAGGTGGAAACAATTGATGATGATTAGCCGGTGAGGGAGGGGGCAGAGAGCAGGAGCGAGTTTCATGACACAGGTGAGGGAGGGGCAGAGAGCAGGAGCGAGTTTCATGACACAGGTGAGGGAGGGGCAGAGAGCAGGAGCGAGTTTCATGACACAGGTGAGGGAGGGGCAGAGAGCAGGAGCGGGTTTCATGACAGTCTCATTAGTTACTGAATTCCAACAGTACCATATTTGCCTGAAGATCAGACAATCTCAAGTCTTTCTTTCTGGGCTCTCCATCTCCTTCCTCCCTCTCTGACACACTGTATTTTCCCTCTCTGACACACTGTATTTTTTGAGTGAAACCTTGACAGCTTTGTTTGCTGATTTTGCTGTTTATCACCATAAGCTTAAAGTTCATATCAACGTGTCTCTTTATTTGCTAGTTCACTTGATTAACTTTTGAGCTGCTATGTTCAGAATGTCCACTCGCCATCAGGCTGCTGTGGCTGATTTGTGTGTGCGTAGCTACATTCAGGTCTCTATTGAGAGTCATCTGGCTGACAGCAGCATCCAGTCACCTGTTGCTAGTCACGTCAGTTCTGAGTCATCACACTTGTTATCGACAAAGTATAGACCACAAATCTAAGAAGAATCTGTTTTTCACATGAGTTGGAGGAAAAAAAGCTAGCCGGCCTCTGTTCAAGAAGACTTATTTAATCACAAGGGGTAATCTGAGGGCATAGTGAAGCAGCACAGACATACACACCATCACCATACAATAAGAAGGCTTCATAGAAAGAACAACAAAGAAAGGATCACCATGGAAGTGATCGATAGTGAAAGAGGCTGTAACCAGAATGCAATATTTTACACAATATCAAGCATCTATTTAAATATACACAAGTATAAATGCATATATATCTATTAGGGGTGGAGTCGAAGCCGAATACGGTATTCGGAAAGGCACAAAAAATACTTTTTTCCGAATACATATTTCAAACAAATAATTTTAAAAATATTTGTATTCTAGAACAAGACAAACTTTATAAACAGCTGCGTTTCCTCATCAGACGCATGATTGGTTAGTGATGTTCAGGAGTCAGGATCCATCAGGCTTTGTTTTTTAGCCGGTTCCAGGCATGGACTGGCCATCTGGTGTAGCGCTGGGTGATTTCAGGCCGGTCCATAACGCCTTGGAGTGACGCCGGAGGAGCTGGTGGAGGTGGCCAGCAAGAGGACGGTCTGGGACTCCCTAGTTGGGATGCTGCCCCCACGAACCGGACTTGGATAGGCAAAGGAAGACGAGACAAGACGAGAAGAGAGACGAGACCACCCACTGCGGAGCGCTGGTGCGAATGCCTGGTGCTCCTCACAAGCCCGCGTCACATGAAAATCCACAGACGTATCCGTCATGCGTCTGGCTGCTGCTGGATTGCTGGGGCTGGGGGGCTGATTATAGCTGGGATGGCCAGTTGGAACCTGTCCCCCATTCAGTGGTGTTGCCTCTGCTTCTTCACTCCAACCTCCTAATATACAACACTAGAGATTTGGGCTTGGGAGTGGGGCAGAGGGTGTGAGAGGTCTACCTTTTGGCACCTTTAATAGGCTTTCTGTTCAACCCAAGAAGGTAAAATCCCTTCTAACGCCTCTGTTTACTTTGGTTGACGATTGTGAGAAACACTTATTCTTTCAGAGTAATTGCTGCACTTGAAGGATGGGATCCAGAAATTTTAAATCCATTTAAATTCAGTCTGCTTAGCAGAAAACTTCATTCATTTTGCATTTGTTTCTCATTGCTTATCCTCTAACGCATCCTGCTCTTATTAGTTCTCTGCCCTGGATACAAGAACAATAACCCCAAACTTTTAAAGAAATGATCAGCATCAGAGGAAACTTCTCTCTAAGCAGAATTTCTCCCCATAACATCCTCCTCCCTCACCCTTACTCTCCCTCAGGCCAAACATTTTGCTGACCAAGACTTAGCCAGTCATCAAGAGTTACAATTTTTTCTTTACCCGCATTTCACTTCGTGTCAAGTTCACTTGTAACGGAGGCCAATAAACTTCGACATTCGCATTTTATGGTTGGCAGGGAGAGCTCTTTTAGTCAGGAGGAATTTTCTTCCACACTGAGGATGTACTCTTTTGTCAAAGTTCAGAATGGAAGCTGCTCATTCTGCTGTCTGTCTGCATGAGATGAGCCTCAAATCTTGGCTGTGGGAAAAAACTGAAAAAAGGAATCTCTATGTGGAATAAAGCATCTTTTGTTAATGAAAAAGTTGAATTCTTTTAAACAGAAATATGTATTGAATGTAGTATGATGCCAGGATTCAGTGGATATACTAGAAATTTAACGGGTAAATTCAATCAAAAGCTAATCATTTCAGTGAGAAACTGTGGTGTGCATTTAATCCAAAATGATTAATAAACAATAAAGAACAAGAGGTAAAGAAAGAGGTGAAATATGTCTTGGTTTAATGTCATAACTTGAGTAATATTCCATGTTTCTCTGCACCCTTCACCCACTGCTTCTCAAGCACCTAACCATGTTCACCTGTCTGTCTAATTATCTCTACCTGTGTCATCCAGGATAGAAGCTTCTTCCATCCACAGCACTGTTGCCAGATTATCTGAAACCCCATGCAGACAATATCCAGCCCAGCAGTGACACGCATACAGCAGTGACACGCATACAGCAGTGACACGCATACAGCAGTAACACTCATACAGCAGTGACACGCATACAGCAGTGACACAGATACAGCAGTGACACGCATACAGCAGTAACACGCATACAGCAGTGACACACATACAGCAGTGACACAGATACAGCAGTGACACGCATACAGCAGTAACACTCATACAGCAGTGACACAGATACAGCAGTAACACGCATACAGCAGTGACACAGATACAGCAGTAACACGCATACAGCAGTGACACAGATACAGCAGTAACACGCATACAGCAGTGACACAGATACAGCAGTAACACGCATACAGCAGTAACACGCATACAGCAGTGACACAGATACAGCAGTAACACGCATACAGCAGTGACACAGATACAGCAGTGACACGCATACAGCAGTGACACGGATACAGCAGTAACACTCATACAGCAGTGACACGCATACAGCAGTGACACAGATACAGCAGTAACACGCATACAGCAGTGACACAGATACAGCAGTAACACGCATACAGCAGTGACACAGATACAGCAGTGACACGGATACAGCAGTGACACGCATACAGCAGTAACACGCATACAGCAGTGACACGCATACAGCAGTGACACAGATACAGCAGTGACACAGATACAGCAGTAACACGCATACAGCAGTGACACAGATACAGCAGTGACACGCATACAGCAGTGACACGGATACAGCAGTGACACGCATACAGCAGTGACACAGATACAGCAGTAACACGCATACAGCAGTGACACAGATACAGCAGTAACACGCATACAGCAGTAACACGCATACAGCAGTGACACAGATACAGCAGTAACACTCATACAGCAGTAACACACATACAGCAGTAACACGCATACAGCAGTGACACAGATACAGCAGTGACACGCATACAGCAGTGACACAGATACAGCAGTGACACGCATACAGCAGTGACACGCATACAGCAGTGACACAGATACAGCAGTAACACGCATACAGCAGTGACACGCATACAGCAGTGACACAGATACAGCAGTAACACTCATACAGCAGTAACACGCATACAGCAGTAACACTCATACAGCAGTAACACTCATACAGCAGTGACACTCATACAGCAGTAACACTCATACAGCAGTAACACTCATACAGCAGTAACACACATACAGCAGTAACACGCATACAGCAGTGACACAGATACAGCAGTGACACGCATACAGCAGTGACACAGATACAGCAGTGACACGCATACAGCAGTGACACAGATACAGCAGTAACACGCATACAGCAGTGACACGGATACAGCAGTGACACGCATACAGCAGTGACACGCATACAGCAGTGACACGCATACAGCAGTGACACAGATACAGCAGTGACACGCATACAGCAGTAACACGCATACAGCAGTGACACAGATACAGCAGTAACACGCATACAGCAGTGACACAGATACAGCAGTAACACGCATACAGCAGTAACACGCATACAGCAGTAACACGCATACAGCAGTAACACGCATACAGCAGTGACACAGATACAGCAGTAACACTCATACAGCAGTGACACAGATACAGCAGTGACACGCATACAGCAGTGACACAGATACAGCAGTGACACGCATACAGCAGTAACACGCATACAGCAGTGACACAGATACAGCAGTAACACGCATACAGCAGTAACACGCATACAGCAGTAACACTCATACAGCAGTAACACTCATACAGCAGTAACACTCATACAGCAGTGACACTCATACAGCAGTAACACTCATACAGCAGTAACACTCATACAGCAGTAACACGCATACAGCAGTAACACGCATACAGCAGTAACACGCATACAGCAGTAACACGCATACAGCAGTGACACGGATACAGCAGTAACACGCATACAGCAGTGACACGGATACAGCAGTAACACGCATACAGCAGTGACACGCATACAGCAGTGACACACATACAGCAGTAACACGCATACAGCAGTGACACAGATACAGCAGTAACACGCATACAGCAGTGACACGCATACAGCAGTGACACGCATACAGCAGTGACACAGATACAGCAGTGACACGCATACAGCAGTGACACAGATACAGCAGTGACACGGATACAGCAGTGACACAGATACAGCAGTAACACGCATACAGCAGTAACACGCATACAGCAGTGACACGCATACAGCAGTGACATGCATACAGCAGTGACACGCATACAGCAGTAACACGCATACAGCAGTGACACAGATACAGCAGTGACACGCATACAGCAGTGACACAGATACAGCAGTAACACGCATACAGCAGTAACACGCATACAGCAGTGACACTCATACAGCAGTAACACGCATACAGCAGTGACACAGATACAGCAGTGACACGCATACAGCAGTGACACAGATACAGCAGTAACACGCATACAGCAGTAACACACATACAGCAGTAACACTCATACAGCAGTAACACGCATACAGCAGTGACACAGATACAGCAGTGACACGCATACAGCAGTGACACGCATACAGCAATGACACAGATACAGCAGTGACACGCATACAGCAGTGACACAGATACAGCAGTGACACGCATACAGCAGTAACACGCATACAGCAGTAACACGCATACAGCAGTGACATGCATACAGCAGTGACACAGATACAGCAGTGACACGCATACAGCAATGACACAGATACAGCAGTGACACGCATACAGCAGTGACACAGATACAGCAGTAACACGCATACAGCAGTAACACGCATACAGCAGTAACACGCATACAGCAGTGACATGCATACAGCAGTGACACAGATACAGCAGTGACACGCATACAGCAGTGACACAGATACAGCAGTGACACGCATACAGCAGTAACACGCATACAGCAGTGACACGCATACAGCAGTAACACGCATACAGCAGTAACACGCATACAGCAGTGACATGCATACAGCAGTGACACAGATACAGCAGTGACACAGATACAGCAGTAACACGCATACAGCAGTGACACAGATACAGCAGTAACACGCATACAGCAGTAACACGCATACAGCAGTGACACAGATACAGCAGTAACACGCATACAGCAGTAACACGCATACAGCAGTAACACGCATACAGCAGTGACACAGATACAGCAGTAACACGCATACAGCAGTAACACGCATACAGCAGTGACACAGATACAGCAGTGACACGCATACAGCAGTGACACAGATACAGCAGTGACACGCATACAGCAATGACACAGATACAGCAGTGACACGCATACAGCAGTGACACAGATACAGCAGTGACACATACAGCAGTAACACGCATACAGCAGTGACACAGATACAGCAGTAACACGCATACAGCAGTGACACGCATACAGCAGTGACACGGATACAGCAGTGACACGCATACAGCAGTGACACGGATACAGCAGTAACACGCATACAGCAGTGACACAGATACAGCAGTAACACGCATACAGCAGTGACACAGATACAGCAGTAACACGCATACAGCAGTAACACGCATACAGCAGTGACACAGATACAGCAGTAACACGCATACAGCAGTAACACGCATACAGCAGTGACACACATACAGCAGTAACACGCATACAGCAGTGACACAGATACAGCAGTAACACGCATACAGCAGTGACACAGATACAGCAGTAACACGCATACAGCAGTAACACGCATACAGCAGTGACACAGATACAGCAGTAACACGCATACAGCAGTGACACAGATACAGCAGTAACACGCATACAGCAGTGACACAGATACAGCAGTAACACGCATACAGCAGTAACACGCATACAGCAGTGACACAGATACAGCAGTAACACGCATACAGCAGTAACACAGATACAGCAGTAACACTCATACAGCAGTGACACAGATACAGCAGTAACACGCATACAGCAGTAACACGCATACAGCAGTAACACGCATACAGCAGTAACACGCATACAGCAGTAACACTCATACAGCAGTAACACTCATACAGCAGTAACACTCATACAGCAGTGACACAGATACAGCAGTAACACTCATACAGCAGTGACACAGATACAGCAGTAACACGCATACAGCAGTGACACAGATACAGCAGTGACACGCATACAGCAGTGACACGCATACAGCAGTGACACAGATACAGCAGTAACACGCATACAGCAGTAACACGCATACAGCAGTGACACAGATACAGCAGTAACACGCATACAGCAGTGACACAGATACAGCAGTGACACGCATACAGCAGTGACACAGATACAGCAGTGACACAGATACAGCAGTAACACGCATACAGCAGTAACACTCATACAGCAGTGACACAGATACAGCAGTAACACGCATACAGCAGTGACACGCAAACAGCAGTGACACGCATACAGCAGTGACACAGATACAGCAGAAACACGCATACAGCAGTGACACGCATACAGCAGTGACACAGATACAGCAGTAACACTCATACAGCAGTAACACTCATACAGCAGTGACACGCATACAGCAGTGACACGCATACAGCAGTGACACAGATACAGCAGTAACACGCATACATCAGTGACACGCATACAGCAGTAACACGCATACAGCAGTAACACTCATACAGCAGTAACACGCATACAGCAGTGACACAGATACAGCAGTAACACTCATACAGCAGTAACACGCATACAGCAGTGACACGCATACAGCAGTGACACGCATACAGCAGTGACACGCATACAGCAGTAACACGCATACAGCAGTGACACAGATACAGCAGTAACACGCATACAGCAGTGACACAGATACAGCAGTAACACGCATACAGCAGT
>SSNR01000332.1:1327-24317 GCA_006937965.1 Callopanchax toddi
GGGGGGGGGGGGGGGGGGGGGCAGCCAGGGGCAAAGACTGTAGAAGGATGGCACACTAAAAGGTCAATTTTATTGAAATGCACTGTAGTTTTGGATTGCAATGGACTGCAGACCAAAGTTTTATTTATTTACTGAAGTAAAACAGAGCTAAAATATTTAAATGCTTCCTAATGTTCCTTGTGTGATCGTGGCAATTGAAATTAATCTAACACTTCCCAATTGTAGTAGACACAGGCTGAATTAGTTTAGTGGAGGAGGTGAATAATGGAGAGACAGAGCAGGAAGGTGCATTTGAAAACCAAATTAATCCTAAATAGGTGATTTTGTGGTTTTTGGCAACTAGTCAAAAGACATTGTTGGACTCAAAAGTCCAACAATGGAAGACATTGTTGGACTTTTGAGTTCTAAGTTGGCAAATGAGTCTGTGCATATTCACATTGCTCTGCCTGCAAAAATATCTATGCCCCTCCACAAAAAATATATCGCCCATTTTAACCCCAAGTCCATATTTTGGGGACTGACAAATATAGGCCTTGTTAAAGTGCCCATGACATCGGTTTCCATGTTTTCTGACTTATCTATCATGTTGCAACGTTGAGTTCTCACCTTAAACCTGCCAGAAAGAGCAAAAAATGGCATCCATCGGTCTCCTAGTACAGCCAGTGAGAAGCTCTTCAAGATTTCAGACCTAGGTTTCAAACAGTTTTTTTCACTCCAGCCCGCTATGAGGTCATAGTGATCCGGACTTGCTTATATGGTAAATTCTCCGCCCACATGCACGTTCACGACAACTGGAGCGAGGCAGTGCCGCCGCCATTGCCCATAGACCGTGTAGTGTTTAGTTTCAGTTTCATTTCTCTTTCACGCGACGGCACTGCCCCCTGCTGCAGCAGAAGTGTCAGGCTGCCAAATAAGGAGAAACCCAGCAGAACCGGAAGGCGGCGCTTTCTTCTGATCTCTGAGTTGCTCGTTAGGAAATAATTACAGCGTATTTTGAGTTATAATGGTGCAACACTAATCTAGAGGCATCAAAGATTACACCTGTTTAATATAAAGTGATTTAAATATGGAGTCACAAGCACTTAAACATATCGCCAAACCTTATCAGAAAATGTATTGTGTTTCCTGTGTGGACTCTCAAGTGTCCAAAAACCTTGTCCACACTCACCATAACAAAATGGCCTCTAACCTGTGTGGATTATCATGTGTGTATTTAAATTTGACTTGTTCCTAAAACATTTCCCACAATGGCCACAACAAAATGGCGTTTGACCTATGTGGATTTTCTTGTGTTTGCCTAAAGTTGATTTTTGGCTAAAACTGTGTCCACAATCTTCACAACAAAATGGCCTCTGACCCGTGTGGATTCTTATGTGCGAGTTTAAATGCGACCTTCGGCTAAAACTTTGTCCACAATCATCACAACAAAATGGCTTTTGACCTGTGTGGATTCTCATGTGTTTATTTAAAGTCGACTTGTCCCTAAAACTTTGCCCACAATCACCACAACAATATGGCCTCTCACCTGTGTGGATTCTCATGTGTGCATTTAAAGCTGACTTTTCCCTAAAACTGTCTCCACAATCACCACAACAAAATGGCCTCTGACCTGTGTGGATGCTCAAGTGTTTTTTTAAAGCTGACTTTCGGCTAAAATTGTGTCCACAATCATTGCAAGAAAATAGCCTCTGACCTGTGTGGATCATCATGTGTGCGTTTAAATTTGACTTGTCCTTAAAACGTTGTCCACAATCATCACAACAAAATGGCCTCTGATCTGTGTGGGTTTTTGTGTGTCTGAATAAATTTGACTTGTCCCTAAAACTTTGTCCACAATCATCACAACAAAATGGCCTATGATCTGTGTGGCTTTTCTTGTGTCTGATTAAAATTGACTTGTTCCTATAACTTTGTCCACAATCAACACAACTATATGGCCTCTGAACTGTGTGGATCGTTATGTGCGAGTTTAAATTTGACTTGTTCCTAAAATGTTTCCCACAATGACCACAACAAAATGGTCTCTGATCTGTGTGGATTTTTATGTGCCTCATTAAACTTGACTTGTCCCTAAAACTTTGTCCACAATCACCACAACAAAATGGCCTCTGACCTGTGTGGATTCTTATGTGTGTTGTCAACTTTGACTTGTCCCTAAAACTTTGTCCACAATCATCACAACAAAATGGCCTCTGACCTGTGTGGATCATCATGTGTGTGTTTAAATTTGACTTGTTCCTAAAACGTTTCCCACAATGACCACAACAAAATGCCCTCTGATCTGTGTGGATCATCATGTGTGCTTTTAAAGTTGACTTGTCCCTAAATTTTTGTCCACAATCACCACAACAAAATGGCCTCTGACCTGTGTGGACTCTTGTGTGTCTTTCTAGACTTATTTTTTGGGTAAATCTTTGACCACAGAGATCACAACCATATGGTATCTGCCTTGTCTGGACTTTCCTGCTCGTCTTGACAGTTCCTACCCCTGACTCAAGAGACCTGATCTCCTTCCTGTTTTTGTTACCGTCTTCAGTTTCTGACCCAGTGTCTGACAGCTGAGAGTAAAGATTGTTTAGATGGTCTTCCTCTTCCTCTTCATCATCCTCACTGTCTTCAGTTTGTGAAGAGCTGGAATCTTCTTCCTGAGTATTTCGGGTTCCTGGGATCCTGATGGTTTCTGCTCCTCCACAGTCCTCTCCACCAGTTGCTGCTGTCATCTGGTCAGTGGAGCTGCAGACTGGAACCACTTGGTGCTGAGGAAGCTGGGACAACACAGGTTTCTCTTCATTATCCTCACTCTTCAAAGTAACTGCAAGGAAGGGAAGCCTGGTGGCATCAGCCTCCTCCTTAATATTGAGCTTCACTCCATCCAGACTGGTCCAGAGTTCCTCCTCTTCTTCCTTTATGTTGAGGGGCTCTGGGTCCTGCTGGTCCACACCAGGCCTCCATTCTTCAGGAGCTTCTTCTTTAATTGAAACCAACTGTTGATCTGCAGGTAGCTCTGAAACACACAAACATACATGAAGGAGATCTGTGTGTGAATACACAAAGATATCAATTGTGTTCAAGACCTGAGAAAAACGAAGAGATTACATTAGTGTACACAAAGGTGAGAAATTCAACCTGTTCCTGGTCAAACACTGTCCACTGCAAGAACATACAATTGGAGTTATCACCACTCCTCTGTGAATGTGTTCACAGAGGACAAAATCATTGGGTTAAGATTACTCTTTCCCTGCAGTGTGAACACTGACACATCAGCCTTACAGTCTTGCAGAACTCAAACACTTGACATCCATCATTTCTAACAAAAACCTTATGTTTTAGGTTTGACATAGGATTAAATGATTATTTGATCAGAGATCATTTATTCATCATGCAGTGATTTCTAGGGGTGGGAGATAAACTCGTTTTTCCGATGCATCAAGATGCAGACAGGAACGATTATCAATCGATTGAAAAATATAAAAATTCGATTCTATTATTAATGTTTGCGGCCTTGGAATTTCACCAACTTTCTCCCAAATCTGACCAATCATCTTGGCGTTTGTCGTGCGTCACCTTCTTTTTTGACCAATCACCGCCATTTGAAAAAGTTTTGACCAATCCCCGTTGCCTCGAGCTGTGTTTACTTCCTGCTTTTGAGTCGAGCCGCTAAACGCACCAGCCAGATTCTGTAATATATTACGGCTAAAATACAAGCGAGTCAATTTCCCAAAGTAGCGATTACACAAGAGTGGTAGAAGCTGTTCTGAACCAAACATCATGTGATGGATTATACACGAAAATATTCGCTTGGCTGAACAGAGAGGAGCAGAGGGTCCGCGGCTGGGGGGGGGTCTGATACGAGTGCTTAAAGAGACGAGGTGAGTTCTGTTTAAAGTCCGTATTCGGTCAATGTGAGAAACTATGTTTAAAAAGAACTGATCTGTGTCCTAAAGTTTAGGTATAGGTATTTAGGAAATAGTTTAGGACCTAAACTGTGCTGAGTCGGCGGTTTTGCTATTACGTGAGAAAATAGGACCGGGGCGTCAGCGTGAACTAACGTGAAATCCTTTGAACGTCGTTTTTTTAAACATGCGAACAACCACGTGATGTGTGTATCCAGTGAGTGATCACGAGGAACCTCTTCCTGCTGAACCAGTGAACCTTTGAGGTGAACGTCTAAAAGTGAAAGTAAAACGAGTCGCTCACGCTGTAACACCTGAGTGATGCTGAGACAGTCAGCTCTGTTGTCATGGTGATTACAGCATCTTGTAGTCTTTATATTACGATGAAACGGCGCATACAGTGTGTGCATATAAACAAAATAAAACCTTAAACAAAAAATGCTTGAAAAAAACTGCAACTTTGACCACAACCTTTGAAAAATGTTTTGCAAATCAGTCATTTTAGGATGAAACCATCACAAAAACCACACACCTTCCTGGAGGGACTGTATTTAAAAATATATTTACACATTTAAACACTGCTATGTTTTAATAATTAAATTATTATTAAATAATTAAAGATAATGGAAGTAAAATCATGTCAGGTTATTACAAATGCTTTAATAGTACCTCATAGTCACATGACAGGAAGGTGAGGGGGAAGAACAATACATCTTTCATCAATAATCGTTTTATAATCGCATCGCAGCTCTCTGAATCGTAATCGAATCGAATCGTGAAGACCCTGAAGATTCCCACCCCTAGTGATTTCTAGATTAGTTTTAAAAAAAATCTATGTTCATTGTTCAGCAATTCAAAGATTTCAACTTAAATCATGAAATGTCTCTTTTTTTCTTTAAATTCATCAAATTAATCTAGTTTGTGATTCATCCATGTTTCATGACATTTATATCAGTATTAATAATAATTTCCTTGACTTAAACTAAAAGTCCATTATAATTCTGAGTTCTAGAGGAAACGGTAGGAGGTTTTCTTGTCAAATGTAAACTCTTTAGAAAGTGTGCAGGCTTATCATTTGCTGGGTGATAGAGTACATATTTTGTAAACACAGAAAGTATCCTCAGTCTACGCGAGCCTACAAGGGTCTTGCTCTCATGGCAGATGACTCTGCTTCTGAATTGCTCTGAGAACTTGTAGTTGTGCCAATCTCCAGCTCAGATGAGGCTCAGCTAAGGCTAAAGACCGAGCCTCCTCTGAACCATCTCAGAGGTGATTCTACCAGGACACTGGTTATCTTGGATGATGCCAGCGTGACGGGGGTCACCAGCCGCTACCACAAGTCACTATCCAAGCCCGGGGTAGGACCTTCTTTGGGACTTGTCGAGACCAGACGTCAACAAGGAACCCCAATCCATAAGAAAGTGACAATGTGGTTTGTAAATACCTGGCTATAAACATTAAACTGGTGTCAGATTGTTAATTTTTCATAAAAAATTAATTGGTCATAGTAATTGATCAATTATACCAAGCCTGTTTTTAATCTGATTAATCCCAACTTTACACCTGCAGCTGAAACACTGATGCTGAAATCAAGTGTGTGTGCAGTTAGAGGCCTTGTTAAAAATTGTGTGTGGAAACTGCCAAATTTGTCACAACCACAACTTGGACTTGGCTTATGAGCTTGTGGACTCATGTCCCCCTCATGGGAGCAGCACCGGCTGCCTTGCTCTCTCGCTGGCCCTATCTTCTCCCCTGGGAACATGATCTTTTCCCAGGTCCTTTGTAGGCATGGTCCCCTCATTCTGCATGGACTGGGATTGCAATGGCGTAGCCCCTTTACAATTTAACATGAGACCGTTTGTTTAAGTAGTTTCAACCAAACAGCGTCTGAATTACTATGCCACTGTAGGTGCTGCCTGCAGCAGCTTCAAAAACTACTGTATTGAGGATTTTTCATGATTAACAGAAGTTTTGGTGTTTTATTGAAGAGATCACAGTGTTAACATCTTTACAAATGATAAAATATTATATGAATAGTAATGTTTTCTTAATAAATGTAATAAGTTGATAAAGAAAAATATTATCTGAGCTATGAATAAGTGTGTGGAAGATCTGTATGTGTTGTAGAGAAACAGATAGACAGACAGATAGATAGATAGAGATTTATGACACCCAGTTCCTCACAGGAAAAAAGGTCTCGGGTTTGAGCCAGATTCAGCCGGTTTCAGGGATCATTCAGAGATGTCTCCTTTGTTTAAGAGTGATGAGATACTGTATCTGCCTCTCGGGGTGGATCCTGAGGAGAAGTTTTAGTTGTGAATACACAGTACAGGAGTGTTTTGATGTAAAGGCTGGAGGGGACCACCCGTCCCCAGATTCCTTCAGAACAGAGAAAATGGAGAGTCCCCTCTTTGCAAGAGAAAAATAAAGATGTGGATTTTATAAGACCGCGTGGCTCATCCTTCTTCACTGACCAATCTTCAAAAAATCCTGGGATGTGGGAAAGATTATTTCCATGACACTATCAACTAAACAGACGTCTGATGTCAAATGATGAGGTATGGGTTTCACTGTAGATCAATATTTGATAGAACACCACTTCAAAATGACTGGAATGTCCCTTTAAGCCTTCTCTGGTCACGTTTTTTTATGTTTAGAAATATTTGTGTGTTCAGAATTTATTCCTCTTAACATTTTGGTGGCAGATTTTGTATTAAATTATTTTCCCTGGTAAAGTATGAATGAAGTGTAGAAGAATTCCAGTTTAAGTGATTATAAATCTTCAGTTAACCAGCAGCTGTTTAGAGTGTAGTTCTTCATTTCAGCCACTAGATGGAGACAAGTCATCACACAACAGATGGATGGAGAAAATGTTTTTGTTTCTAAACTCGTTATGTTTTCTAGACAACTATAGAAACCTTTACTCTCTGTAATGTATTGTATTGTATGTAAAATACATCTCTAATGTATTTGACAGACCTTTGGGCTTTAATTGTGTATTTTTTTACTTATGTAAAGATGATTTACCCTTTGACTGGCATGTAAATAATTTAGAGCACAGTCTAGTCCTCATTTATTATTGGAAAAAAATACATGGGGAGTTTTAACTGAAAAGTTAAATATTGTAACTACATTCTCATTATTACCTAAATAAATAATAATAGTTATTTTAAAAATATGATAAATTTACCAAGTATAACACTCTTTGCCCCAAATGGTTAAAAACATTTCACAGACTTTTTTTCCCCTTTATGTGCTGAAGTTAAAGGGTTAAAGGTGTGTTTTATGTGAAATTACTCACATTGATATTGATGCAGAATCCAAAAAAGGGTTTTAAATAAAGGCAACTGGACTTATTTGGTTCTTTGAAGCCGTTTCGCTGTTCATCCGAGTAGCTTTGTCAATTCTGTATGTAGTCAAGGAGAGAGAATCTTATAAACTGTGCTTATCTTCCTCTGTCTGTGACACACCTCCTTCTACCCCCTTGAGGAGGTGTTTGCTCCACTGTATTCAACTGGAGTCCTGGTGAGGTGTTTGATTAGAGGTGTGAATTGTCTGGGAATTAAGTTCAAAGCAGACTGGTAAGTACTGGAAAGATGAAATCTGAATCCTCCTCCTCTGTTTAAAGTTGGTTTTTCACGTTTGACATTGGAGAAACAAAACAACAACTGCACAAGTCTGTCTGTCTGTCTCATGGATGTGGTTTAAATATAAAAAGACTGCCGTGGACCAGACAACAGCTGTTTGTAAAGTTGGCCGACTACCGGCCCCAACAACGGACTTGGACACCACTAATATATTTTATCACCTGCACAAAAACCACGTCGAAGAATACAGAGACAGTCAAAGAGCAAAAGCTGCAAAAGCAGCGTCGAGTGTTGTCATAAGCACTCATAATAAACTCCAGACGCAGATGCTGCAAAAGGCTTTTACCCGCTGCACATCATGTAGCGCCTAGCTGCCAGCTGAGCGGAATTGAAGATTACTACTGCTGTTACCACCACGCACGTATACAAAGATATGGCTCTAATCTACACAGTGGAGAAACGTGAGTTACACTCGAACCCAGATATGAAATCCCCAGCTGAAAACACATTACTAAAGTCATGTTACCTGATTTATATGATGCATGTTGGGTCACAGTGGAGGAGGAGATTCACAGGTGTTCTATGTTTCATCTGTTTATCGTTATTGGGATATAAAATGAGCTCTATCGGGATATGAAATTTTGGCAATATCGTCCAGCCCATGCTTAATTAAGTTTTATGTTGTTTCTTCGTCTTTGAAATATCCAAACCATGTTAACATTAGCAATGTAGCTAATGGTTTTATTTTGAAAAACGGGATGCACCTCGCCTGCTCGCGTTTCACTTCCTGTTTGGCACACGTAATGTCGTTAACTTGATGACAATTCACTGCGGTGTCCGGCAAAAATAGACTTATTGCGGAAAGTTAACTTTGCCCCGCAACCGCACCACACCTGAGTCGGTGTGGAGACTCTGATTGGAATAAATGGTTTTTAATCCTTGCGGAGTCCGCACCGCACCTGCATCCGGTGTGAAGTAGACTTGACTGCTCTCTGCCCTGGAACTCCAACCCCCCCTCTCTCCCCCCCGGCTGGAGCGATGACGTCGCGCTATGATGAGGTCTCTTGCTTGATAGCAAGGGGTCAACCCACCCGACTTATCCGGATGTTCTTTCTCTTTCCACCCATGTGACTGTAGGCAGGGGGTTTTCCCATCGTTAGCAGCTGCCTCCAAATGGGGACACCTGAGAACTGTTGGTTTTTCTCTTCCCCTCCTTACCCTTTTAATAAACCATATTTCTGTCTGTGTGCACGTCATCAGTAAGGTAAGCGCCCTTAAAGGGTAGCCCGTGTTTTCTGTAACCTAGTCAAATTCCTGACTGACAGGACGCTGCCTTTCTGGCCATTAAAGCTATTCTGATTCTGGACCAAGCGTTTTCTTATTTCCGGTTCCTGTAGCTTCAGAACTACAGCTGCCGTTCTAAATCAAACACAGCAGGGACCAAGAGGGCAGCCTCTTACTTTGTGAGAATATGATTTGTGAACTGTGAGAGAGTAAACCCTACAATGTAATCATAGTTTTTGTGCAGGTGTTTCCGTTTATGTCCAGCTTACAGACCGAACCGAAGTAATGTGCCATGTGCACGCGCCCACACGCACGTGTCAAGGTGTTTGGGAGGAGGAGCCGTTGGGACAATGGATTCAAAAACTGCTCTCTTACTGAAATAATCCACAATGTGGCTTTAAGAAGAAAAAAACCTACAATGGAACGTTATTGCGTTGGTTAAATCTGTGTTTTTCAACCACTGTTCCACGAAAAGATCATCAGCTGTGCCGCTGGAAATTATTCAATTTCACCTATTGGTCTAAAAAACATTTTCTGAAAAGTAACTAATTACTGTATTATCTGCTAATAATATTCCATTGTCACGCGTCTGTGCCAGCCATCACCAAATGGCAGACTCCGGTTCTGTTTGGAGTAATTGGATTTCTTTAGAAAATAAAAAAGGTGTGGAAGCGTGTGGAAAAACCAAGGCGCAAAATAACTGCCCATGAACTGAGAAGAGTCAAGCGTGCAGCTGCCAAGATGCCGCTTGCCACCAGTTTGGCCATATTTCAGAGCTGCAACATCACTGGAGTGCCCAAAAGCTCAAGGTGTGCAATACTCAGAGACATGGCCAAGGTAAGAAAGGCTGAAAGACGACCACCACTGAACAAGACACACAAGCTGAAACGTCAGGACTGGGCCAAGAAATATCTCCAGACTGATTTTTCTAAGGTTTTATGGACTGATGAAATGAGAGTGAGTCTTGATGGGCCAGATGGATGGGCCCGTGGCTGGATTGGTAAAGGGCAGAGAGCTCCAGTCCGACTCAGACGCCAGCAAGGTGGAGGTGGAGTACTCGTTTGGGCTGGTATCATCAAAGATGAGCTTGTGGGGCCTTTTCGGGTTGAGGATGGAGTCAAGCTCAACTCCCAGTCCTACTGCCAGTTTCTGGAAGACACCTTCTTCAAGCAGTGGTACAGGAAGAAGTCTGCATCCTTCAAGAAAAACATGATTTTCATGCAGGACAATGCTCCATCACACGCGTCCAAGTACTCCACAGCGTGGCTGGCGAGAAAGGGTATAAAAGAAGGAAAACTAATGACATGGCCTCCTTGTTCACCTGATCTGAACCCCATTGAGAACCTGTGGTCCATCATCAAATGTGAGATTTACAAAGAGGGAAAACAGTACACCTCTCTGAACAGTGTCTGGGAGGCTGTGGTTGCTGCTGCACGCAATGTTGATGGTGAACAGATCAAAACACTGACAGAATCCATGGATGGCAGGCTTTTGAGTGTCCTTGCAAAGAAAGGTGGCTATATTGGTCACTGATTTGTTTTTGTTTTGTTTTTGAATGTCAGAAATGTATATTTCTAAATGTGGAGATGTTACATTGGTTTCACTGGTAAAAATAAATAATTGAAATGGGTATATATTTGTTTTTGTTAAGTTGCCTGATAATTATGCACACCTGATATAGGGTGTTGATGTCATTAGACCACACCCCTTCTCATTACAGAGATGCACATCACCTGATATGCTTAATTCGTAGTAGGGTTTCGAGCCTATACAGCTTGGAGTAAGACAACATGCATAAAGAGGATGATGTGGTCAAAATACTCATTTGCCTAATAATTCTGCACTCACTGTATAGTATACAATGAATTATAATAAATATAATATAAAATAAAGCGTGCCGGGGGTGTGGAGGGTGGTGAGGGGGGGTCCAGCACTGCGCTGCCTTGTTTTTAAAGTCTCTCCTCTGGTCATTAATCTTTCACTCCAGGAGGAGACAGACTTCTATACACTTCTAACTGGTCTAACTGAGAAATATATCAGTTTCTGTCCAACAAGACCCTCCGGTCGGAGGTGGAGGGGACATGAACGAAACCGAACGAAACCGGTGCTGAACGGGAAAGGCAGCACATCCAGACTTGAACCGCTACAGCGCCATAAATATTATAATAAATGCATTTATAGACGATGTGCAGCACCTTCATCCTACTAAAGGCCAAGTCATAAAAGTCTGCAGTTTGTGAAAAATGCAGGGAAGGAGTCAGCGCTCATCTCGTCCGTCTGAGACCCGCAGCGGTTCAGGGACTGCTGGCCCAACTCTGGTTCCGTCACCTCGACGGAACATTTTGGGAAAAAAAAAAAACGGAAACAGGAGGATTGTTAGGAGGAATTGATAAAGTCAGAAGTGTATAATTCTGATAGAATAGTCTGTTGGAACCTGCTCACAGCCTCTGTTCCGACCTGTAATTCATCAACGTGCTCTACCGCGGTAAAACGTTAGAGGCAAAATCTGTCGGCCAAATTTATATCATTTCTACCACCTACCCTTAGAGTTAACATTTACATCCTAAAATAAAAGTTTATTTAACTTGTCTCAGCACGTCCACTCATGCCCTCAGTCAGATGCTTTCTTTGGAGGTGCTGCAGCATCAACAGGTGCTGTTGTGGTATGCGAGCTCCACCTTGCATATGACAGCATTTCCCTTGCGTTTTAACGTAAAGTGATCCTGCACCTTGGATAACTTCTGTCGCTTCCTAATAGCCTCGTTTTGTTCTTGCTCATTTTCATTTCTCTCTGCGGCATCTGATTCTGCCATTGTCGCGGCTGTCCGGCGGAAAAGACCGCTGCGCGCGCTGTGCAGTGGAACGCAACACAAAAGAGTCCATGCACAACGCAGACTTTTCAGCTAAGGTTTTTTTAACAAATCCTCGAGGCAGCAGAAATTCCTCGAATATTTTTTGTCCTCAAATCATTCAAGTTCCTCGAGGAGTCGTTGCAGCCCTAGGCTCATTTATAGGGACATTTTATTGTAAAAGTACCAAAATTGAGCACCAAAAACATTTTTATTGGTACCTACCGAAGGCTTTTGGTTGGTACCAAAGAAGTACCGAGTTTCAATACCCAGGGAAGCGTTTAGCTCAGTTGGTAGAGTGGCCGGTCTGGTAACCGGAGGGTCGCCGGTTCAATCCCCAGCTCTGTCTGGGTTACATTGTTGTTGTGTCCTTGGGCAAGACACTTAACCCAACTTGCCTGTGTGTGAATGTTGGTGGTGGTCAGAGGGGCCAATGGTGCAGAATAGTAGCCTCGCTTCTGTCAGACTGCCCCAGGGCAGCTGTGGCTACAGACATCTGTCATAGTTTACCACCACCAGAGTGTGAATTAGTAATGCCAACTTCTGTGTGAAGCGCTTTGAGTGTCCTAATAAGGCGCTACATAAATCTAATGCAGAATCCAGAAAGACGCATCATTAATCAGTCAGCAGTTGATGGTTTTTCTGTAATGTTTGATAGAAGCTTAGTTCATGGTGAAGATGCAAAGTCCTTCATCCAGTCATTTAATCAGCAGTGTTCTACTATTTTAGATAAAGTAGCTCCAGTTAAACAAACAGCGGTATCTCATAGAAGGAACAGTCCCTGGATGAACGAACATATTTATAATCTCAGAAGGACATGCCGTAAAGCTGAGAGGCTTTGGAAATCAACAAGAATGGAAATTCAGCGACTGTACCTTAAGGAATTGATAACATCTTTAAATGAAATGGTTAAAAACTCCAGAGCTGTTTACTTCTCTCAACTAATTTCCTCAAATAAAAACTCCAAAGTTCTGTTTGACACGATCAATCAGATAGTTTCACCTAAAACGCCCCAAATCCCTGTGTTCTCAAGGTCTGATTGTAACAACTTCCTTTCATTCTTTGAGAACAAAATTAGAAACATCAGATCAGGTTTCTCACCCCCATCTGCTCCCTGTTCTCCCATCCACCCTCCTCCTTCCCATACCTGGTCCTTCTTCACACCTGTTCATTTTCAGAACATCTGTCTCATTCTTAAAAACATGAAAAAATCTTCAAGCCCAGTTGATATTCTCCCAACCTCTTTGCTTCTTAAAGCTTTTGACCTAGTTGGCCCATGCATTGTTGATTTTATCAATCTATCCCTCCAAACCGGCTCCGTCCCCTCCATCTTTAAACACGCTGTTATTGAACCCATCCTTAAAAAACCCAGTCTGGACTCCTCTCAGCCAAATAACTACAGGCCCATTTCCAAACTGAGCTATATCTCTAAACTCTTAGAAAGAGTTGTGGCTGATCAGCTGGTCTCTTTTCTGGAAAAATACAACATTTTTGATAAATTCCAATCTGGTTTCCGTAAAAAACATTCAACAGAAACAGCTTTACTCAAAGTATCCAGTGACATCATGATGGCAGCAGACTCCGGGGAGTTTACAGTCTTAGTTTTGTTTGAAGGTCACTCAAAACAGCTGGTCAGAAACTGTTTTTATCATCTGAGAAATATTTCCAAACTGAGAAAGTTGGTGTCAAAATCTGAACTGGAAATGGTTCTTCATGCTTTTATCTCCTCCCGTCTAGATTACTGTAACACACTTTTCACATGTTTGAACCAAAAATCCCTTGACCGCCTTCAGCTGGTCCAGAACTCTGCAGCGAGGCTCCTCACTGGAGCAAACAGAAAAGATGACATCACTCCTATTCTGAAGTCTCTGCACTGGTTACCTGTTAAATGTAGAGTTCATTTTAAAATCCTGACTCTAACTTTCAGGGCCCTACATGGTCAAGCTCCTCTTTATGTTACTGAACTGATAAAGCCGTACGCTCCAACCCGAGTCCTCAGGTCCACAGACCAGAATCTCCTAACAGTTCCAAGGACCAGATTTAAAAGTCGAGGTGATCGCTCCTTCCAGTCTGTTGCACCGCGACTTTGGAATGACCTTCCTTTAGTTTTACGCTGTATAGACAGTCTGGACTCCTTTAAAAAGCAGTTGAAGACCCAATTATTCAAAACTGCTTTTAAATAACTATTTTGTGTTCTCTTGTTGTTTTTTAATGATTTTGATTTGTAATGATATTTTGTTTGTTTTATTAATTTTATTTTTTTTATCATGTTTGATTCTGTTTTCTGTGAAGCACTTTGTGATTTTTTCTGTGAAAGGTGCTATATAAATAAACTTTACTTACTTACTTACTTACAATGCATTATTATTATTACTCTAGAGTGATTAGAGTGTTTTAATCACAAAACTTCTTCTCAGTTCGCTTTAGTTTCCTGAGCATTGCTCCCATCTCTTAACAGTCTTAGTCTTAGTTGCCGTGAGCGCGCGAGACTCGGGCTGCATGCTTTTCCTCTCGACAGAGTTCCAAGGCATGGATTTCAGTCCAACTCTGGACAGAATTGGACAGTTTGGTAGACTCGTTATTCTCCGCTTTTCTACAACGACTGTCTGAAACTGCTTTATCACGCTGCTGTATCGTGTTGTCAGACATGAGTAGGGCTGGGTACCGCAACACGGTAGCCTACTACTGTGGTACCGACCGAAAACCTTAGGTAGGTAGTAATGCCGAAAAAAATTTTTTTTTCGATACCTAGTTTTGGTACTTTTACAATAAAATGTCCCTTTAAATGTGCCTCTCCAGCCCCGCTCTGATCGGCGCACACACAGGCTGAGGGGCACACACAGCCCCTCCCTCTCCTTTCCTCTCAACAGTTACGGCAAAAAAAAAAAAGGCAGACCCAAGTCCGCGAGCCAGGTCTGGATAAGCGGAGGGAGACAAAGCGAGACACTCTCGTTGGTACCGACCGGACCGTCAGAACGGCAGATTAAGAAGATCAGACCTGAACACTGTGTTTGTTCAGAGTAACCCCGCAGCTCTGTTTTCACCTGCTGAGGCGTCGGAGCTGCTACCTCCTCAGGAGGACGCAGAACACATGCGCTGTTTTTTTAAAATTGCATTTAAAAAATCTCTAGGCTCTGTTATCAGCAACGATATGTGGAGGGTAGGGTTGGGCGATGTCTAACTTTTTTTCCAATCTTCCATCGTCAGTCCAAAAATCGACGATGGGCGATTTATTCGCGCAGGTGACATGTTGACATATTTGTGGACGGAGCAATGTAAACACACACTAATGGATTTGCCAAATTAGAACTCAGAAGTCCCAAAATTGAGGAAATAGTTGTAAAAAAAAAACACAGCGTCGCCTATTTGAGGCTACTTTGGCTTTAAACAGACATATACAGGTCCTTCTCAAAAAGTTAGCATATTGTGATAAAGTTCATTATTTTCTGTAATGTACTGATAAACATTAGACTTTCATATATTTTAGATTCATTACACACAACTGAAGTAGTTCAAGCCCTTTTATTGTTTTAATATTGAGGATTTTGGCATACAGCTCATGAAAACCCAAAATTCCTGTCTCAAAAAATTAGCATATTTCATCCGACCAATAAAAGAAAAGTGTTTTTAATACAAAAAAAGTCAATCTTCAAATAATGATGTTCAGTTATGCACTCAATACTTGGTGGGGAATCCTTTTGCAGAAATGACTGCTTCAATGCGGCGTGGCATGGAGGCAATCAGCCTGTGGCACTGCTGAGGTGTTATGGAGGCCCAGGATGCTTTGATAGCGGCCTTAAGCTCATCCAGAGTGTTGGGTCTTGCTTCTTTCAACTTTCTCTTCACAATATCCCACAGATTCTCTATGGGGTTCAGGTCAGGAGAGTACCACAGTAATACCATGGTCAGTAAACCATTTACCAGTGGTTTTGACACTGTGAGCAGGTGCCAGGTCGTGCTGAAAAATGAAATCTTCCTCTCCTTAAAGCTTTTCAGCAGATGGAAGCATGAAGTGCTCCAAAATCTCCTGATGGCTAACTGCATTGACCCTGCCCTTGATAAAACACAGTGGACCAACACCAGCAGCTGACATGGCACCCCAGACCATCACTGACTGTGGGGACTTGACACTGGACTTCAGGCAGTTTGGCATTTCCCTCTCCCCAGTCTTCCTCCAGACTCTGGCACCTTGATTTCCGAATGACATGCAAAATTAGCTTTCGTCCGAAAAAAATACTTTGGACAACTGAGCAACAGTCCAGTGCTGCTTCTCTGTAGCCCAGGTAAGGCGCTTCTGCTGCTGTTTCTGGTTCAAAAGTGTCTTGACCTGGGGAATGCGGCACCTGTAGCCCATTTCCTGCACACGCCTGTGCACGGTGGCTCTGGATGTTTCTACTCCAGACTCAGTCCACTGCTTCTGCAGGTCCCCCAAGGTCTGGAATCGGTCCTTCTCCACAATCTTCCTCAGGGTCCGGTCACCTCTTCTCGTTGTGCAGCGTTTTCTGACACACTTTTTCCTTCCCACAGACTTCCCACTGAGGTGCCTTGATACAGCACTCTGGGAACAGCCTATTCATTCAGACATTTCTTTCTGTGTCTTACCCTCTTGCTTGAGGGTGTCAATGATGGCCTTCTGGACAGCAGTAAGGTCGGCAGTCTTACCCATGATTACGGTTTTGAGTAATGAACCTGGCTGGGAGTTTTTAAAAGCCTCAGGAATCTTTTGCAGGTGTTTTGAGTTAATTAGTTGATTCAGATGATTAGGTTCAGAGCTCGTTTAGAGGACCTTTTCATGATATGCTAATTTTTTGAGATAGGAATTTTGGGTTTTCATGAGCTGTATGCCAAAATCATCAATATTAAAACAATAAAAGGGCTTGAACTACTTCAGTTGTGTGTAATGAATCTAAAATATATGAAAGTCTAATGTTTATCAGTACATTACAGAAAATAATGAACTTTATCACAATATGCTCATTTTTTGAGAAGGACCTAGTGGCAGCAAAGAGCTCCGACATCGAGTGTTTACCCTTCTGCTGTGTGCTAACTAGTAAGCTAATACAGAGCTAGCAGCTCTGCTGCTCCGTCACCAAAATCGCTCAAAGACTTCAAACTGCAGCGGAGATTTATTTTATGGAAGTGACGTTCACTGAAGGGGTTTTTATTCATATTTCAGTTTTAGTTTCATTTTGTTTTTGTTGTTTATCATACTTAGCTAAAGACAATTGAACACCGGACCAGTGTTATGACTCGCTAAATATTCCTAGCTCCAGTAGCGACGCATAAACACGGTTTAACTGGAACAAAGCCAGTCTCTGATTGTTTCCTCGTTTCCACACCATAGATATTATTTAGATACATTTATTTTCTTAACACAAGCTGCTGACTTTCTGTCTGTCTGTCTGCTACGGACTGAGTAAACACCACTGCACTGCACGGGGGAGGAGGAGGAGGAAGAAAAAGGAAGCAGGAAGCGGCTGCTTGCAGCTGGGAGGAGTTTGCGTGTAACGTTTAAAAAGAGCATTATTTATTATTTTTACGTGGGCTGCGTCCTTTGACTTCAACCAAACGTTGTTAATAATTAAGAAATTAATTTATAGTGGGACGAATAAATCGTTCTTGAAAAACGAGAGGCGATTGGCTGAGCCCATCGCCGATGGTCGATACATTTGTCTGATTGCCCAACCCTAGTGGAAGGTTTTCCTCAGTTTTTCCTGTGCCCCATCCTGGCACCTCCAGAGTAACACTAGTTTCTGGTCGAACTGAATCCATGTACTCTTTATTAGCAAAAAGGGAATAATGAAATAATGAAAACAGGTCAGTTTTCCTGTATTTCTGATTGTTTTTCCATAACAAAAACCAAATAACTCTTACATCTGGTTATTCAGTTACCCTTTCAGAAACAAAAAAACAAAAGAAAGAGTTAATGGATTGTATGACAGCCTTAATTAGTTCCAGAGGGAAGAGATAGATAAATAAATAATAATAATAAATGCATAAATATGCCATAAAACTATTTTTGTTTAATTAAAAAAAACTTTAAGTATTTGTTATTTTCTCTAAGAATTATACATATAGGTATTGAAAAAAGTATAGTTTAGGTACCGGTATCGAAAACCAGGTATCGTTAAAGTAGTAGTATCGAAAAATATTTAACGATACCCAGCCCTAGACATGAGCATGCGCACATTTGCCACAGACCTCACATGTCTGCAGTTTTTTGCGTAGTTTAGAGGGGTGAGTCGTACCAGCATATTTAGATGTCAAATTGCATTCTTGCTACGCAAAATGTGTACAGGTTGGCAGGTCTGTATTAGGATTAAATGAAGAACTGATCAAATGTCACGGATCAGTTGGGGTTTTACCATGGTTTTCCTGGTGGTAATGTAGCTTCCTCTCCATGGTCATTCTCTTGGAAATCGAAGCAAGTGAAGAATCTTTGGTGAACCAGGAAGTTCAGCTGACCTGCAATGATGTAGCAAACCAAATATGACATCAACTTTTAGATCAAACTAGCAGAAGATTCAACACAAAGGAACAATTCAAACTTCTGATTTCTTCCATGGCTCAGCTTCAGGAAAGACCGTCAGGTTTTTAGTGCTTTAAAAGCCTGGCGGCCCACCGAGCTTTCATTGGCTTCCCACCGGGCTAAGCCAAGCCTCAGAACCCAAGTGAGTCTGTACCAGTCCAGGATTGTCCCAGACGAAAGCTAACAGTGGCTAACAGCTGCTAACTCTGGCTAACGCTACAAAACTAAAACAAAGTGAGCTAGTTCAGCTCTCTCTGGTCGGCTCTCTCTCTAGTTGTAGTTCGTATGACAGAAAAAGCAGAGAGTCTGGGGATGTCTGTCTGTGGGCTTCTCTACCACCGGGCTTAGCAAGTTTTCTGGAGGAAACCTTGCCCTGTATTAGGTGAAAAACAAACATCTTCTGTGAAATTATTGCACAGTTTTCCACTCCTAACCACACTGTTCATTTTCAGCTCAACAGCTCCCCCTAGGCACCAAACTAGAAAACTACAACAGAACTGACAAGTCAGTGAAGCCTCCTTCTTACCGCCTTGGTAATGGTTAACTTTAACATGGTATCGGCCCGAGGATGCATCCCTACTCATTAACTAACATCCCTGTTCATCCCAATATGAAAGAAATTTACTTCAAAGTTTGAAACAATGTTTCTCCATCGAATCAGCTGTTAAGGACACCATTTAATATTCAATGCAGTAACTGACAGTTTGACCAAATGGATACTGAAAGAACTGACCATCTTTTTCACTGTGAGAATCCAATTAGATTTTTTGAAAAGCTTCAGGACTGGTTATGTTCCAGAATGGGTCTGCTTGCTCCTCTTAATAGAGAGAAAATCACCTTTGGTTTCATCTAAAAGTACAGGAAATGTGATTTGATTTGAAATAACCTGATTTTCCTAACAAAGTTCTTTATCCATTGAGCCAGATGAAGCAGACTTTTCAGTTGTTAGTAAAGACCATCTGAGGATAATGAAAACTATGAACTGTGATGCATTAGGGCTGCTCAATTAATCAAATTGTAATCGTGATTATGATCTGAGTTTTACAGGATAATTAAAACTGACAGCCGATTATTGCTCCTCCCTCGTGGTTTACTCTTGTGCTGTTCCAAGTGGCAAATCAAGCGTTCCTCTTACAGCATGCCACAAAAACAAATCATCACTGCAGAGTGATGCAGCTCTCACTTTTCCAACAGCTGTCCAAAATTCCACCCCGGTAGGTACAGCACGAGCAGGGGGGACGACAAGGATTGGTCCAGATGGAGCCAGCACTGCGTCTGGACCAAACTGCTGCAGCTACTTTCCTCCGAAATTCCTTGTCAGTTCATCTCGTTCATCTGTGAAGATGCTGACGCTGCAGCAGTTCAGGTGTGGACCCAACGCCGGTTCCGTCTGCGAAGCAAAATTTTGGGAAAACAATTCTGATGGAATTGGTCTGTTGAAACTGGTTCTAAATTCCCACCCCTATGAAAGAGCATAGGGAAAAAACCTCTCAATGTTCTCTCAGTTTATATTTATTTCTTTTAAAAGTTTCTACTTTCAGATTGCTCAGATTCCGTAACAACGTTACTCTTTTCAATCCAGAAACCCAAAATAAGTTGCACACAAATTAAGTGCCTAATGCTGGGCTTACACCTAAAGACTTTGACAAGATTTTGAAAAGACTCTAAAAGATTATCAGCTCACATCTAAAGACTCGGGTTAACAGTCGACTAGTCTCAGACTAAAGATTTTATAAAGACTGAATCTTGTAGGAACACTAATTACAAGACTGCAACTAGATTATGTTAGGATTTCATTCCCGCAAAATTCCTCCCATCATGCTCTGTGTGATATAGTGATACTATATTATGTTGATATAAAGAGAGTATAACTGTTCTGCTGGGCAATTCTATTTAAATTTGTGGTTACACAGTGCCATCTAGTGGTGATTTTATTATCCGAGTTTTTCCTGTTGTGACGGAGAATGTCCGGGTTTTGTGTTGTCAATAAAGTTTCCCAAGATGAACGCTGGTTCTCAGTTATTTGCTGTTATGGATATAATAACAGGTAAGTCCAGTTCCCAAGTTATTACACTCTGCAGAAGTTAAAAATGGAGGAGAAGCAGCTTTTAGCTACTTTAGCTTTTGCCACTGCAGTCGTTTGTAGTGAAAAGAAAAAGACGAGAAAGCGTCAGAGAATATGGGCACGATTTGGCTGCATAAACGGGGACAGCAAGGTCTTGTTTTGTTGGGTTATGACTGACAGGGCTTCCTGGTTCTGCAGTGAGAACGAATCCTATTGGTTTTTGCTTGTTGTACGTCACTCCGACTACGCTCCGACTACAAAAAATATCTAGCAGGTTGGATATGAAAGACTGGAGAAAGACTGGCATAAATCGGGTCGCCGACTGCAGATTATCCCCTTACATCTAACGACCGCGACGACGGGAGCGCGCAGAGACTCCGGTACGATTCCTAAAGACTGCCAGTCTTTAGTCTGCGACCGTGAAAATCGTTAGGTGTAAGCCCAGCATAAGCTGTCCTGAAACTGACACGTAACTAGGTTTTATTCAACTTTTAACTGCAGTCAGTGAACATTAAATGCATTCATAATCAGGGGTCATCATCACACAATAATCATCACACATCATCACACATAATCATCACACAATTTTTCATCATATGTTCTCAAGGCAGAACTTGTCGCTCTTGTCTGGTCCGCACTTCTGGGGGTGGGGGTGTGATGGTGATAAAGATAAGCTGTTGCTGTTGGCTGTTTTTTGTGTGTGTCGCACTAGTGTTGGGCCAAAAACTCACTGATTGGATAAGATCATGGATATGAGTCATAGATTGGATCATTTTTCAGATCAGCAGAAATACAAATAAAAGACAAAAGCATTTTTCTGCTCAATGCTGATTAAATACAACATTCAACTCAAGATGTCAATCCAATGCTTAAATAAAATGTTTAATCATATAAAAGCAAATTAAATGGTGAAAAGACTTTTATTCATTTCACTCGGGTCAGACAGAGCCACTCACTGCCGACAGCTGCAGCAGGTGAGGAGGCTCAAGGTGATCAAGGTGTTCTGATCGCTCCTGACTGAACACCGTTAGTATTAACATTCATTAGCTCGTATACAAGTCCAAAACAACACGTTATCTTAGACAGAAATAAAGGAGTCTGATTGCTCCATCAAAGCGGAGATCAGCTGACAGGGATGGAGAATCAGCAGCTCCGTGCGCACACGCAGCAAAGAATGGATCAGTTATGATTAGTGATTAGGGTTGGGTACCGAAGTTCGGTCTGGGTATGGACCCGACCGTTACATCATCGGTACTAACCAGACCGAAGTACAACATGAATTTCGGTGCGCCATTTCGGTGCCCCAAAATATAGCCGCCTAATTACGCCCTCTGGTGTTTGCCGTTAATAAGCTGTAGCCTGTAGCACACAAACGTCACGTGACACGGACGCAGCAGGCTGCTTGCAGGAAACACAACCCTGACACGCGCACTCGCCCATCTCCTCGTCCCTGCAGCAGTTCAGCGGTGATGTCAGCTGCGTCTCCTCTCATCTCTTCGCCCCGCAGAGCACACTGGTCTGAAGGGTGCGGGCAGAGGTCCACTCCATGCATCCTCGCTCCAGCTGCTGGGACCAGACGCTCGACTCCTCGCCGCTCACCAGGACAATCGGTTGGCCTCCTCCTCACATCCTGCTGCTTCTCCTTTTTTCCTTCAGCACACCTTTCATTTCCTTTGTTGTCTGTCCTTTTCTTTTCTGTCCTGTTCACTCTCTCTGTTGCTCTGCCAACCTGAGTGGTATCTAAATAAGTTTCCTCCTGGACACGCCCACTTACAACAGGTGATAGTGATTATCAGTCATGTTAAAATCAGTCCACAGTGATCCAAAGAATTAAAAACAAACAATATTAAAACTGTATAAAACATGCAATAATAATGTATAAAAACAGGGGAAAAAACATGCAAATAAATAAAACTTAAAATCAAAACCACATTTTCACTGTGTGACAACAAGAACACCAAAGAGCACCAATCTGAGTGTTAGTTCTGTGTTTAGGATTGTATTTCCATTGTTAATCAGTAGATTGAGTTGATGTTCAGTTAATAATTGTACAGTTAATGTTTTGTACATTTAATTAATGTACAGTATAATGTAAATATTTTCTTTCTTTATATTATGAAGAATTTTATGTTAAAATATTGTTGGTCAATTTGATTGGCTCGGCCTTTTGCCTTAAGAAATAAAAAGTCATGGGATCATAAAAAAAATCTGTGTTTTTTTGGTTTTAAAAGTACCGATTTAAATACCGTTTAGGAACCGGTACCGTTTTAAAAGTATCGAAATGGCACCGGTACCGAATGAAACCCTTTCAATACTCAACCCTATTAGCGATCCTTTGTTCTGGTCAACTTAAATGACTTGAGTCTGATAGAGAGAACTTGATATGTGATGACAAAATGAACACCTTTCTCAGAGGGGAATTATTTATCAGCAGATTCAGAGCGCGAGCTGTCAGGTCGGGGAGGATTTACCAAACGCGCAAGCGCTGCTGGATCTGTAAACCGTGTCTCGAACCATAGAGGGCGATCTGTACAGATCACAGATCTATTGTGAACCGTTGTATCCCTCCTGGGCATGTGAGACTTACGTGCGTGGGTTGGATGAACTGTGATTGTGTGTGTGTTAAAGCAATACTGAGCAGTTTTTAACACTTTAAGTTAGAGCATTAAAATTGATCTCAATTATTATTTAGTTAGAAACTTGACCAGTTTCATGTTTGACAGCACTCTGCACCCCTCTACTGGTCAGATACCGCACTAGACAGTTTTGAGCCCCGGCCCGTA
>SSNR01000332.1:24327-51665 GCA_006937965.1 Callopanchax toddi
GGGAGGACTGGGTCCGGATCAGGTTCTGGGAGGCCCGGGTCCGGATCAGGCACTGGGACCCCGGGACCGTCGGAGACTGGACTCGACGCTGGCCTTGAGACTGGACTCGACGCTGGCCTTGAGACTGGACTCGACGCTGGCCTTGAGACTGGACTCGACGCTGGCCTTGAGACTGGACTCGACGCTGGCCTTGAGACTGGACTGGGCTGGACTCGGCGCTGGAACAGGGGCTGGACTCGGCGCTGGAACAGGGGCTGGACTCGGCGCTGGAACAGGGGCTGGACTCGACGCTGGAACAGGGGCTGGACTCGGGGCTGGACTCGGCGCCGGAACAGGGGCTGGACTCGGCGCCGGAACAGGGGCTGGACTCGGCGCCGGAACAGGGGCTGGACTCGGCGCCGGAACAGGGGCTGGGCTCGACGCCGGAACAGGGGCTGGGCTCGGCGCCGGAACAGGGGCTGGGCTCGGCGCCGGAACAGGGGCTGGGCTCGGCGCCGGAACAGGGGCTGGGCTCGGCGCCGGAACAGGGGCTGGACTCGGCGCCGGAACAGGGGCTGGACTCGACGCCGGAACAGGGGCTNAATCAAAACCACATTTTCACTGTGTGACAACAAGAACACCAAAGAGCACCAATCTGAGTGTTAGTTCTGTGTTTAGGATTGTATTTCCATTGTTAATCAGTAGATTGAGTTGATGTTCAGTTAATAATTGTACAGTTAATGTTTTGTACATTTAATTAATGTACAGTATAATGTAAATATTTTCTTTCTTTATATTATGAAGAATTTTATGTTAAAATATTGTTGGTCAATTTGATTGGCTCGGCCTTTTGCCTTAAGAAATAAAAAGTCATGGGATCATAAAAAAAATCTGTGTTTTTTTGGTTTTAAAAGTACCGATTTAAATACCGTTTAGGAACCGGTACCGTTTTAAAAGTATCGAAATGGCACCGGTACCGAATGAAACCCTTTCAATACTCAACCCTATTAGCGATCCTTTGTTCTGGTCAACTTAAATGACTTGAGTCTGATAGAGAGAACTTGATATGTGATGACAAAATGAACACCTTTCTCAGAGGGGAATTATTTATCAGCAGATTCAGAGCGCGAGCTGTCAGGTCGGGGAGGATTTACCAAACGCGCAAGCGCTGCTGGATCTGTAAACCGTGTCTCGAACCATAGAGGGCGATCTGTACAGATCACAGATCTATTGTGAACCGTTGTATCCCTCCTGGGCATGTGAGACTTACGTGCGTGGGTTGGATGAACTGTGATTGTGTGTGTGTTAAAGCAATACTGAGCAGTTTTTAACACTTTAAGTTAGAGCATTAAAATTGATCTCAATTATTATTTAGTTAGAAACTTGACCAGTTTCATGTTTGACAGCACTCTGCACCCCTCTACTGGTCAGATACCGCACTAGACAGTTTTGAGCCCCGGCCCGTACCTTCAAAGATGATGTCACTTTCTGCTTTATGGCAGAACCGGCAGATAGAGAAAGATAGACCGTTTATGAACTTATAATATTTATACATTCAAAAGAAATGTAAAAGCAACAACTTGTCTGACAGATTATTAGCTGAAAGCTGTCGCAGACTGGGCTGGAAAAAGTTCAGGCGTGAGATGATTTACGACAGTAAAAGTGAAACTTTTAATTGTAGCCTCCTAATGCCCCCTACTGGTTAAAAGTCGCTAAATACTGCTTTAAAGCACGCGTCAAAGGAGCTGTGCGTAAGGGCGCGGTGCCACGCACATTGGAGATGCTGTGAGTGTGTGTGTTGGAGGTCCTGCCGTATGTGTCTACTAGCTTCAGAGGTCATGTGAGCACTCAGTCACTGAGCTAGGGTTGGGCCGGGCGATGTGAAACTTTTTTCCAATTGTCCATAGTCAGTCAAAAAATCGACGATGGGCGATTTATTCGCGCAGGTGACATGTTGACATATTTGCGGGCGGAGCAATGTAAACACACACTAATGGATTTGCCAAATTAGAACTCAGAAGTCCCAAAATTGAGGAAATAGTTGTAAAAAACACAGCGTCGCCTATCTGGGGCTACTTTGGCTTTAAACAGACATATAGTGGCAGTAAAGAGCTCCAACATCGAGTGTTTACCCTTCTGCTGTGTGCTAACTAAGCTAACACAGAGTTAGCAGGTCTGCTGCTGCTCCGTCACCAAAATCGCTCAAAAAGACTTCAAACTGCAGCGGAGATTTATTTTATGGAAGCGACGTTCACTGAAGGGGTTTTTTATTCGTATTTCAGTTTTAGTTTCATTTTGTTTTTGTCGTTTATCATACTTAGCTGAAGACAGTTGAACACCAGATCGGTGTTATGACTAAATATTCCTAGCACCGGTAGCCGACAAATAAACACGGTTTAACTGGAAAAAAGCCAGTCTCTGATTGTTTCCTCCCCACTACACCATAGATATTATTTAGATACATTTATTTTCTTAACACAAGCTGCAGCCGTTCTCTGTCTGTCTGCTACGGACTGAGTAAACACCGCTGCTCCGCCTTCGCCAGGTCTCAGTGGGAGGAGGAGGAAAAAGGAAGCAGGAAGCGGCTGCTTGCAGCTGGGAGGAGTTTGCGTGTGTCATGCCCTGGGTGCTTGCAGGCAGTCTGTTTTTTCCCTCAGGGCGTGGCAGGCAGATCCTCTCCAGCTGCAGCTCCCAGCTGCAGCTCATCAGCTTCATCAGAGGAGGACCTTCATAAGGAGCAGATCCACAGAGGGACAACGCCAGTCTTTTCCACCTCACTAGTGGTAAACTCAGGTCTCCTCTATATTTTGTATCCTTGAACCTTGTAATTATTTTCCTCTCATCTCTCCAGCCAACCTGCTTGGCGTCGTCCACCTCAAGATCCTCCAGAGTCCTCCTCAACCTCATGTCCGCCTGGTCTGCCTGTCCCCCTGCCAGCCAGCTGCCTCCACTCCATTCATCCTCCATCAACTTCTCACCACCGCTCCAACCAGTCTCACCCAGGACAGACAAAACCTCCCCAAGATCCCTATCTTCATCCTACCAGTAAGACCTCCATTCAAACCTCATATCAGCACTGTAGCGTGATCAATATATGCTCTGACCTCTGACCTACGTGATCATCAAAAATAATAATCCATCTTCTTCCCAATAACTCGGATTATAATGACTCTTTTATTATGTTTTAACCTGAATCAACATTCCTCCAAGGTCACGGTCGTATCGGAAGAATCCACCGGACTCTATATAATAATAATAAAGACTCTTGGTGTCTCTTCCTAAAATGACACTTTAATCTGTTACAGAAATGTCTTAAATGATTAATGCACTTTCTCTTACAGCATTGTGAATGTTTGATACAGCTTCAGTATTACTGTTACTTTGCTAAAAGGTTAAATCAGTATTATTATTTCTACTTTGCTAAGGATAAATAAGTATACTTTTTCACACTCCTTACACTAGGTGACGTCTGACTTTAGAGCCTGAGTCACGTGTCTTGTTTAGAGTCTCCTGATTGGCCCACGTCTACTGACAGCTCTCAGCTGTCTGCCCCACACGGGAAGTGTTCAGTTCTCCACCAGCCTCGGAGGAGAAAACACCCCGCTGTCAACTTGCTACACAGTGGGTTATCGATGCCGACTGCCCCGTAACGGGTCAAGCCCCGTAGCGGTCGAAGAAAGCTTCTTACCCCTGAGAGCAGGAAACATCCACCTGCCTCTCTGTCTCAACCAGAATGGGGAAGACAGCCAGCTATCAACTCACCAGCAATGGGTCTCACTCAGGTCGCATCCACGGACGCTCTCCGCTTGGCCAGGCGGGTCTACCTACCTGTCAGGCCCCCAGATCGACCGAGGGGGAATCTCCGCTTCCTCGTCGAACTCCACCTGTCACGATCGTGGCACGAGTCGGACCCATAACGAGACCCAGACAACAGGATATAACAAAAAGAGTCTTTTATTGAAGAAAAAGGGGAAAGGGGAGGAGGAAAACGGGACAAGGAGGTGAGTAGAACGATGGGGAAAAAAAAGGGTCTCACCACTGAGGGTTGGGGTAGGGTCCGTAATCCAATGCTGGGTGGTCAGAGACAGTCCGGTTCGGAGACGAGGCAGGAAACCTCCAGAGAGGGCAGGCAGAGACGGCAATCCAGAAACAGAAAAGGAGTTCAAAAACCAATAAATCCAAAAGAGGTCCGGCAGGGAGCAGGCTAGAGGCAGTAGTCAGGAGGCAGAAAAACTAAGGTCAAGAAACGAGCTATGGCAAGAAAACTATGACTATGGACAGACTATGGGGCTAGAAAAACTGAGTGGCAAAAACACATCAGACGATCTCGCACTGAGTGGCTGTGGGACTGTGGTGTATATATAGTCAGAGGGACAGGTGGAAACAATGATGATTGATTAGCAGGTGAGGGAGGGGCAGAGACCAGGAGCCGGATCCATGACAGAACCCCCCCCACAAGGGGCGGATCCCAGACGCCCCAACAGGAAACCAGACAGGGAGGGAGGAGGGGGACCAGGCAGGAGGGCCAAAGCAGCCCGGCCTAACGAGGCCCGGGTCCGGATCAGGCTCTGGGAGGCCCGGGTCCGGATCAGGCTCTGGGAGGACTGGGTCCGGATCAGGTTCTGGGAGGCCCGGGTCCGGATCAGGCACTGGGACCCCGGGACCGTCGGAGACTGGACTCGACGCTGGCCTTGAGACTGGACTCGACGCTGGCCTTGAGACTGGACTCGACGCTGGCCTTGAGACTGGACTCGACGCTGGCCTTGAGACTGGACTGGGCTGGACTCGGCGCTGGAACAGGGGCTGGACTCGGCGCTGGAACAGGGGCTGGACTCGACGCCGGAACAGGGGCTGGACTCGACGCCGGAACAGGGGCTGGACTCGACGCCGGAACAGGGGCTGGACTCGACGCCGGAACAGGGGCTGGACTCGACGCCGGAACAGGGGCTGGACTCGACGCCGGAACAGGGGCTGGACTCGACGCCGGAACAGGGGCTGGACTCGACGCCGGAACAGGGGCTGGACTCGACGCCGGAACAGGGGCTGCACTTGACGCGGGGACGTCGGGACCTCGGCTTGACTCGGGGACGTCGGGACCTCGGCTTGACTCGGGGACGTCGGGACCTCGGCTTGACTCGGGGGCGTCGGGACCTCGGCTTGACTCGGGGGCGTCGGGACCTCGGCTTGACTCGGGGACGTCGGGACCTCGGCTTGACTCGGGGACGTCGGGACTTCGGCTTGACACGGTGACAGGGACACCAGGACCCTCAGGACTTGGACAGGACACTGGACCCTCAGGACTTGGACAGGACACTGGACCCTCAGGACTTGGACAGGACACTGGACCCTCAGGACTTGGACAGGACACTGGACCCTAAGGACTTGGACAGGACCCTCAGGACGTGCACAGGACACAGGACCCTCAGGACTTTGACTGGACACAGGATCCTCAGGACTTTGGCTCGGAGCGGGAGGCGAGGCATCCAACGACGGGACCCTCGGTGGATCAGGGAGCGAGGCGTCCGGCGGCGGGACCCTCGGTGGATCAGGGAGCGAGGCGTCCGGACCTTGGCGTGGAACGGGACCCTCTGGACCTTGGCGTGGAACGGGACCCTCTGGACCTTGGCGTGGAACGGGACCCTCTGGACCTTGGCGTGGAACGGGACCCTCTGGACCTTGGCGTGGACTAGGAGCAGGAGCAGGACTTGGAGCAGAAACAGGACTGGAAGCCGGAGCAGGACGGGAAGCAGGAAGCGAGGCGTCCGGTGACGGGACCCTCGGTGGCTTGGGTGACTGAGGAACAGGTGGAGAGGCGACTGGCTGCGGAACTCCAGGCTGGAGGAGAGGCGGGGCGTCGGGTGTGACCTCCGGCTGGACCTGACACAGAGCGTCAGACTCGAGCACCGAACAGCAGGTGAGCCCCTCCATCGAGAGGGCTCGCAGCGCTGCCAGGTAGTCACACTTGATAGATTCTACGTGAAGCGACAACGCAGGAAACGCTGCCAACCTTGGCTCCTCCCAGAAGAGTCCGTAGAGCAGTTTCGCCACACGCAACCTCTTATGGGGACAGGCAGGTCCCTCCGGACCTCGGAAGACTGGGGAGGCTGTGGCGATCACTTGAAGCACCCTCCGTATGGTGGCTTCCTCTGCTTGGTCCGACGGTTGGTCGGCACTACTTGACACCAAACCTGGTCTGGTCTTGTCTCGGGTCTCGGGTCTATGTTGGCGAGATCGTGCTGTCACGATCGTGGCACGAGTCGGACCCATAACGAGACCCAGACAACAGGATATAACAAAAAGAGTCTTTTATTGAAGAAAAAGGGGAAAGGGGAGGAGGAAAACGGGACAAGGAGGTGAGTAGAACGATGGGGAAAAAAAAGGGTCTCACCACTGAAGGTTGGGGTAGGGTCCGTAATCCAGTGCTGGGTGGTCAGAGACAGTCCGGTTCGGAGACGAGGCAGGAAACCTCCAGAGAGGGCAGGCAGAGACGGCAATCCAGAAACAGAAAAGGAGTTCAAAAACCAATAAATCCAAAAGAGGTCCGGCAGGGAGCAGGCTAGAGGCAGTAGTCAGGAGGCAGAAAAACTAAGGTCAAGAAGCGAGCTATGGCAAGAAAACTATGACTATGGACAGACTATGGGGCTAGAAAAACTGAGTGGCAAAAACACATCAGACGATCTCGCACTGAGTGGCTGTGGGACTGTGGTATATATAGTCAGAGGGACAGGTGGAAACAATGATGATTGATTAGCAGGTGAGGGAGGGGCAGAGAGCACAGGAGCAGGGCAAACAGGTGAGGGAGGGGCAGAGAGCACAGGAGCAGGGCAAACAGGTGAGGGAGGGGCAGAGAGCAGGAGCCGGATCCATGACACCACCAGCCGGACGTGATCCAGGAGCGAGGTTCAGTAACGATCCATGACCTGGTAAAGTCAGGCTACTTTGATAAAGCTAACCCTCTACCACTAGGCTGCTCATCAAAGTAACCTCTCCACTTCATCCCTGATAACTAAACCCCTTAAGCTAACTCCCTAGTCTTAATATCACCACAAGACTCAGGTTCTAAACTCAGAAGATCAATTTTAGAACATCTACCACTTAGTGAATGCTAACCAAATTGCTACCTCAAATGCTAATCTGTTTACAAATGTTCGTCAGCTTTTATAATAAATATGGAATATATTTATTCCTGACTCAGCTTCCATTCGTCAAATAACAGGTATGTAAATGACTCCCTGCAACTAAAAGAATCTAGATAATCCTGCTTTTATCACAAACAGTTGTTTAAACCCAGGTCTCCAGAGCACACAGGCTCTAGTCTAAACCCTAGGTAATACTGGATAATTAAGCGGAAGGTGAGTAATAAAACATTAGCTTTTATACACACTACAGCACGTTATCCTCACCTCCATATACTCACTCTCCTCTCTCCTCTCAGAAGTCTCCTGTACTCGGATTCCACGGATCCTCCTGGATCCATCTCCACACCACCAAATCTTATAATAAAAACATTATTTTACTTACCTCCTGTTTTCCTCCGACTGTTGTGTTGCTCCAGGATCCTCACCAAACCTCCGATTATGACAGCGTGTAACGTTTAAAAAGAGCATTATTTATTATTTTTACGTGGGCTGCATCCTTTGACTTTAACCAAACATTGTTAATAATTAAGAAATTAATTTATAGTGGGACGAATAAATTGTTCTTGAAAAACGGGAGGCGATTGGCTGAGCCCATCGCCGATGGTTGATACATTCGTCTGATCGCCCAACCCTACACTGAGCTGCAACAGGATGTGAAGCTCGTCAGATCGAGGGGTCTCCCATCTGGACCGTGAAAGTGCTGATCCGCAAAGGCATGTTCAGGTAGTCGGTTCTGGTACGCATGAATGAAATCTGGTTCTCATGCGGACTGGCGTTGTGTGCACACCTAGTTATAACACACACATTACTGTGTGCAGGGCGGAGGATTTTATTAAATTTAAAGGGCCCGTGTCATGGTTTTCCGTGTTTTCTGACTTATCTATCATGTTGCAACATTGAGTTCTCACCTTAGACATGCCAGAAAGTGCAAAAAATGGCGTCTATCTGTCTCCTAGTACAGCTAGTGAGAATTTTGAAGATTTCAGACTCCTCCACCAGTAGGTTTCAAACCTTTTTTTTTTTTCACCCCTAGCCCGCTATGAGGTCATAGCGATCCGGACTTGCTTATATGGTCTTAATTCTCCGCCCACATGCATGTTCATGACACCTGGAGCGAGGAGAACGCCAGTGCTGCTGCTGCCATTGACCATAGACCGTGTAGCACAGACACAGAGTTATCCTCTCGTGTTTCTCTTTTCTTTTAGCAAGTGTTTAGTTTCACTTTCACACGACGGCACTGCCCCCTACTGCAGCCGAAGTGTCAGGCTGCCAAATAAGGAGAAACCCAGCAGAACCGGAAGGCGGCGCATTTTTCTGATCTCTGAGTTGCTCGTTAGGAAATAATTAGAGCGTATTTTGAGTTATAATGGGTGCAACGCTAATCTAGAGGCATCAAAGATTACACCTGTTTAATATTAATTGATTTAAATATCGTGCCATGGGCCCTTTAAACAGATTGGGAGGGGAAAGTCCGGCGATTCGTCCGCACGGCTCACCTGAACGTTTTGGAGCAGCAAGAGAAGCGCAGCAATGTGCTGTGAATTCTATAAAATATTAACAGCTGTGGAGAAGGAGAGGCTCCCGTTTGGTCTATGGGGGGTGGAGGGTGCACTGTAGCTCCCTGCAGCTCTTTTTCCTGAAGCTGTCGCGGGAGGTGCGTGGTTCCGTTTCATGGTGGTTTTATGAAATATTGACAATATTGGGGACACTGTAATTGGCTCGAGAGCTAGAAAGAGAGGGCCCACTGGCCGGATGTGGCCCATGGGCCCCCTATTGAATACCTATGGTCTAAATGCACTGGCTATGCTTTCCATTGAGAGAGAACTAGTCAGAGCATGCCTGACTTCAATGAGAGGGTTATAGATCACTTTGCTGCTTTAAAAGAGAGACAAGCTAAGTTCCAGTACAAGTAATGCAACTTGCATTTTACTGAATGTTATTGTTGTGTTATAACTTTTATGTGATTAAAGTGCAGTTAACAACAGAACAACCCAGAATGTGAACTCTATCACAGAACCAATGTACAAGACTCTGGCTTTTCTAAGATCAGAAATACGTTTCTTTTTTCATTATAATATCAAACAGTGCTGTTTCTTTCCAACCTGTTCATCAGTGTTCATGTTTTTTTATTGGTCATAGATTTTACAGATAGAGCAATTTATCTTTACAGCAATTTATCTTTACTGTAATGATGCACGTCGCATCAGTCTCTCTCCTCCTTAAGTCCTCCTGTTTGAGGAAAACGCTGATTTGGTTTAAAGATGACCATGTTACATTGATCAAAACTCGATAGGCTGACTCAGATATTAAGTCTGAAGCTAATGGGGAAATTTCAAAATAGTTAAACAAGTAGCCTTTGTCATAATAAACATTGCCCTCCCTAAGAAATCTGATCTGAAATCTTTATCTGATTACAATGCTTTCTTTTCCAAATCACGGCTTGAGCACTACACGGAGCGGCGCTCAATGTCCATCCAAGAAATATGCCAAAATGTTTTTAAAAAATCATTTTTAAAGCTTTTATAATTGATGAAAAAATGTATTTAAATTGCATTTCAGTTCAAAACTGTTGAAAAACAAAAATTCCTGACTAAAACTGGACATACCCTAAATACAGTACTTTATAAATCTATTTGTTTATTTTATGTACAATTTCAGAAGGGTATTGTTTTAAAATAATAATAAAAGATTTCCAACATGTGGAAACACTATGAGAGAATCATTTTTTGCAGTGTTCAAACTGACCCACGGTCTGCATCGTTTTCAATGAGGGGTCCGGGTCAGGTCTCTGTTGTTTAAAGACTACAGGGAGTGCAGAATTATTAGGCAAATGAGTATTTTGACCACATCATCCTCTTTATGCATGTTGTCTTACTCCAAGCTGTATAGGCTCGAAAGCCTACTACCAATTAATCATATCAGGTGATGTGCATCTCTGTAATGAGAAGGGGTGTGGTCAAATGACATCAACACCCTATATCAGGTGTGCATAATTATTAGGCAACTTAACAAAAACAAATATATACCCATTTCAATTATTTATTTTTACCAGTGAAACCAATGTAACATATCCACATTCAGAAATATACATTTCTGACATTCAAAAACAAATCAGTGACCAATATAGCCACCTTTCTTTGCAAGGACACTCAAAAGCCTGCCATCCATGGATTCTGTCAGTGTTTTGATCTGTTCACCATCAACATTGCGTGCAGCAGCAACCACAGCCTCCCACACTGATAAAAGCAACCTATAGAAACTACCCAATAAAATTGAGGTGACAATTTGCATCCAATTCAGTTGGTTAATTTCTACCCCATATATGTTTGTAAATTGTACCTTAGATTCAAAGTTAGGAAATATCTAAAGGAATTGTCTAAAATCTAGCTGCTCATTATAAGTTAAATGGTACCTTATTTTCTAAGTTAAAAATAATCAATTAAATTGGGTAAGGTATAACTTTTTTTCTAAGCTAAAAAGCAAATTTTGCTGAATTCATCCCACAACCAGGATATTTCCATTCTGCATATATTTCCATATTTTATTAGCAATGGTGGAGTTATAATGGTTATAAGGTTTTACACTGGGATGATTCTTGGATTAGAGATTTAGGGTTTGGGCAGGCAAGATAAATATAACAGTTTTTCACATTTTAACACATTTTCAAATCAGATTTTTTTTTAGTTTTTTAAAATGCTGAGCCATAATAAAAGTGGAATGGATTTCCAATGGAGATCCAAACCAACATGATGTGGGACAAATAGCATGTTGGTGGGAGACATGTTAAATGCTAAAGGAATTTCACAATTTAAACATTTTACTTTAAAATACACAATTTCTATGCATACGCAGATTATCAACTACTACTACTAATAATAATAATAGATTTAATATGTCATCAATTATTTATATTCTAAAGGAAAAATAAATAATCAATAAATTGAATTTCTGCCCAGGCGAGAGTTTGAACTCACTTCTCCTGTGTGACAGACTGATTTTTTACCTCTGCGCCACAGATCCAGTTTGAATGTCTTGACTCACTTCTGGTCTCTGTCACTCAATGCTTCTCCTCAGGTCTGGTAACTGGGATGACCGGAAGTCCCACTCCGCGCTGGACTGTTCTGCACCCGCGTCATCCCACGGGCTGGGACGTCACCCCGCACCGCCACCCTAACTTAGGATGGCGGTGCGGGGCGGTGACGAGGTGGTGCGGGACGAGGCGGGTGCGGGACGAGGCGGGTGCGGGACGATTCGGCGCGGAGTGGGGAATCTACCAACCTGAAAGAGCAACTTCTCTTATTTCAAAAAGTTTGAACTATTTTTATAGCACAAATCATTGCAGAGAGCAGAAACGCTTCAAAGAGGAAATGTTTTGTGTTACAGTAATGCCGGTGCCGGGCGGGCAGTTTCTGTGGCGTATGAAAATTAAGGTAAATGCAGGACAATCCTTCACAAAAATGGGGCATCTGGTCACCGAGGTGCCAGATCAGCTTGGGGTGCAGCAGTGTGCACATCTGAAAACAAACCGGACTGCGGAGTGATTCGCTCCTGGCTGAACACGTTTCTCCTGCAGCTGCCTGCAATGGGCTTGTTCGAGATGAACTGCGCCTCGCCTGGAGAACAGACGAGAGCAGGCGGACGCAGCAGGGGGCGCGACCAAAAGTCTGCTTTTAAGTCGGACAGATTTTCTTAAATGCAGCTCGTGGGTGATGATAAAGCTGGAGATATCGCGTTAATGTCCGTAATAGCAGACGACTTTCATTTTTTTTCTCCAAAATCTTTATTTGAAGTTCAAAGTTTTTCAAAACAAATTCAAAAGTGAACAAGTATCAACAACACTAAAGTAACAAAATAATAGACATCTATCCAGAGAGATCAGATCAGTCAAAGAAAATAAACAAGATGATGCTCTGTACTAAATGATATGATTATAAAAATCAGACAGTAGTTTTATTAGAACTTAGGGCTGGGCGATATGGCCTAAAATCATTATCACGATAAATTGACCAGTTAACCTCGATAACGATAAATGGACGATAACTACCCCAATTACCAAAAATAAAATTTTTCATTGGATGGGGCTGTGGCAGGCAGCATATTTCCTCTGGAGTTGTATTGATAGTAATTTTCCCCCTAAACCTTTTGATTGAAGTCATGTTATTGCCACTTTAAAGGACTGTAAAATGACACTGACAAAATATGAAGAAAATACTAAGTACTTTTAGTGGTTAAGATTAACTGGCAAAATAAAAAGTAAAGGAGACAATATGTAACTTTTTGCAAAGCTTACATTTAACCTTTTTTTTTGCTCAACATCATCTTTGAATCCAAAGTGTTCCCAAATGACTGAAGTCGCATTTCTTTTCTTTGCAAAATTCTTCAATATGAAAACCTTTAACCAACTGCTGAGTGTTTTTGTTACATCCTGTGAGTGTGTGTGTGTGGCTAACCTCATCATCCTCAGGGTGCGACAGGCAGTGCAGGTGCGTCTCCCAGCTGTTCCTCATTTGGTCATCTGGAGAAGTTATAAGGAGGAGCCGGTTCTCGTGTCCGACGCCGGAGTATTCACGTTTACAGTGTGGTAAACAGGCCTCCTCTTTTGTCCTGTTATCTGTCCTAGTATGATGTTAACCTTCTGCTCTTTTTCTCGTCCAAGTTTTTTCCCCTGGATCCCGTCCTGTAGAAAGACGTCTCTGTTCAGTCCGCCAGAACCGGAGCTTCCCTCCGCTCCTCCTAAAACTTCTCTGAGGAACCCGGAGACCCCTTGGTCCAACTCCTGTCTGTCCACCCTCCAGCATTCTGTTTTTCGCTGCCACCACCACTCACCACTCCACCAGGATTACACACGTTCTCCTCTGCGAGTTTCTCATCCTCTTCTGGAAACCNGTTTTTATTTTTATGGAATTGTTTTATTTTTGTTTTAAATCTGTAGAGCACTTTGAGCATGGCATGAATAGTGCTTTATAAATAAAATGTGATTGATTGATTGATTGATTGATTGATTGATTGATTGATTGATTGATTGATTGATTGATTGATTGATTGATTGATTGATTGATTGATTGATTGATGGTGGATGTTATTAAGAGTTATTAAGCATTATAGGAAGAAGTGAAGTCTGGTTTTATAAAATGAATGTGCTGAACTTATAGATCTTAATGTGGATGTTTGTTATTGAGCTTAACCTTCTGGCGTTAGCTGGAAGAGCTTACTGCCATGATGAAGGCTCCTCTGTGATTCAGCTGGCTGGTTGCTCTAAGCCGAGGGATGGTTGACTCCCCAAGTCCTGCAGGTCACTTCTGATGTCCCAAAGGCTTCACGTCCTGTGAATACACTCTGAGGTTACAGTAGCTCACATCAGCTAAAGGCTGGACGATGAGTCTGAGGCATCTTAGCAGGTTAAACAAACTGACTGGTTATCAAAACGAAGTGCGCTAAAAGGTTATCTGTCGGAAGGCTTGGCTTGACTTCCCAACTTCCTGTGCACAGTCGCCGTAGCAGAAGTGTGCAGCCGGTCATGGAGAGGTAGGGCGAACCTCTGCTAAGAATGTATCCATCCCCCAGTTACTGAGGGCTTCATCAACTTTAGACAGAAAACAGTCTGCTGACTGAACTTGGTGAAACGCATTAGAGACCAGAGTGATACCCACACACACTTATAGAGGTGGAGTTAGAGGGGGGGGGGGCACAACTGTCAGGGGGCCCAAAAAAGTTTCAAATTTTAATAAAAAGTTTAAAAATCATAAGAACTTTACTACTCAGTGTTTTGTTCAAAATTAAGACACTGCAAACAATTATTTTGTCTTCATAAAATGTATATCAGATGTTTCTTTATTTGGACAAATTCATGTGAAATCTCCCCCCTCATATGGGCATGAAATGGTCCAGTCCTGCAGGAGTGGAGCTGACCCTCTGACAGCTCCTCCATGGTGTGCTGTTTGTCCCGGTCAGAACCAGGAAGCAGCATCACTCCTCTCCTGGACCTCGCTATCAGCTTTAACACACATGCATCCATTTCCAGACAGTAACAGAGTTTTGCCTTCCTTTAACTTTACAGCTGTACAGGTGCTGTAGCGTCAAAGGTCAAAGGTCAGCGGAGCCGCTCTCCTCACCTTCCCACTGACTAACTGGTCCCCTGGTTTCTGCTCTCACAGAGAAGTTACTATACGACCTTACACCTGGAGCTCAGTCACAACTCCTTCCTACAACCTCTCCACAACAGACGGGATCCTGAAAACAAACTGAAGTCTCTTCCTGCTGTTAGACTTTTCCTCTCTAGGAATTACAGCCAATGTTTTTCTGACAGATGACTTTAATCAGACTTGATTCCTTAAAGTAATGATGAAGTTACATGACTTGGTAATGATGTTAAATGTATGATTGTGTCAGAAGAAGTGAATTAATAATATTACCTTCAGTACATTCTCTTCATGCTGAGGTTAATGAGCCTTCTCCACACCGATCATTAACTTTAAAACAACGATTAGTTAAAGGCATCGTTTTAGATCGGAGATATCAGTTGAGTCTATTTGATGATTAATCAAATCAAATCAAACTTTATTTATAAAGCACCTTTCATGCCCCAGCGAGCAACACAAAGTGCTTGACAGATTAAAATGACCCATACAACCCACATTCCCTCCCTTTCCCACACATAGAACAATTATGACACTCTCCCCTCCCAGTCCACAACCCATTCCCAGGCACACATACACCCACACATACACATCAAAACCACAGTAAACACTATGTTGAGCTCAGATGGCTCCAGTAATGAGAAACACGCCATCTAGTGGGCCCTCTGCCTCATCAGCTGTAGAACTAGGTCAGCAGCCACACACCAACCAAGGGCACCTGGGAATGGAGGGTGGCAACCCCCGCCACTGCCCGGGCCCTACCGGGGAGCGCCCGAGCCGCCACCGCCGACCACCGGTCCCAAGGCAGAGGGCTCCACAGAGGAGGATTAAACTGGAGGATTAAAATGCGTAGCATATAAAATAACGAGAACTTATAGGAATAGTAAAATGACCAATAAAATGTGAATAAAAAACTAAATAAATAATAATCAGTTAAAAGCTGATCTAAAAAGGTGGGTCTTGAGTCTATTCTTAAAAACCTGAACGTTCTCTGCGGTCCTGAGGTCCTCTGGCAGTCCGTTCCAGAGGCGAGGGCCGTAATAACCAAAAGAAGCTTCGCCGTGGGTGTGTGTCCTGACTTTAGGGATGACTAGGAGACGGCTGCCAGAGGAGCGCAGTTGACTTCACTCATATTTTCTTACAGAATAAAGTCATGTTATATTTTAACATCAGTCTGTTAATAATGACAGTTCTATTGAATTTAATTCATTATATTCAGTTAAATTCTCCTCAGAAGTCCTTTAGAAACATGAAGTCTGGAGTATCTTGTTAAGGCCCTCCCTCATCACGAGACTCCTGATTGGACCGTCTGAACCCTCAGATTCATGTTTCTGATCATCACCTGTCCGTCTCTGTGCCTCCATCTCCTGTTCATCGTTTGTTACTTCCCGTTTTCTAAACGCGAGTACTGCTGGTTTTAATTCTCCATGATCTCTTATGTAACTAACCACTTTAATGACCACTGCCTCTCTGTTCTGGACAACATCTGTCCCATTAGAACCAGATCAGTCCCTGGGTCAAACTCTACTCCCTGCAGCCTGAAGCACTACTGTGAAAAAACTGAGCGCTCCATGTTCACCTGGTCCATCTAAAGGATCTCCTAAAGCAGCTGAAGTTGGGACAATGAGAAGAGACAGCAGACATCCTGTTGTTGATCTCCTCTTTCTTTTGTCTAATTTTAGTTGTCCAGCCCTTGTCTTCAGGCTACACTGCTGCATGTTTCTGTCTGCTGTAACACACCTTATTTAGACCAACGAGTCATCAGCAGAAATTCCTAGAGCTTCACAGGCCGTCAGGAGCTTTCTGTGAATAAGGTGTGCTGGAGTGGACACGCCTCTAAATGAGGGTATGAAGTACGTGAGTCTGCAGACAGAACACAGCTATTGTTCCAGCTGTTACTGAACAGGTATCTGGTTGTGATCACTTCAGTGTGTGAAAGCGGTTCAAACTGCCGTCACCTGCCAGACAGGTGGAACCGGTCCTCAGTCAGACCCACGTTCAGGCTGAAGCTAATCTCACGTCTGGACTGTTAAAACAGGCGTCTCTCTTCAGACAAACGTCACCATTTATACTGTAGAGACACCAGTAGACCTCATTAAACACCAGATACTTACTGGTTCTTATGTTTCATCTGAAAAACACATCAAGTGTTTTGACAATAAAAAGACTTCATTTGTAAAATGATGGTAGAAATAAATTCACTCCACTGTGTTTCTAATGTTTGGAGACAAACAACTCTCTGAGTTTTTATTAAATGTGTGGAAAGACAGCAAGACAAATCACACCTTGAATGTGTGAAATTAAATCAGAAGTAATGTGATAACAGACAACACCCCATGGGATTCCATGGCACAACACTTGTCCAGGTCCACTGCTAGCTGAATGGAGCCTCCCTCCTCCGCTTCAGGTCACTCCTCTTCCTCTACTTTTTATTCTTCTGGTCTCCAGTTGCTTCCTGCTGTTGCCTTGCCTTGATCTGACAACAATGAATGTAGGTAAAACATGATTTCTCTGATGACGTCTTTTAAATGAAAATAGGACGTTATATTAACCATTACATGGTTAAAGCCTCGCATCCTGCATCCTGATGCCCGAGCCATGATTCAGAACAAACCATTAAAGTCAGTGAGAGCGGTCTCACTGGGAGTGGCACAGTGCACCTGTGTCACAACACTGTGGAGTACTTTATGTAAACACACATCGTGATAATACCTTAAAACCGCTACTAGTACAGCAAACAAAACACCGTCAATACGCGGACCAGGAGCATTTCATTATGGAATATTAATGTAACTGAGCTTTTACATACAGACTATATACAGACAGAGCTTTAAGTGGAAAAAAATAAGTCCTAAATACTCTACTTAATGTTGTAGCGTTGGGAAATAACTTTTAGTTATTTTAACTACACCCTCTTCAGATAAATAAAGCTTATTCTTGGATTATAATGGAAAGTGACAAACTGTCATTTAACCCTGATAATAGCTAATATTTATTGAAGGTATCTTTAGGTTCTTTGAAAGAGTACAGTGAAATGAAATACCTTATTAATAATGTGAAGCTGAGACCAGATAAAGATTGAACAATCATTTAGTTTGAAAAACCTAAGAACACAGACAGATAAGACAGTTTGAAAGTTTGATGTAAACACAATTAATATTCGTAAACATGTTGAGGATGTTAAAGATGATTTTAATTGTGTTTACATCAAATTTTCAAACTGTTTTATAGGGTTATTTCCAAACGCTACAATGTCATAAACATGGGACAGAAAGATTGGTTATATATATATATATATATATATATATATATATATATATATATATATATATATATATATATAAAAGGGGGAGGACCTCCCCCTCCACCTGTCTGATCCACTGCGTCATGGCGCGCTGCTCCTCTCCATAAGCACGCGAGCTCTTTCCAACTCCATCATTGATATTTAAATTATTGTCTTTTAATACCAATTCGAAGAACTAGCTCAGCTTCCTGACGTGGGGTGTCTCACAACCTGCTGCAGCAGTACCAGATCTGGAGCTGGAGGGAACGCAGCTCGCCTCCAGGACCGAGCTCTGAGCCAACTATGGAGCGGTCCGTTAGGGGACGCGAGTCCCCGCTTGTCCTCTCTCATCCGGTGTTTCACCAAATTCTGCCACCCTCCTGGAGTCACTAAATACGGGGACAGATGAGTTCTCTCATCCACCTGCGTTTCTCCTGTGCCCCCTCCTTCTCCACACCTCCCGCCATGCGCTGCTCGTAATATGAGGCAACTACGGCCATCGGGAAAGCTCAAAATTATAGTGATGTAATACCAGAAAAACTCCCGGTACGGACGGAACGCTGGAAATAAGTCCCGGTACGCTGTGGGGTCAAATTTAGAAGTCCCGGTACTGCGTACCGTTCCGTACCGGTGTAGGTACCCGATCTGCTCGGGCTGCCAGATCGGCTCGGGGTCCTTCTCCTACTGACGACGTCACACTACGGCAAAGCCACTCGGACAAAATACTGTACATTGCAAATCTCTGTCGATGCTGTTCTTCCACACGTTTTAGAAAGAGTTTAGCAGGTTTCTTCATAAATACACGTTTCTTAATGTTTTCTTTATAACTGCAATTTGTTAATAAAAACACAATATCACTGTTTTTTAGTAAAGAATGTGAAACTACATCAAACCAACATCAGACTGTGCCAAATAAGCACAACGGTTTTTATATGTGAACGTAGCCCTTGTGTTTACATATTTAGCAGGCCTGGTTGTTTGTATAAATGTAGATTATTCTGTATATTTCGTTAGTTCTGCTGTAAATAAACCTAAAGATTCCTTCAAAAATAAGTTGTAGTCCTTACTCCAGTTAAGGACTACAATCGCGACCAATCAAAAGCTTCAGCGTTAACATGATAACGTAACTTTTACGAATGTGGTAACGTCACTCCAGTTCGTCGTACGTTCATCCAATCAGCTAGTGCCACGTAATCGGCAGGCGCAGGCCCCGAGCCGAACTGGCAGCCCGAGCAGACGTGGTACCTGTTACATCCTGTGAGTGTGTGTGTGTGTGTGTGTGTGGCTAACCTCATCATCCTCAGGGTGCGACAGGCAGTGCAGGTGCGTCTCCCAGCTGTTCCTCATTTGGTCATCTGGAGAAGTTATAAGGAGGAGCCGGTTCTCGTGTCCGACGCCGGAGTATTCACGTTTACAGTGTGGTAAACAGGCCTCCTCTTTTGTCCTGTTATCTGTCCTAGTATGATGTTAACCTTCTGCTCTTTTTCTCGTCCAAGTTTTTTCCCCTGGATCCCGTCCTGTAGAAAGACGTCTCTGTTCAGTCCGCCAGAACCGGAGCTTCCCTCCGCTCCTCCTAAAACTTCTCTGAGGAACCCGGAGACCCCTTGGTCCAACTCCTGTCTGTCCACCCTCCAGCATTCTGTTTTTCGCTGCCACCACCACTCACCACTCCACCAGGATTACACACGTTCTCCTCTGCGAGTTCTCATCCTCTTCTGGAAACCGTAAGACACCATTCACCTCCTGGCATTCAGCATCCTGTCTCATCTCCTGTTCAAGCTCATCATTAACCCTGACTCTCCTCCTAGAACGGAACCAGAACCCGAGCTCAGCCTTCAGCCGCCTGCCTGGTTCTTTATAATAAAACCCATTGTTACTTCTTCAGTTCGGTGTCCGTACGTGTTGTTGCTTAGGAGTTTTCTGCCATGGCCTTAACAGAATACTCCGGCCACTACAGCTCCGCGACGTATGTACGGAACGAACTCGCAGAACCCGGAGCGCTCCGGTGCCGGGTTGAAGCTGCCCTCCAACAGCTAAACACCTCCATCAATGATTCTGACCGGCCCATTCACTCTTTTCAGGAGATGGAGTTCAGATCGCAGGATCTCGCTTCGGTCCGACACCGCGAGGTTCCGGCTGCGGCTCGAGCCTCCACTTCCTCATTCCAGCCTGCAGCTCCGACCCCCTCCGCTACTCACTCAGCTGTTCGCTCCAGCACTTCCGCATTCCACTGTCCCGCTGGAAAGGAACCGCCCACACCAGCACCCTTTTCAGGACGACTGGGTGAGTGCAAAGGGTTTCTTCTCCAATGTTATTTGGTTTTCTGTCAAGCACCAAGCTCCTATCCCACCGATCTAAGCAAGATAGCTTTTATTAGTGGATTACTGATAGACAAGGCTCTTCTCTGGTTGCAGGCAACCCTAACAGAGGAGACCCTGCCTAGTTTTACATATGAGGAGTTTATCAGACAATTTAAGCTGACTTTTTGCCCCAGAGTCAGTGAAGAGGAGATCACCACAGCCCTTCTGAGTCTGAAACAGGGCACCCGATCTGTAGCTGACTTGGCTGTGGATTTCCGCATTTGTGCGAATGCATCCGGCTGGAACGAGATCGCTCTTAAGGGGGCTTTCAAGAATGCTCTGAGCGAGAGGCTGAAGGATGAGTTGGCGGTCCGAGATGAACCTGACACCCTGGATAACCTCATCGCCCTCGCTACCAAGGTAGACAACCGCCTGAGAGAACGGTCTAGAATACGGTCCAGACCCAGCCCCGTAGCACCTCAAGGTCAACCTAGGGTGGTCAGCCTTGATTCTAGTTGTTCTCTGCAACCACCTTCACCTCCACCTGTTGTCCAGGGGGTATTGGTGGCTGAGAGTAATATAGGGTCTAGATCCCGCCTCACCATCCACTCCTCTCTCAGGGTCAACAATCAGGTCTTCCCAGTCCTGTCTTTAATCGACTCAGGCGCCGAACAGAACCTCATCAGTCCCACTCTTATTGCTCAGTACAATATACCAGTCCTGGCTCTCCCAGCTCCCATCCCGGTTGCAGCCTTAGACGGCAGTCCTTTAACTACCATTACCCAGCAGACTGAGCCCCTCTCTTTCATAGCCTCAGGTAACCACCATGAACTCATAACATTCCTCGTCTTCCCTACCAAGCACTCTCCGGTGGTCCTGGGCTACCCCTGGCTCCAGAAACACAACCCCCACATCAACTGGTCGGACTCGCGTTTTGAGTCCTGGAGTCCCTTCTGTCTGGTTAACTGTCTGCAGTCGGCCCCATCAGCTCTTCCCACCAGATGCGCCATGCCTGCCTTTTCCCTTGACCTCTCCTCTGTCCCCAAGGACTATCATGACCTTCACCCGGTCTTTAGTAAAGATCTGGCTCTCTCTCTACCTCCTCACCGTCCTTATGACTGTGCCATTGATCTCCTCCCTGGCGCCTCACTTCCCACTGGACGTTTATACAACCTCTCCAGACAGGAGCGTGTTGCTATGGAGAGCTACATCAATGACTCCCTACAGGCAGGTCTAATCCGTCCCTCCTCATCTCCTCTGGGGGCAGGTTTCTTTTTTGTTGGAAAAAAAGACGGGACCCTCCGTCCATGCATTGACTTCAGGGGTTTAAACCAGATCACAGTCAAAAACAAATATTCTCTACCCCTCATCACCGCCTCATTCGAGTCTGTCCAAGGGGCCTCCTACTTCTCTAAATTGGATCTTCGCAACGCTTATCATCTCGTTCGCATTAGAGAGGGGGACGAATGGAAGACGGCCTTCAAAACACACTGTGGCCACTTCGAGTATCAGGTCATGCCTTTCGGACTAACCAATGCCCCTGCTGTTTTCCAGAATCTGATTAATGATGTCTTACGTGATTTTCTCAACATCTTTGTTTTTGTCTACCTAGATGACATCCTAATCTTTTCTAACTCCTTGGAGGAACATAAGAAACACGTCAGGAGGGTTCTACAGCGGCTTCTGGAGAACCGACTGTACGTTAAGGCAGAGAAGTGTCTTTTCCACGTCAGATCCATAACTTTCCTGGGATATGTTTTCGAGGGTGGACAGATGAAGACGGATCCCAGCAAGGTACTGGCTGTCGAGAAGTGGCCCATCCCCAAGACCAGGAAACAGTTGCAGCGCTTCCTGGGCTTTGCCAACTTCTACAGGCGTTTCATCCGGAACTACAGTCTCATAGCAGCACCACTCTCTGCCCTTACCTCCACCAAACGGCCCTTTGTCTGGACTCCGGCTGCGGATCACGCTTTTACCTCCCTCAGAAAGAGGTTTGTCGACGCTCCTGTTCTCATCCACCCTGACTCCTCTGCTCAATTCACGCTAGAGGTCGACGCTTCTGAGACGGGCGTCGGGGCTGTACTCTCCCAACGTTCCTGTACAGACCAGAAACTACATCCCTGTGCCTTCTTTTCCAAGAGGTTCACTCCCACGGAGGGACGTTACGATGTCGGTGACCGTGAGCTCCTTGCCATCAAACTTGCCTTGGAGGAATGGAGACACTGGCTAGAGGGCACAGAACACCCAGTCGTCGTCTGGACCGATCATAAGAACTTGTCCTATCTCCAGACCGCCAAAAGGCTGAACCCCCGGCAGTTCAGATGGTCTCTGTTCTTCTCCCGTTTTAACCTGGCCATCACCTACCGACCTGGATCCAAGAACACCAAACCGGATGCCCTGTCCCGACAACACGCCCCCGATGACTCTACTAATGAGGTCGGCACCATCCTTCCTCCTTCCTGCTCCATAGGAGCTGTTTCCTGGACTTTGGAGAAGGTTATCCACAGGGCGCTGCAAACGGAGCCCGACCCGGGAAATGGTCCCCCCAACCGCCAGTACGTCCCTACCACGGTCCGTTCTCAGGTCATTCATTGGGCCCACTCCTCAAAGTTCTCTTGCCACCCTGGGGTTAGCCGTACCATAGGGTTCCTTCGGCGTTACTTCTGGTGGCCATCCTTGAATAAGGATGTGGCTGAATATGTGGCTGCTTGTTCCGCCTGTGCCCGGGGCAAGAACACACATCGGCCCCCTTCTGGGTTGCTGCATCCCCTCTCCGTCCCTAGCCGGCCCTGGTCACATGTCGCCTTGGACTTTGTTACTGGCCTTCCTCCTTCTAAGGGCAAGACTGTCATCCTGTCGGTCATTGACAGGTTTTCTAAGGCCTGTCACCTTGTGGCGCTCACCAAACTCCCTTCGGCTGCTGAGACCGCCAGATTGGTTTTCTACCATGTCTTTAGACTCCACGGAATCCCTTCTGAGATTGTCTCTGACAGAGGGCCTCAATTTATCTCCCAGGTCTGGAAGGACTTCTGTTCTGCTCTGGGCGCCAAGCCCTGCCTGTCATCTGGTTTCCATCCTCAGACTAACGGTCAGTGTGAGCGCCTCAACCAGGAGCTTGAGGATGTCTTGCGCTGTGTTTGTGCCTCCAACCCCACCTCCTGGAGCACTCATCTGCCCTGGGTTGAGTACGCCCACAACACCCATGTCTCGGCGGCCTCCGGGCTGTCCCCTTTTGAGGCCTCCCTTGGCTACCAGCCATCCATTTTGCCTTCCTCCTTCCCGGATCCTGTCCTTCCTTCTGTTGGTTCTCACCTCCGTTCCTGTCGCAGGGTCTGGGATCTGACTAAAGCCGCTCTTCAGCGCACCTCCGCCAGGAACAAGGTGGTTGCGGACCGGCGGCGGATACCGGCTCCCACCTATTCGTCCGGACAGAAGGTCTGGCTGTCCTCTCGGACTTTCCCCCTTAAGTCCTGTCCCAGGAAGTTGTTCCCTAAGTTTGTGGGTCCCTATGAGATCGACACTGTCCTAGACTCTTCCTCGGTCCGCCTCAGGCTTCCTGCCCACCTCAAGGTCCATCCCGTCTTCCATGTGTCCCAGATTAAGCCGGTCCTGTCCAGCCCTTTGTGCCCTCCGGCCGATCCCCCTCCTCCCGCCCGGATCGTTGATGGGGGCCCTGTCTATGCTGTCCGCCGCATCCTGGACGTCCGCCCTCGTGGGCGTGGGCGGCAGTATTTGGTTGACTGGGAGGGCTATGGCCCTGAGGCCCGTTCCTGGGTTCCTCGCTCCTTCATCCTTGACCCCTCTTTGGTCTCTGACTTTGAGCGGTCTTCTGCCTCTTCTTCTGGTCGTCCGCCGGGTGGCGGCCGTTAGGGGGGGGGTCCTGTTACATCCTGTGAGTGTGTGTGTGTGTGTGTGTGTGGCTAACCTCATCATCCTCAGGGTGCGACAGGCAGTGCAGGTGCGTCTCCCAGCTGTTCCTCATTTGGTCATCTGGAGAAGTTATAAGGAGGAGCCGGTTCTCGTGTCCGACGCCGGAGTATTCACGTTTACAGTGTGGTAAACAGGCCTCCTCTTTTGTCCTGTTATCTGTCCTAGTATGATGTTAACCTTCTGCTCTTTTTCTCGTCCAAGTTTTTTCCCCTGGATCCCGTCCTGTAGAAAGACGTCTCTGTTCAGTCCGCCAGAACCGGAGCTTCCCTCCGCTCCTCCTAAAACTTCTCTGAGGAACCCGGAGACCCCTTGGTCCAACTCCTGTCTGTCCACCCTCCAGCATTCTGTTTTTCGCTGCCACCACCACTCACCACTCCACCAGGATTACACACGTTCTCCTCTGCGAGTTTCTCATCCTCTTCTGGAAACCGTAAGACACCATTCACCTCCTGGCATTCAGCATCCTGTCTCATCTCCTGTTCAAGCTCATCATTAACTCTGACTCTCCTCCTAGAACGGAACCAGAACCCGAGCTCAGCCTTCAGCCGCCTGCCTGGTTCTTTATAATAAAATCCATTGTTACTTCTTCAGTTCGGTGTCCGTACATGTTGTTGCTTAGGAGTTTTCTGCCATGGCCTTAACAGTACCTACACCGGCTCACTTAAAGCACTGTACATAGACATATATATACACACACACACACACATATATATATATACAGTCAGTCAGACAGTCAGTCAGTCAGTCAGTCAGACAGTCAGTCAGTCAGTTAGTCTGTCAGTCAGTCAGTCAGTCAGACAGTCAGTCAGTTAGTCTGTCAGTCAGTCAGACAGACAGTCAGTCAGTTAGTCTGTCAGTCAGTCAGTCAGTCAGTCAGGCAGTCAGTCAGACAGTCAGTCAGACAGACAGTCAGTCAGTCAGTCAGTCAGTCAGTCAGTCAGTCAGTCAGTCAGACAGTCAGTCAGTTAGTCTGTCAGTCAGTCAGACAGACAGTCAGTCAGTTAGTCTGTCAGTCAGTCAGTCAGTCAGACAGTCAGTCAGTTAGGCTGTCAGTCAGACAGTCAGTCAGACAGTCAGTCAGTCAGTCAGTCAGTCAGTCAGTCAGACAGTCAGTCAGACAGTCAGTCTGTCATTCAGTCAGTCAGTCAGACAGTCAGTCAGTTAGTCTGTCAGTCAGTCAGTAGTTTGTCTGTCAGTCAGTCAGTCAGACAGTCAGTCAGTTAGTCTGTCAGTCAGTCAGACAGACAGTCAGTCAGTCAGTCAGTCAGTCAGTCAGTCAGTCAGTCAGACAGTCAGTCAGTCAGTCAGTCAGTCAGTCAGTCAGTCAGACAGTCAGTCAGTCAGTCAGTCAGACAGTCAGTCAGTCAGACAGTCAGTCAGTCAGACAATCAGTCAGTCAGACAGACAGTCAGTCAGTTAGTCTGTCAGTCAGTCAGTCAGACAGTCAGTCAGTTATTCTGTCAGTCAGACAGTCAGTCAGTCAGACAGACAGTCAGCCAGTCAGTCAGTCAGACAGTCAGACAGACAGTCAGTCAGTCAGTCAGTCAGACAGACAGTCAGTCAGTCAGACAGTCAGTCAGTCAGACAGTCAGTCTGTCAGTCAGTCAGTCAGACAGTCAGTCAGTCAGTCAGACAGTCAGTCAGTTAGTCTGTCAGTCAGTCAGACAGACAGTAGTCAGTTAGTCTGTCAGTCAGTCAGTCAGTCAGTCAGTCAGTCAGTCAGTTAGTCTGTCAGTCAGTCCGTCAGTTAGTCTGTCAGTCAGTCAGTCAGACAGTCAGTCAGTTAGTCTGTCAGTCAGTCAGACAGTCAGTCAGACAGACAGTCAGTCAGACAGTCAGTCAGTCAGACAGTCAGTCAGACAGTCAGTCAGACAGTCAGTCAGTCAGTCAGACAGACAGTCAGTCAGACAGTCAGTCAGTCAGTCAGACGGTCAGTCAGTCAGTCAATCAGTCAGACAGTCAGTCAGTCAGCCAGTCAGTCAGTCAGTCAGTCAGTCAGACAGTCAGTCAGTCAGACAGTCAGTCAGACAGTCAGCCAGTCAGTCAGTCAGTCAGTCAGACAGTCAGTCAGACAGTCAGTCAGACAGTCAGTCAGTCAGTCAGTCAGTCAGTCAGTCAGACAGTCAGTCAGACAGTAAGTCAGTCAGACAGACAGTCAGTCAGACAGTCAGTCAATCAGACAGTCAGTCAGTCAGACAGTCAGTCAGACAGTCAGTCAGTCAGACAGTCAGTCAGTCAGACAGACAGTCAGTCAGTCAGTCTGTCAGTCAGTCAGTCAGACAGTCAGTCAGTCAGTCAGTCAGTCAGTCAGACAGTCAGTCAGTCAGACAATCAGTCAGTCAGACAGACAGTCAGACAGTCAGTCAGTCAGTCAGTCAGACAGTCAGTCAGTCAGACAGTCAGTCAGACAGTCAGTCAGTCAGTCAGTCAGTCAGTCAGTCAGTCAGTCAGTCAGTCAGTCAGTCAGTCAGTCAGACAGTCAGTCAGTCAGACAGACAGTCAGTCAGACAGTCAGTCAGTCAGACAGTCAGTCAGTCAGTCAGACAGACAGTCAGTCAGACAGTCAGTCAGTCAGACAGTCAGTCAGTCAGTCAGACAGTCAGTCAGACAGACAGTCAGTCAGACAGTCAGTCAGTCAGTCAGTCAGTCAGTCAGACAGTCAGTCAGTCAGTCAGTCAGACAGTCAGTCAGTCAGTCAGTCAGTCAGTCAGACAGTCAGTCAGTCAGACAATCAGTCAGTCAGACAGACAGTCAGACAGTCAGTCAGTCAGTAAGTCAGTCAGACAGACAGTCAGTCAGACAGTCAGTCAGTCAGACAGTCAGTCAGTCAGTCAGTCAGTTAGTCAGTCAGTCAGTCAGTCAGTTAGTCTGTCAGTCAGTCAGTCAGACAGTCAGTCAGTTAGTCTGTCAGTCAGACAGACAGTCAGTCAGACAGACAGTCAGTCAGACAGTCAGTCAGTCAGTCAGTCAGTCAGTCAGACAGTCAGTCAGACAGTCAGTCAGTCATACAGTCAGTCAGACAGTAAGTCAGTCAGACAGACAGTCAGTCAGACAGTCAGTCAGTCAGACAGTCAGTCAGACAGTCAGTCAGACAGTCAGTCAGTCAGTCAGTCAGTCAGTCAGTCAGTCCGTCATTCAGTCAGTCAGTTAGTCAGTCAGTCAGTCAGTCAGTTAGTCTGTCAGTCAGTCAGTCAGTCAGTCAGTCAGACAGACAGTCAGTCAGTCAGTCAGACAGTCAGACAGTCAGTCAGACAGACAGTCAGTCAGACAGTCAGTCAGTCAGACAGTCAGTCAGTCAGTCAGTCAGTCAGTCAGTCAGTCAGTCAGTCAGTCAGTCAGTCAGTCAGTCAGTCAGTCAGTCAGTCAGTCAGACAATCAGTCAGTCAGTCAGACAGACAGTCAGACAGTCAGTCAGTCAGTCAGACAGTCAGTCAGTCAGTCAGTCAGACAGACAGTCAGTCAGACAGACAGTCAGTCATTCAGACAGTCAGTCAGACAGTCAGTCAGACAGTCAGTCAGTCAGTCAGACAGTCAGTCAGTCAGTCAGTCAGTCAGTCAGACAGTCAGTCAG
>SSNR01000332.1:53137-63137 GCA_006937965.1 Callopanchax toddi
GACATTTAAGGCAGCTGTAACAAACAGGACTGCCTGCTCCAAACACATTCTGTTATCTTATCTGGTGACCCTGAAAACATTCTCCTACTCAACAGAGTGAATGAAGCGACTGCTCAGCCCCCCCCTTCTCTACGCTCTCTCACCTAACTCGCCTCCCCCCCCTCTACTGGGAGTGAAGGTCGGTCAGCTGTGCCGTGTCCTTGCTGCTGGTGGAGATCCTGACCCCCCCCACCCTCCTTGATGTGTTTATCGGTTGTTGTGACTGTGTGTAAAATGCTACTCCCTCCCTCCATTTTGTTTACATTTTCTTCTGCTCCCATCTTTATTTTTGGCCCAAATATTGTGTTGAAGTTGTCCCAATATTTCTGCCCAAGACTTTAGTCCCTTACACAAGCCAATGTCCCACTTTATCTCATAATTTACAATGTAGATCCCCTGATGGTACCCCAAATCTTGCCCAAATATTGTATCTGGTACCCCCAAATCTCTGTTTTGTTTTTATTTTCAATGTTTTCTCTGTTTTTTTTTTTTTTTTTTTATTGTCAAGCGCTTTGTGATGTATATCTGTGAAAGGTGCTATATAAATAAACTTTACTTACTTACTTACTTCCTATGACCATGTTCTTCACATGTAAATCTTAGCTTAGAGTGACTGTGTTTTGTTCTTGCACTGAAAAGTTGCACCTTGGTGTTGTTGTTCCCCGTGTCGTTGCTACAATGACAGTAACAGTCTCTGATTGAAGTGTAGGAGAGAGAGAGGCATGAGTCTCCAGATATTGACACATGCACTGGGGTGCTGTGTTTGTAGCTTAGTACTGATGATGTCACATGCAGAATCAGAAACAACCAATGAGGTCATTTATACAAAAAGGAAGGACTTAGTGAATCTAGAGAAATATTTGTCGCCAGTTAAACCAGTTCTCCTCTGCCTGACCTCACTGGGCTCTCACATGGTTCTGAAGGAGTTCAGGTTCATTCTTCTTACTAACTTTGCTTCAATTTCTGGGAGTTTCTGACATCAGGTCCTGCTCTGCTCTCTGAGGTCCCAGTCAGGACTTGGTCTGGACTCTAACTGGACTCCTTGATTCTGTTGTAGACCTGCTGCTGTGTTTGGATCCTGGCTCAGTTTTTTGGTTACCAGAGGAATTCATAGTGGGTTTAATTCAGAACAATTGTAGTGTATAAAGTATTAATGCTGTTTCCATCATGTGTTTATGTTTTAGAGTTGGATTCCAAAGATCATCAAGAAGCGAGTGTGCACTACGTTTGTGGAAGACTCTGGGTAATTCTTTTCTGCTCATGTTTTCTTTTATTGTTGGTCCGAGTCTCAACAGGCAGGAGTCTAACTTTATCTGGACAGAAACATTAGTGCTGATTCAGACCAACATCAGAGAAAAGAGAACAAATTCTATTCGATTTCCACTGAATCCTGATAGATTTACAGATTATTTCTACATTCGTTTGTATTTGAAGCCACATATCAGACAGAAGAACCTGCTGAAAAGGTTCTGATACAGCCGTTCTGTCAGATTCAGAGATGAGATGAGATTACCTTTATTGATGCTTCAGTGGCTACATTCAGTTTCAGTGCAGTCTTACAGGATCAGGCACACAGACATACCAGACAGTTCCTCGTGGGCTAGCTAGCTACCATTTGTATGGCAGGTCAGGAAAAGGGATAACAATAGGGAAGGATGAGGAAGAAAAAAGTAGGGGGGGGGGGGGGGCTGAAAGGTTAATAACTTTTTTCAATTTTTTCTTGATCAAGAATTGATCCGACATGGTTAGAAAGACATATCTCACACAGCTGATTCCATGATGGATAATATGTAGTTTAAAATGAGAATCATTCTGCTCAAACAACCTGTTCCCATTCAAAACCTATAAGACCCATCTGACAAATGTAAAGGCCGTTAGGAGCAGGAGGTCCAGAATGTCATGCATGTCCCTTATTTTAGGGCCAATAATGACGATCTAATTCCACAGAGATCCAGATGAAATATAATGGAAAAGACATTTTTTCATGGCTGCTCTGGGCCTTCCCTCTGAGCAAACCGTAGGTCACATGACATGAGAGTCACATCACCTGAAAGCAGACAAAAATCCACAATTAAAAATGCAATGAATTGGAAGACATGTTGTATTTCTTCTCTGCTTGTTACAGCAAGATACTAAATAAAATATTAAAGCCATACTCAGTATCCAGGTAAACAATGTAGCTTTTAACGTTTTTTTTAAAGCCTCTTAAACAGCGTTCCAACATAGTATAGCCATAAATATATTGTGGAGATTAAAAAATCCAAAATAAATCAATAAAGTAGTTGTCCCGCAGTTCTCTAAAAACTTCAGCCAATCCTATCGCTCGGACCGAACGATAGGATTGGACAATCCAGCTGTCTGTCTGCCGCATTTCCTCACTGCTTGGATTGGCATTAATCCTCCCGGACACATTTTGGGGCAGAACATCCCGGAAGTGAAAGTGAAAGTAGAAGTAGGACAGAGAGCCGGCGGGTGATTCCATTTTAAGATAAAAATACCAGAGTCCCCCCAAAAAACACCTTTTCAGCTAGCAGGAAACTAAAAACGTCTGGAGGTGAAAAGAGGAAAAGCTGGGGGAACGTTTCTACGGCTGGAGTTAGACTCTGCTTTGTCACCTTTACAAACCGTGGTCCCATGTCCGCGGGAGGCTGGCGTATGGATTTTACCCGACGGGAGGGGTGAGTTCACCGAGACGTGTTTCTGTAAACTAGCTAGGAGACCTGGTTTGTTTACCTGGATACTGAGGATGGATTTAATAAAAACGATCACAAAACTAAAATATTTAGTGAAAAATCAACATTTTTTGTGAAATTATTGCAGTTTTCCACTTCTAACCACACTGCTCCTCTTTAGCGCAACAGCTCCCCCTAGCCACCAATCTGGAAAACTACAACAGACCTGACCAGTCTGACCAGTCAGAGCTACTGCACTGTACTGGTTCCTAGTACTGGTTAACTTTAATGAGTACGAATACATGGTATTGGTATGGGGCCGATCCCCAGTTGTAGACCCAACCTCCCTTCATCATGTCTTTATACTTTACAAACTATAAAACAAATGTAAACACTTTCACCTGCCTTTGAGATGCTTCAGAATGCTGGAGGCTTACAGTGTGTGTGTGTGTGTGTGTGTGTGTGTGTTTCAGTAATGGAGCCCTGTGTCAGTGTGGTGGTGGACAGGAGGCCCACGACTCCACGGTTCTAGGGGACCCCTTTGGCGCGGCGGTTATCACCCAGTGGGACAGCCGCCAGCACTCAGCAGAACTTCCCACTGATGCTTTTGGATACTTGAGCTTTGCTGGAGCTGGACACCGACGCAGCCATGTGAGTGAATCTGTGTAAAGACATTTTAACACCCAAACCATGAACAACCCACTGAAGCCATAGAGGCAGAAATCAGGACTCCACTTCTGATCACTCAGAGTCCACAGGGGGTAGCTGGGTCATCTGAACCTGTAAGTGTGTTTGAACTATTTATAAATGTCAGGTTCCCTTTGATGTGTGAGTTGAACCTCCAGCAGCGGCTCAAGTTTAGGGAATGATTCAGTCTCTCCAGTGTTGGTCCGTCTTCTTCTAGACCTCAGCAGTTCTCCCTGACATGCTGTCAACCAACCACTGGTCCTGACTCCGTCTTCATCATCAGTGTTTGGACAGCACTTACCTGCTTTAGCTCTTACCTGACCGAGCATCCCTTCTGTGTCTGCCTTTATGTCTCGTTTCCATGGCAGGGTTCGGTACGGTTCAGGGCGGGTCCTCGTTGTCCGGTACGGGTCCGCGATTTCACAAGAGCGTTTCCATAGTCAGTCGGACTCTCACCTAGCAGGAATGCGTATGGTCACTCATACCAGCGCTGTCCTTAACTTTTCGGGATTCCTCCGTCCATCCTGTGAAACTTCTTTATAAACTCTTTCATTTCTTACCGATCCATGTAGCTCGTCTGAACGCAGCTGATCGCTGAATGTCTGGAGCTCTGAAAGTGATCAAACCTGGCGCTACATGCTGCATTTGATCACATCCGCGTACGGTTGGACCTCTGCCGACAGACCTGAGGAGGCATACGGGTCTGGATGGGTCCGATACCGATCCTGGTATCTGTTCCTGGTATGGGTTAACTTTAATGAAGTACATGGTATCCGTACATCCATGGACAGGGATTTTACTGACCCACTGGACTCTGTGATTTAACCACCAGCTGATATTTGAATGTGTCTTTTTAAAGATTGAATGAACCAGCTGATTTCTGTTCTGTTTAGTTTCTGCGACTTTCATGTGACACTTTGCCAGAGACGGTCTACAACCTGATGAAAGCCGCCTGGGGCCTGTCCTCACCAAACCTGGTGGTGTCAGTGGTCGGGGGGGAAGGCCACAATAAGGTGAAGCCGTGGGTGAGAGACATCCTGAGGAAAGGGCTGGTTAGGGCTGCACAGAGCACAGGTAAGAGCTGGATGACACACTACTGAGACTGGATCACTGAAAACTACACACAATCATTCTCTTCTTTGTATTTTCCCAGATCTTAAATTAGCATCAAACATCTGTTTGTAGAAATAGCGGTACTGTTAAATCTGTCACACAGTTTTTAAATTCTACCATAGTTTTGATTAAAGCAGCTATCTGGAGCATTTTTCTTTGTATCAAAGTGTTCTAAATGATATCTCAGGTCTAAACTATGATCTATGGGTAGAGTTCATTCTGATGAAGACCCTCCTTCCTCCTAGAGACCCCTGTGCATTCTTTATGACCAACAAACTTTTTTTAAAATTCAAATGTCTGCATTGTCAGCTTTCTGTCAACGTGCACGCGCTTCGAGTAATCCTGTATCAGTAGGGGGCGCTGTCGTACAGGACGCTCCGTGTGTTTCTCTGTTTACCTCTCAGCCGTTCACTGAGGACTCACAGCTCATTTCTACTAAAAACGTATCCATTCCGGCTAATGAGGGATTTATTTTTATTTTTTAACCTTTCACCTCACAGAATGACAAGGCTTGCCAAGGATACACGTTGATTTTGGTCAGAAAGCTCATTCAGGGCCGAGTCATTTCTGTGTTCAGCTACAGAGTCCAGCAGCAGCTCTCTGCTACAGAGCTAAGGGTCAGAAGCATCAGACAGAGAGGCTCATCAGAGCCTGGTAGTGTGGGAACACTGGGAGGGATTAAACCTACAGGTTGAGCTGCACAGTTCATGCCCAGCTACATAGTGTGCACGCGACCACACGCACGTGTCGAGGTGTTTTGGGGAGGAGTCGTAGGACGTTAGATTCAAAAACTGCTCTCTTGATGAAATAATCCAGAATGTGGCTTTAATGTGTTTAAAATGATACTTTCTTTTTGTTTTTTTTAATTTAAGGATCCCCATTAGTGAAGACTATTCTTCCTGGGGTCCGCTTCATTAAAAATAAAACATATACAATATTACACATACAATATAAAAAGAGCACATACAAAGCATTCAGACAGATGTGAAAATTAATAAAACCAAAACTAAAACATAAATAAAATCATTAAAAACATTAAAAAAGATAAAAGTCAGATTTAAAAAGATTTAAAAAACCACCTAGGCAGGGGCGGATCTAGGGGGGGGGGCCAGGGTTCCCCTGACAACAAGCTTGGCCCCCATGTGGCCCCATGTTAAGTGCTTAGTGTTTTAGAATGTACCCCTTTAAAATAGCAGCTGGCCCCTGCCTGGCCCCCCTCTAATTTTTTTCTAGATCCGCCCCTGCCCCTAGGAAACAACCCAAAGACGAGTCCCTGATTGTTTTAAATGACACTGATTGTTCTGAATCGTGTTCTATCAGTCATTCTACTACAGTAAAAACCATACACACTGGTGACATCACTCAGAGTAGGTGGTGTCTCTACAAACAGGAAGTAGTCCTCTAACCGGAGCGATGCTCACAGAACGAGAGAGACGCTGCTGCAGATTAGTGACAAATTAGCTGCTAATTTTCAGGTTTTCAAAGCGACCTTGTTGGCAGTGATCAGCTGACTGCAGCAACACAGATGTGTCTGGTTGGAGAGTGAACTGGAAACACGTGTCAGAACGAGACTCAGTCATGACACTATTACTGACATTGATGTCCTTCCTTTTCCCGAGAACTGTCGACTCCCAGAATTTCAGCTCCTTATCAAACAACACGGCGGAGGATGGACTTCCTGCAGCTGAAGGAGGTCAACCTGCCAACGTCCATGACGGAGCGTTTCTACTTCTCCATCATAGACTCCGTCTTATCGCCACCCTAGAACAATATTTAGACCTGCTCCCTTCTGTTCAAAAGCACTGTTAGGCTATGATCCATTAGAACCGGTCAGAACCAGAACCTCAGCCCACCAGGGTCCCCTCCCCTACAAACTATATTCTGAAACATATTTATAGTCAAACGTCTATCTAGCCTCTAGCATCGTATGTTTGTGTGTTTAGTTGTTAGTGGTGACTCTATGTGTCATTGTGTGTCTTTACTTTCCTTCCTGGCACTCGAGACGAGCGGACGCTTTTCCCCTTCTCTCCCTCCCTCCCCCGTCTTCCCCGTCTCTCTGTCCCGTCACCTGCCTGCACCCCCCTCTGGACTTTATCAACCATGAATTTGAGCAGCCGGTCTAGGAATGCTATGAACAAACTTTTCGCCATTACTTGAAGATGTTTACATAATTGGATCACGGCAACCGTGGTTCTGCTGTGTTGCGTGGTAGACTCCGGGAACGTCGGCAAATTGGGAGCTGCAGGAGTGATTGGCAAACAACCCGGGCTCTATGGGTGGATCTGTGCTGCGTGTGAACTCTGCATCTCGGACTGGCTGAGCTGATGCTCTGCATCGATCTGGTCGCGTTTTTGGACTCCCACCTCTCAGAGGAATACTCAGCAGCCATCTGGTCGTGGCTTCGGACTGGTCAGCGGAGGGATGAACAGCAGAGAGGAACACTCAGTCAGCTTGGTGGACTCTGACCCATAGTCGATGGATCTAGACCGCTTAGGACAGAAGGCAGAAGCAGAGTTATCTCTGCCTGCCCCAAAACTAATCTGTTATCTGGAATTCGACCTCCCCGCCGGCCTTGGAAAAGGCAGAAGACTCAACTCAACTTCCCAAGAGGTGGCTGCTTCGCCCCCCTCCTCCACCCATCCTCACAAGTACTGATTACAACATACGCATCCTACTGACGCACAGACACACTTCAATGCTCGCCCTGGACCTGATGACCTCGTTCCCCCTCCTGCGGCTGAAGCTGAGTGTGCTGTGGAATGGTTTTAGCTGCTGGGAGGTTCCCACTCCCCTCCCTCCCTCCCTCCCTTCATCATGTTACGCTGTGATTGTCTGAGTCTGTTTTCACCTGAATGCAGTCAGGCCGTTTTTCCCTGTGTCAAGTCCCTGAACTCCAAAAGGGAGAGCAGAGAAGTGAGACAGGACTTTTTTATCCTTCCCTCTTGTTTTACCCCTTATCTGTTCTACAGAGGGAGCGCTTTGCAGCGATTGGCTGCAGGCGCCTGATTCCTGTTTGTATTATGTATGTTGTTTGGCTGATCGTGGAACGGCTGTACTCAAACCAAATGTCATTGTACCGGGACGCTGGTTCAATGTCATTCGTTCCTTCGTTCATTCCTTTGTTTGTACCTTCGTTCGTTCCTTCGTTCCTTCATTCGTTCGTTCATTCGTTCCTTCATTCATTCCTTTGTTCCTTCGTTCGTTCCTTCGTTCATTTGTTCGTTTTTTTCTTCATTCGTTTCTTCGTTCGTTCATTTGTTCGTTTTTTTCTTCATTTGTTTCTTCATTCGTTCCTTCGTTCGTTTGTTTGTTCGTTCCTTCATTCGTTTCTTCGTTCCTTCATTCATTCCTTCGTTTGTTTGTTCATTTTTTTCTTCATTCGTTTCTTCGTTCGTTCGTTCGTTTGTTTGTTCGTTCGTTTCTTCGTTCGTTCCTTTGTTCGTTCCTTCATTCGTTCCTTCTTTCGTTCCTTCGTTTCTTCATTCGTTCCTTCATTCGTTTGTTCGTTCGTTTCTTCATTCGTTCGTTCGTTTGTTCCTTCGTTCATTTCTTCGTTCCTTCATTCGTTCCTTCGTTCGTTCCTTCGTTTCTTCATTCGTTCATTCGTTCCTTCGTTTCTTCATTCGTTCGTTCCTTTGTTCGTTTCTTCGTTCGTTTGTTCCTTTGTTCGTTTCTTCGTTCGTTTGTTCCTTCGTTCATTTCTTCGTTCCTTCATTCGTTCCTTTGTTCCTTCATTCGTTTCTTCGTTCGTTCGTTCCTTCGTTCATTTCTTCGTTCCTTCGTTCGTTTCTTCATTCATTCATTCGTTCGTTCATTCGTTCGTTCCTTCGTTCGTTCGTTTCTTCATTCATTCGTTCGTTCCTTTGTTTGTTTCTTCATTCGTTCGTTCGTTTCTTCATTCATTCGTTCGTTCATTCGTTTCTTCGTTCGTTCGTTCGTTCCTTCGTTTCTTCGTTCGTTCGTTGTGTCTCTGTGTCTATTGTAAATGAAAATCCTTCTGTACAAAGGAACCAAGACACATTCCTTGTTTGTATAAACTTGGCAAAAGATCTAATTCTGAAAATGATTTAATTTAAATATAATTGTGATTATTATAGAGGAGATCAACTAAATAGAGAATTAAACATGATACACTGTCACTCAGCCACCTAAACAGTTGAAGCTTGTTTTGTAAGCTGCCTAGAATAAAAGATTATTTAAGTAAATGTAAAATACTTTCAGTGTGATTGCTAACAGACTTGGTTTAAAGAAGACATAATGGATGAAGTTCAAATGGGGGGAATGTAGGGGAACAGGAGGATAGGAGGGCTAGGAGGAACAGGAGGACATGGAGCTGGGTTTTAGTTTTTGCATCATTAGAAAACACTCAGCAGTTGGTTAAAGGTTTTCATATTGAAGAATTTGTACAACACTATAATGATAAAATACAAACAGTTGTATGTTATTTATCGTGATATTTGTTACATACTGTTATATATTGAGAAATAAATATATTAAAAAAAACATTTAATTCATTATTAAACACTCAAAAGTATTTAAATTTGGTACCGTTAAGTACTGGTAGTAATTGGTTCAAATGTGAAAGGTGGCCTTCCCTCGGGGGATTGGGGGTGCATCAACATGGTTGGGACATAGAAGGGGGGGGGGGTGGCTAAATAAGTCTGGGAACAGCTGATTTTGGATTTTGTTGATTCAATGTATAGTTTAGGTTTTGTTCCCCTGATTAACAAACCAACCAGGATCGCATCACACAGAGCTCCAATCACTGATAATATAAAAAGGATGATGTCATCAGGAGTGGGATACTGGTGACAGATATTGTGACCATTTGCCTGTTTCTGCAGTATTTAAAAACAAACATTGCATAAAGCAAAGTATCACTATAAACTATAAAGGAGACACATCAGTGAAACCCTGGAGGTGCTAAATAAAGATCTTAATAAACAAAACTGGAAGGACGTTAAAGCAGGAATGTGGAGCGTTTCAGCAATAGAGCTTTTTTTAAATTCAACGTACCAACATCATTCTCCCCCCCTTCCACTTTCTACAGCCCCACCGCTACACGCATGCACACAGCGCGACACTCCGATCTCTAAATAAGTCATAAACTGTGACGTGGCTCTCAGCTCCTGCTCAAACTGTACGACTGCATTGCAGGGTTCAATCATTCACAGCTCACAAATCCTGTTCTCACTCTGCACGATGCTCTGATGAGACCTGACTGTCACACTGTGCTTATGAAACACGTCGCTCTGGAACAGGAAGCTGACCAGCAGAAGCACAACCTGGAAATGAGGAGACCAAAATAAACGCGTATCCTTGGCAAGCCTCGCCATTCTGTGTGGAGAAAAGTGTAAAACTAAAAATAAATCCCTCAGTAGCCGAGGAATGGATGACTCTTTAGTAGAAATGAGCTCTGACTTCTCCATGACGACTGAATCTGTAAACTGAAGACATGGAGCGTCCTGGGAGCACGGCCCACACCTCTA
>SSNR01000332.1:73137-77704 GCA_006937965.1 Callopanchax toddi
CTGATTGTCCCCACCTACATGCTCTGTGTCCCACGTTATCTGGTCACCCTGAGTATAAATGAGATTCAGAAGAAAAAGGCAGACGTTCTTTATGTGAAATTACTGTAAAAAAAAATGTAAAAGACCTTTTGTTTTTAAAGGAAAAAGATCAAGACTATATAACTTTTGGGGATTCAACTATGATTTTGGTTCCCACTGGAGCTTCTGGTTTAGGACAGGAGGCATCAGGTTTAGAGAACTAACAGGAAGGTTTACAGGTGAGACATTCTAGGGTTAAACTAAACCGTTAGGAGAGAGGTCGGTGGACATGGTGCAGGTAGGTGGTGATCAGTAAAAGGTCCTGCAGGACAAACATCACCTGTCCTTTAACTAACTGTACTAGTACTAGTACTAGTAGTGGAGGTCATTAGCTGCTAGCTAACAGGTGGGGGTGTGAGGGTCTGTAGTTCTGGATCATATCTGCTTTAAAGTACGTTACAGGGTTTTCCAGCCTTTCTGGATGGAATGTTTCCCTAAAAACTAAATGACATCATCGATGACAAAGAAAACACAGCGAGGTGCAGCTACTGCAGCTGGTTACAAACAGGCAGTACCATATTCTTTGGACCAATCGGTAGTAGTGTCTCTCCTGATCCGACTAACCATGAGCATTGCTCTGGTCTGAGGACTACTTCCTGTTCCTAGAGATGCTGCCACTCTGAGTGATGTCACCACTGAGTGTGGATCAGTAGAATCGTGCACTAACCCTCTAACCTTGGCCCGACAGGCAGCGGCAGCATCGAGATCCCGGTGCTCTGCATGCTCATCTCAGGAGACGCCGTCCTGCTGGAGGTGAGGACATCATCCCATACACACCTACTGTAAACATCACCACCAACCATGTCTCACCAGTAGGTGGTGGTGGTGAAGGTGCTTCACTGGGCATACTGGGTCAAACCACTCTGTACAGGATGGGGGGGGGGGGTGAGGAAACGGTAGAACATGTCCTGCTTTTAGGGATGAATATGAGACAAGGAGGGGTTTACAGGATGTGGGAAGGAGAGGGTCTTTGGTGGGTCTTCTGGGCACAGAGGGGAGGAAGGGGGTCTAGGAGGACTAGGAGGGACTAGAGGTAGGACTAGGAAGACTAGAAGTAGGACTAGGAGGGACTAGAGGTAGGACTAGGAGGACTAGAAGTAGGACTAGGAGGGACTAGAGGTAGGACTAGGAGGACTAGGAGGGACTAGAAGTAGGACTAGGATGGACTAGAGGTAGGACTAGGAGGGACTAGAAGTAGGACTAGGAGGGACTAGAAGTAGGACTAGGAGGGACTAGAAGTAGGACTAGGAGGGACTAGAAGTAGGACTAGGAAGGACTAGGATGGACTAGAGGTAGGACTAGGAGGGACTAGAAGTAGGACTAGGAGGGACTAGGAGGGACTAGAAGTAGGACTAGGAGGACTAGGAAGGACTAGGATGGACTAGAGGTAGGACTAGGAGGGACTAGAAGTAGGACTAGGAAGGACTAGGATGGACTAGAGGTAGGACTAGGAGGGACTAGAAGTAGGACTAGGAGGGACTAGAGGTAGGACTAGGAGGACTAGGACTCTTACACTTTATAAAACAGACAGAATGTGGTGGAGGATATCGGCCCAGTCGACCACCTACTGGTACAGAGTGAATGTAATCATGTCTCTAAAAAGTATAAAACTGCTATAAAAATCCTCCTATATACTCGATTCACACGACTGAGACTAATTGTCATGTTTGGTTTTAAACGGACCCTGGAGCGAACACAACAGATGAGCTTGAAGGTAGGTAAAAAATGATTTTATTATTTGTTATAGGAAAAAGTGATGTTTGATCGGAATGGTCCAGAATGGTTTAGGTACTGGTTGCTCCGCTGGGAGAGAGGAGAGGAGAGTGAGCCACGGAGATGATAAGGTATTTTGCAGATGATGATAATTGGAGGGTCTTACTGTTTGAAGAGAGGCTGAGTGCATGGAGGGGAATAGGTCAGTCCTGGGTCCAGGCAGGTAGAGGGGTGAGGAGACGGAGGCTGGTTGGACAGCAGACTGGCAGGCAGGCAGGCAGGCAGACCAGGTGGACAGGATGGTATGGATCCGGAGGAGGAGGATGATGATGAGGTCAGCGCCGAGGAGGATAAACTAGTGGAAGAAGAGTAGCTGGAGATAAGAATGAGCAAAGATCACAAATAGAGGAGAAAAGCCAATAGTTACCACTCAGAATAGTGGAACGCTCTGGCGCTGATCCGCTCTCCAACTGCTCCTTTTATGCTCCACAGCTGATTAGGCCTGATGGGTAGCAGCTGTGGTCCATCTGCCTGTCGAACCCTGCTAATTAGGAGGAGAAACACATGTAGAGGCTGCCTGCAGGCCTCAGGACATGACACTAATGTTCTCTGAAGGTCAACATGAACTTTCTTAACAGAGCTTTAAAAGTGCACACACCAGCCATAACAAAGCTTTCTTTAACTATTCCTTTAAATGCAATTAAAAATGTGATTAATTAGATTAATTAATTAATTAATTACAGATCATAATTAATTAATCGCACAGTATTTTAAATCACATGGCGGCACTAATTCTTAAAACTTCTCTCTCTTGTAATTTGGTTTCTCATCCTAAAGTGTTACTAGATCACATGGGCTTTGTCTGGGGGGACCAATCAGCAGCTCTTTCAGATCAGCTGTTCTGTATCATCACCATAGAAACACAGTCAGACATTACCGATGTATTTTAATTTTGTCCGACGGAGCTGTGTCTGATCTTTAAATAATGAAGGACGAGAACGGACTGAATAAAAACTAAACCGCGGTGGTTACAGTTGACTTAGGAACAGCTGTCCTGGTTGGACCTTCTGCCAGGAGGCAGTTTCACTGGTTTCAGTTTATTTTTATGAGTTTTTATTTTAATTACCCACATTATCTTAAGTTACATTTAATACGTTATAATTCACAACACAGTCTGTGACACAATGATCAGATCTAATTTTTTGTTCCAAGAGTTAAAAGGGAGGTTGGGAAATGAGCTTTTGTTTTAAGGCTCCCTATGACTGGAACAGTCCTCCCCTTCTATCTGCTCCATATCCTCATCCACACTGTTCCCTAGAGCTCTGGTTGGACATCTTCAGAACACTTGTCTATGTTACTAATGGTGTTGACTTCCACTTTGAGTTTATAGGTCATGTTTATATACTTTTAATTTATTTGTTTTTCTCGTCTCGTCTCGTCTTCTTCCGCTTATCCGGGTCGTGGGGGCAGCATCCCAATTAGGGAGCTCCAGACGGTCCTCTCTCCAGCCACTTCTACCAGCTCCTCCAGCAGGATCCCAAGGCGCTCCAGGGCCAAACCAGAGATATATTTTCTCCAGCGTGTCCTGGGTCGACCCGGGGGCCTCCTGCCGGCAGGACATGCCTGAAACACCTCCCTGGGGAGGCGTCCAGGGGGCGTCCTAACAAGATGCCCGAACCACCTCAACTGGCTCCTTTCGATATGGAGGAGCAGCGGTTCTACTCCGAGTCTCTCCCGGATGTCCGAGCTCCTCACCCTATCCCTAAGGCTGAGCCCGGCCACCCTGCGGAGAAAACTCATTTCGGCCGCTTGTATCCGCGATCTCGTTCTTTCGGTCATTACCCAAAGCTCATGACCATAGGTGAGGATTGGGAGGTAGATCAATCGGTAAATCGAGAGCCTTGCTTTCCGGCTCAGCTCCTTCTTCACCACGACAGACCGGTTCAGCGTCCATCACTGCAGACGCTGCCCCAATCCGCCTGTCGATCTCCCTCCTTCCCTCACTCGTGAACAAGACCCCGAGATACTTGAACTCCTCCACTTGAGGCAGGATCTCTCTCCCGACCTGGCGTTGGCAAGCCACCCTTTTCCGACCAAGAACCATGGCCTCAGACTTGGAGGTGCTGATCCTCATCCCAGCCGCTTCACACTCGGCTGTGAACCTCCCCAGCAAGAGCTGAAGGTCAGAGCCTGATGAAGCTAGGAGGACCACATCATCTGCAAAAAGCAGTGACGAGATTCTCCTGTCACCAAACTCCACCCCCTCCACACCACGGCTGCGCCTAGAAATCCTGTCCATAAAGGTTCTGAACAGGACCGGAGACAAAGGGCAGCCCTGGAGGAGTCCAACCCTCACTGGGAACAGGTCCGACTTACTGCCGGCTATGCGGACCAGACTCACACTCCTCTGGTACAGGGACTGAATGGCCCTTAACAAAAGACCATCCACCCCGTACTCCTGGAGCGCCCCCCACAGGGTGCCCCTGGGGACACGGTCATAAGCCTTCTCCAAATCCACAAAACACATGTGGATTGGTTGGGCAAACTCCCATGACCCCTCCATCACCCTAGAGAGGGTAAAGAGCTGGTCCACAGTTCCACGACCAGGACGAAAACCACATTGCTCCTCTTCTATCTGAGGTTCAACTATCGACCGGACCCTCCTCTCCAGTACCCTGGAGTAGACCTTCCCAGGGAGGCTGAGGAGTGTGATCCCCCTATAGTTGGAACACACCCTCTGGTCCCCCTTCTTAAAAATGGGAACCACCACCCCGGT
>SSNR01000332.1:147266-190605 GCA_006937965.1 Callopanchax toddi
CCTCTCTGTTCTCACTGTGCGGACTACAGAGAACAGCCCTGTTCTCACTTTGGAGACTACAGAGAACCTCTCTGGTCTCACTGTGGGGACTACAGAGAACATCTCTGTTCTCACTGTGGGGACTACAGAGAACCTCTCTGTTCTCACTGTGGGGACTACAAAGAACATCCATGTTCTCACTGTGGGGACTACAGAGAACCTCTCTGTTCTCACTGTGGGGACTACAGAGAACATCTCTGTTCTCACTGTGGGGACTACAGAGAACATTCCTGTTCTTACTGTGGGGACTACAGAGATCATCTCTGTTCTCACTGTGGGGACTACAGAGAACCTCCCTGTTCTCACTGTGGGGACTACAGAGAACATCCCTGTTCTCACTGTGGGGACTACAGAGAACATCCCTGTCCTCACTGTGGGGACTTCAGAGAACCTCTCTGTTCTCACTGTGGGGACTACAGAGAACATCCCTGTTCTCACTGTGGGGACTACAGAGAACCTCTCTGTTCTCACTGTGGGGATTACAGAGAACATCCCTGTTCTCACTGTGGGGACTACAGAGAACATCCCTGTTCTCACTGTGGGGACTACAGAGAACATCCATGTTCTCACTGTGGGGACTACAGAGAACCTCCCTGTCTGTTGCTTCAAAGCATCCTTGTAGAGTCTTCTCAGTCTCCCTTGTCCTCCCTGTCCATTGCATATGGTTGTCTCTACTCCCGGTAGTCTCTGGACACCAGGTTGTGATTGGCCCTGCCCAGCGGGGGGAAGTGGGTAGAAGAGGTCGAGGGTTTTATTTTCTCTGGTTTTCAGTTCACATATTGTTTTAATGTGGACAGACCAGTGGACAGGTTGTGTGATCACAGTCTCCTGTGACAGCCATAGAGGCGTTAGGGCTCTGGGTCATCAGGTTCGATGATGTCATACGCCGGTGCTGCCTCGGCGTCAGGCGGAATGTAAACAATCACAATAATAATGTTGGAGAACTCTCTGGGTAGGTCGTATGGTCGTAGACTGACTGCTAGTAGCTCAATGTTTCTAGAGCACACCGTCGCTCTCAGCTGGATTTGACTTGGGGAACACCAGCGGTTGTTTACTAAAGAGCGAGTCCTCCCCCTCCTCTTCTCACTTCTTCCAGTGTCTCTGTCCACTCTCACGCACTGAAGTCCGTCTAGGTCCACCACAGAATCGGGGATGTTTTGGTGGAGACGTGTCTCTGTTAACACATGACACAGCTCTCCTGGAAAGCTTTGTCTGTCCTCGTTAGCCCCGCCAGCTCCTCCACCTTATTAGCTAGAGATCTGACGTTCTCCATCAGCATCGACGGGAGAGCGGGCCGGAATCTTTTCTTCCTCATCCGCCGTCTCGTCCCAGCCCTGCATCCGCGGTAGCTCCGCTTGATCTCTTTGGGAAGATTGTGTTGAACTCCAGCTCGGCTGTGCTGCCGGATCCCCAGCAGCTGTTTACGGGTGTAAACAACAGCGCCTGGCGGTGTAGCGGGACAGTCGTCTCCAGGGAGCGGCAGTAGTTGGAGCGGAGAGTTTGAAAGTTGTAGTCGATACCACACCAACACTAAAACTAAGAGCACTGACTCAGGAGACCAAACACGTCTTCTTTCTTAGGACGAGAGACAAAAGTAACATTAAGGAATAAGTAGCAGAGAGCAGTCCAGTCTGCTGTCCCTTCACTGTGTCCCCAGTCCAGTCTGCTGTCCCTTCACTGTGTCCCCAGTCCAGTCTGCTGTCCCTTCACTGTGTCCCCAGTCCAGTCTGCTGTCCCTTCAGTGTCCCCAGTCCAGTCTGCTGTCCCTTCACTGTGTCCCCAGTCCAGTCTGCTGTCCCTTCACTGTGTCTCCAGTCCAGTCTGCTGTCCCTTCACTGTGTCTCCAGTCCAGTCTGTTGTCCCTTCACTGTGTCTCCAGTCCAGTCTGCTGTCCATGTCTACACCCAGGTGATTAGATTCCTCCTCCACGTCCTCTCCCCATGATGGACGTGTTTGACCTAAAATCCACAATCATCTCCGTTGATCTGTTGACATTAAGATGAGGTGATTGTTGCCACCAAAGTGGTCCACCAGGTCTCTGGTCCACCAACCACTGCTGAGTCATCAGAATGTTCCTGCAGATGACAGGACTCTGACTGAAGGTCTGAGGTGTTCAGAGTCAAAAGCAGTGGTGAGAGTCCAGGTCCCTGTGGTGCTCCTGGTCTAAAGACCACCTGGTCAGACTCAGCCTGAGGTCTGTTAGTCAGGTAGTCCTTAATCCAGGTGATTGTAGAGGATCCACCTGTGTCTCTACATACTATCAGAGTGGATTGTATTAAATGGAGAAATCAAAGAACCTGATCCTCTCAGACCTCTGTCCACATGACTCTGGGTTGGTTGAATCAGGTCTGAGACGGCGTCTTCAACTCCAACCTCCACGGTGATAGGGTCCTGGAAGGAGCTGTTTTCTCATTCAGGTGGACCAATAACAGTCTCTGGAGGACTTTCATGATGCGATACATCAGGACAACATGTCATAAAAAGAAGAATCAAGCAGTGAAGACTTCATCCATTTTTATCACAACTGAATTACAGGTCAGACACACAAAGCTCCTCGTCTTCAATGACCCAAAGAAGTCCAGTTCCCTTCATTGAACCCTTTGGATTACCAGGACCATGATGACTGAGAACGTTCACCAGCACTGAATTACCTTTACTAGAGTTAGTTGTCCTCAATCTGACCCTGAAAGGATCTGGTTTTGTTGCTTTGCTCAGCGTGAGATGAATTGTGTTGTGAACTAAACGGAACTGGTTCTGTGAGGTTCAGGACTAATTGTTGGACCTCTTGAACTCAGGGTACTCAGCTAAACGGCTGGAGGAGCCTGTAGCCTTAATCAGCTTGGTGGCTGTCATTTGATCCAGATCAGAGGACCTGACCGCTGACAAAATGTTTCTTTTTTCAGGATGTTTCCCTGGTCTTTCCAGTTTGGACGATCCATTATGGCAGTTGACTACATGGTCTTCACCCTGCGGCTGATCCACATCTTTGCTGTCCACAAACAGCTGGGACCCAAAATCATCATCGTTGGAAAAATGGTAACGACACATAGTTTAGATCATAATACGCAACATACACACGTCAGAACTCTTAGAGCAACACACATCAGAGCTCACAGAGTGACAATATTTAAACATGTCAGGAGGAGCGTTATAGCAGTGGCTGTAACGTCTCACCTTGTTCTGGCACCCAGACACCTATTCTGTTTGCTCTACAGCCGGACAGGACACGGGGTAAAAAATAAAAACAGAGACACGTGTCCTCTGAATATTTGTGAAATGCTTTGATTCCTAAGTGCGTGTATGCATGTTCAATCATACAAACAAAACACATTTCAACTGGGCTTTGAATAATGACTTATTTGGATGCAAACTGTAGAAAAATGTGACCAAACATTTGAAAACACATATCCACACTAGAGTATGACATCTTTTAAAAAATCAAACCATATTTGTTCAAAATATGTATTGCATTGAGAATCCAGGGGCCACAACATCCCAATAATGTAAATAGTTTAAATCACTGCCCTGCCATTTGTAGAGAAATCACTCCATCTAGTGAAAAACAGTAAAAACTATTATTTCAGTCTCTGACGGCTTCAGGAACACAGGAAAAGTATTTTTAAAAAGTATTATGGTGATATTTAGGCTTGTTAGAAAATTGTCATTTCAATAAGAGTCAATGGCACAAAAAATGTCAAGGGACCTTGATGTGACAAATGTTTATGCAGTGTTTATAACGGGGTAAACCTTCACAGAAATACACATCTGACACATGAATCTGAGGAACTGCATTAGCACAAAGTTATTTAAAAACACACAAAAATGCCTTAACGTGATTTTCATTTCTTTTATGGAAAGCTCATTTTACAAGGTCAGTCCTCATGGGTCTTTCTGTGTCCCTCAGGTGAAAGATGTCTTCTTCTTCCTTTTCTTCCTCGCGGTTTGGCTCACAGCGTATGGAGTGGCCAATCAGGCGCTCCTTTTCGCCTATGACCCTCGACCTAACTGGATATTCCGTAGAGTTTTCTACAGACCCTTTCTGCACATTTTTGGACAAATACCCATTGATGAACTTGATGGTGAGAACGTGTTTCACCAAAGTGAACGTTATTAAAGGGTTTGATCATGGCTGACCTTTGCTAAGGGGTTTTCGTTGTGCCACCTTAACCTCTTCAGGATCAGGTTGGACCAGGTTCTGTTTGACCACATGAGGAACAGAGGACACCCCCCCCCCCCCCCCCCCCCCCCCCTAAAAACACAATGAAAGTTAAACATTTATCATGTGTATGTACTGATGTGGTACTTATACAGGAAATGTAAAACATAAACACAAAACTACTAGTTTAAAAGTAAATATACCAGTAGATCAGTATATTTAATACAACTAGTTTAGTAGAAAATGTACTAGTAAATCAACATATTTAATACTACTATTTTAGTAGTAAATATTCTAGTTACTTGTAGTAGTTTGGTAGTAAATGAGCTGATCTCCTGAGGTTTTAGTAGACCTGATCAGGGTCCAGGGTGGAGCTGTGAAGTGACTCTGAAGCTCTCCTCAGTGTTGTGTTGTTTTCATTGATGACTGTTGGTGAAGTATCTGGTCTTTTTAACTCTCCTAAACATAAACTCAACAAATGATACCTTTAAATGAATGCATTTTATTTTGAAGTCAAACAGCATCATGGTGTGCACCAGGTGTTTAATAAGAGGTTTTCTCTTCTTTCTGGTCCTTTTCATACTTGGTTGTGTTTATCTGCATGCTTGTGTTTTTTATTTTATTTTATTTTTTTGTATACTTGAATTAGGGATGGGCCGATACCGATACCAGTATCGGTTAAAGTTACCCGATACCAGGAACCGATACCAGTGGCTTCACTGTCTGTTAGTGATGGGACCAGTTAACACTGATCAGTGGTCTGTTCGCCACTGACAGCCACACCCACTGGCACAGCTGCACCTTTGACAATGAAGGCAGCTTGACTTCTTTTGTTATCTTGAAAGTTTCAACTCATCCTATTGAAAACCAGCCATTCACACCTCCAACCGATTCATCACCCAAGCCCTTTCCCAACAATAACTCCTCTCCACACCCCTCCCTTTCACCCTCAGACCCCCTGCCTGCATTAACAGGCTTTAGTTTGTTTCGCCATGAAATTAAAAAGTGAATACAAAGCAGGCGTGCATAGTGCTTACAGTCACCCCCAAAACAATGAACGGTTCTCTACAAAGACTCGGTTCTCCTCGTTCACAGTGAAGAGCCGTTCTAAAGATTCGGTTCGTTCATGAACGTCACATCACTACTGTCTGTGACTTGTGATTTCTGTTGTAGTTTCCTATATTGAACACTAGGGGGAGCTATTGAGCTAAAGAGGAACAGTGTGGGTTGAGAGCTGGAGATGGTGCCAAATAGTTCATTTTATTTGGTTAAAATGTGAAAAACTGCAATAATTTCACTGTGAAATCACAGAAAATGGTTATTTTTCACCTTATATTTTAGTTTTGTGATCATTTTTATTAATATATATATATATTTTTTTTATCTAACTCAGTTATTTGTTGTAAAAAGCAGAGAAGAAAAAATAAAACCTGTATTACAATTTGTTGCATTTTTTTGTGTGGTAGAAGTATCGGTATCGGTACTCGGTATTGGCGAGTACTCAGATTTAAGTATCGGTATCGGATCAGTTTTGGAAAAAGTGGTATTGGTACATCCCTAACTTGAATGAAATAAAGAGTTAAAAGTGAAGGCTACTGTTGCTTATCTTACTCAGTGTTGATGACTGTGACGTGGCTCTGATGTGTGCTGTTTGTCTCCTCAGCTGATAAACTGAAGGACATGGAGTGCACACACAACTCTACAGAGATCGAGGCCGGAGCAGAACCCTGTTTGAGCATCTACGCTAACTGGCTGGTTGTGGTCCTCCTCGTGGTCTACCTGCTGTTTACCAACATCGTGCTGGTCAACCTGCTCATCGCCATGTTCAGGTTCTACTCTGTTCTTCTTCTCATTCGTTGACTCTGACAGGAGAACAGTCACCACATACAGTGTGTTCTCTGTCTGCAGCCACACCTTCTCCAAAGTTCAGGAGAACAGTGACATCCACTGGAAGTTTCAGCGCTACAACCTGATAGTGGAGTACCACTCCAGGCCCTGCCTGGCACCACCTTTCATCATCTTCTCCCACCTACAGATTTTCATCAAGAGACACATCCGCCGCATTCCTTCTGTAAAGAGTCAACACTTTGGTGAGAGATGAGCGAATACAGGAGAGCTGAGAGGAGCTTCCTGTTCCTGCTGTCTCCAGTTAACCACCTGATACTACTTCTCTGGTATTCTAGGCTGTACATCTGTTCAGGGCAGCTGTGTGTGTAAAGAGTTATCACACATCACCTCCTCGTGTACACAGAGCTGTAGGGGGGGATGAGTCCGAGCTCTAAGGACTAGATCTGTCTAGGACTAGAACTAAGATCAGCTGATCCACCAATTGTTTGTCATTTTTGTGACGCGGGTGACTTCAAAAAGAAAAGAAGGGGGTTCCATAAGTAAGATGACAAATGAATCTGTGACTTGTATTTAACACATCTACAGTGTTACACATCAGGCCGTTTTATGATGAAGGCTAACCTTGTTTTGGACTGGACATGTAGTACTGGTCTCTACTGCACTGTGCATTTCGTCATCATTTTCCATTCTTCTCATGTTTTTGTTCTCAGTGTTGGAGCTGAAGGACATGAAGGCCAACTGGTTCAACACATGGGAGGCTATTCAGAAGGAAAACCTGCTCTCAGCTCAGCACAAACGACAGAGGGAGAGCGACACGGTTCGACTCCAGAGAGCATCTGTTAAGTAGGTTCTACTTCAATCTTATGTTTCAGTCATGTTTGATAATTGTAGAGTCCAATCCTACACTGACCAGTGCTTTAAAAGCTCCTGCACACCTTGCTGCAGAATGTGATTGAACCAAATTCATCTTCAAACATCATGAAAGTGGAAGGAGAGGTGAAAATGAAGGAAATAACCTGAAAGAACAAAGAAAGACAAGAGAACAGATCTGACAAAACCTGAGAAAAGCCGCTTTCATAAGACACACTGTGGCGGTAAATCAGCGTAATACTGCCGCCATGGTGTGTCTTATGAAAGCGCCGTGGCGGCATGGCGATGTGGGAATTTTGCGGCATTCGTGTCGCCACGCTTTGTAGTAATATTACTTCAACGTCGGTCTTATGAATGAAGATCACGCCTTGGTGCAACAGAGGGAGGAGTCACTAATAACGTGGCAAAAGTGAGCCGACCCTGACCAGAGAAAGTATTTAAAAATCAGGTAAACACGGAACGCTGTAGCACATTTGTAAACACTCAGCGGAGACGGCAAACTGGAGCAACACCGAGATCCGGGAGCTTCTGTCTGTTTATACGAGCGCTTCGTCTCACGTCTCTGTACCCAGCGCGTCGACAGCATGAAGACCGCCCCATACCTCCTTTGTACCGCCACCCCGAAATCTTCTGTGAAACACAGAGGCAAGAACAGACGGGACTTGAACACACAGACAAGAACAGACGGGACTTGAACACAGAGACAAGAACAGACGGGACTTGAACACACAGACAAGAACAGACGGGACTTGAACACACAGACAAGAACAGACGGGACTTGAACACAGAGACAAGAACAGACGGGACTTGAACACACAGACAAGAACAGACGGGACTTGAACACAGAGACAAGAACAGACGGGACTTGAACACACAGACAAGAACAGACGGGACTTGAACACACAGACAAGAACAGACGGGACTTGAACACACAGACAAGAACAGACGGGACTTGAACACACAGACAAGAACAGACGGGACTTGAACACAGAGACAAGAACAGACGGGACTTGAACACACAGACAAGAACAGACAGGACTTGAACACACAGACAAGAACAGACGGGACTTAAACACACAGACAAGAACAGACGGGACTTAAACACAGAGACAAGAACAGAAGGGACTTAAACACAGAGACAAACGAGCTGCACACGAGACAGGTGAGGCAGTTAAACTCATGAGGAACAGCTGGGGCAGCAAGACAGGAAGACAGGGATCATGACAGGATCTGAACATGAACTCTGCAATGGGATTGTGTTTCTTCAGGGTGGACAACGTTCTGAAACAGATGGCAGAAATCCGAGACCACGACAGGAAATTACAGCTGCTGGAGGCTCAGGTCAGCAGAACTCTAAAAGTCTTCTACCCCTACAGAAAATCCTCATGTGGACATAACATGTGAAACCACCATGTAGCACATGTGAACTACATGTAGCATATGTGTTTTCCACATGTTTCCTGTGTGAATTTGGAAGAAAAATTTGAATTTCACATGTGGAGAAAGAACATGTATTCACAAGTAAAACACATGTTAAATTAAGATGTAAAAACACATGTTAAATGAACATGTAAAACATGTTAAATGAACATGTAAAACACATGTTAAATGAACATGTAAAAACACATGTTAAATGAACATGTAAAAACACATGTTAAATGAACATGTAAAACATGTTAAATGAACATGTAAAACACATGTTAAATGAACATGTAAAAACACATGTTAAATGAACATGTAAAACATGTTAAATGAACATGTAAAACATGTTAAATGAACATGTAAAAACACATGTTAAATGAACATGTAAAACACATGTTAAATGAACATGTAAAACACAACTTAAATGAACATGTAAAACATGTTAAATGAACATGTAAAAACATGTTAAATGAACATGTAAAACACATGTTAAATGAACATGTAAAAACATGTTAAGTGAACATGTAAAACACATGTTAAATGAACATGTAAAAACATGTTAAGTGAACATGTAAAACACATGTTAAGTGAACATGTAAAACACAACTTAAATGAACATGTAAAACACATGTTAAATGAACATGTAAAACACATGTTAAATGAACATGTAAAACACATGTTAAATGAACATGTAAAAACATGTTAAATGAACATGTAAAACACATGTTAAATGAACATGTAAAAACATGTTAAATGAACATGTAAAACACATGTTAAGTGAACATGTAAAACACATGTTAAATGAACATGTAAAACACATGTTAAATGAACATGTAAAACACATGTTAAATGAACATGTTAAAACATGTTAAATGAACATGTAAAACACATGTTAAATGAACATGTAAAAACATGTTAAATGAACATGTAAAAACATGTTAAATGAACATGTTAAAACATGTTAAATGAACATGTAAAAACATGTTAAATGAACATGTAAAAACATGTTAAATGAACATGTAAAACACATGTTAAATGAACATGTAAAACACATGTTAAATGAACATGTAAAAACATGTTAAATGAACATGTAAAAACATGTTAAATGAACATGTTAAAACATGTTAAATGAACATGTAAAACACATGTTAAATGAACATGTAAAAACATGTTAAATGAACATGTAAAAACATGTTAAATGAACATGTAAAAACATGTTAAATGAACATGTTAAAACATGTTAAATGAACATGTTAAAACATGTTAAATGAACATGTTAAAACATGTTAAATGAACATGTTAAAACATGTTAAATGAACATGTAAAAACATGTTAAATGAACATGTAAAAACATGTTAAGTGAACATGTAAAACACATGTTAAATGAACATGTAAAACACATGTTAAGTGAACATGTAAAACACATGTTAAATGAGCATGTAAAAACACATGTTAAATGAACATGTAAAACACATGTTAAATGAACATGTAAAACACAACTTAAATGAACATGTAAAACACATGTTAAATGAACATGTAAAAACATGTTAAGTGAACATGTAAAAACATGTTAAATGAACATGTAAAAACATGTTAAATGAACATGTAAAAACACGTTAAATGAACATGTAAAACACGTTAAATGAACATGTAAAACACATGTTAAATGAACATGTAAAAACATGTTAAGTGAACATGTAAAAACATGTTAAATGAACATGTAAAACACATGTTAAATGAACATGTAAAACACATGTTAAATGAACATGTAAAAACATGTTAAATGAACATGTAAAACACATGTTAAATGAACATGTAAAACACATGTTAAATGAACATGTAAAAACATGTTAAGTGAACATGTAAAAACATGTTAAATTTACATGTAAAACACATGTTAAATGAACATGTAAAACACATGTTAAATGAACATGTAAAAACATGTTAAATGAACATGTAAAACACATGTTAAATGAACATGTAAAACACATGTTAAATGAACATGTAAAAACATGTTAAGTGAACATGTAAAAACATGTTAAATTTACATGTAAAACACATGTTAAATGAACATGTAAAACACATGTTAAATGAACATGTAAAAACATGTTAAATGAACATGTAAAACACATGTTAAATGAACATGTAAAACACATGTTAAATGAACATGTAAAAACATGTTAAGTGAACATGTAAAAACATGTTAAATTTACATGTAAAACACATGTTAAATGAACATGTAAAACACATGTTAAATGAACATGTAAAACATGTTAAATGAACATGTAAAACATGACCTGTCCAGGACCCCGGAATGGGAACAAGGCAGAAATGTCTCAAGACAATGGGTCAGTTTGAACACAGCAAGAAAGACCCACTCAGGATGTTTCCACACGGAGGAAATCTGTTGTTATTTAAAAACAATAGCCTTCTAAAGTGTACTTACATAAAACAATAAGGTACTGTACTTTTAGGTATGTCCAGGTCTGTCCTGAGCAAGGTCAGGCTAGTAGGCCCGGCCGAAAATCTATTCCTGGCTACACCATTGGTCTATAGGAGGAAGGAGGGTCTTCATCAGAATGACATGTTGTGGAACTCTACCCATAGATCATAGTTTAGACCTGAAATATCATTTAAACATTTAGAAAACTTTGATACAAATAAAAAAAACTCCGCATAGCACCTTTAATTTATTTGTTCCTGTTTTTATTTATTCTGTATTTACTATATGTTACTGTATTATATATTTCTGTTTAATATATTACTGTATTAATTATATGTTACTGTATTTATTATAAATGTTGTATTTTGTTTTATTCATTTATCCTATGAAGGTGTTTTATTTTGTGAGACTTTTTAAAGCTAATTTGACATATTTCAGGCACTTTTAATTCAACTCTTAAATTTTCAAGCTGTTATCATTTCATGTTCATATATTCAAATGGGGGGGCGGAGTTTTCTCTGTGGGCGGGGTCTGATCAGACTGCAGCTCTTGGCTGAGACGGACACCAACACAAACCAGCGCATTAAGTGGCCCGGCAGTTACACACCAGCTTTTACCAGACAGCTGTCACACTGGACTGTTCCCAGACCAGACATCACACCCTCTGCCCTGCAGGCATGAATCTGTGGTTTCTGAGTCTGCAGCTGTAAGTACGAAGGAGGATCTACTGTTTAGACCAGGGGTAGGGAACCCTGGTCCTAGAGAGCCGCAGCCCTGCTTGTTTTCCAACTATCTTTGTTGTTCATGTTGTTGATTACCTGGATCAGGTGTGTTTACCCAATCAGAAGCTGAACACACCTGATCCAGGTAATCAACAGCATGAACAACAAAGATAGTTGGAAAACAAGCAGGGCTGCGGCTCTCTAGGACCAGGGTTCCCTACCCCTGGCTTAGCCAGAGGTCATTACCCAGGGCTGGATGGGACACAGGATTGTCCCGTTGGTCCATCTGTCTCCCTGGGCCTCTCTGATGCTCTGCTCCTACCAGCTGATCTGCTGGTAGCACAAGGCAGCTACAACCACCGCAAATGTTCTAATTATGTCAACGTAACACCAGAAAAAGGTCCAGTATGGTGAGGGGTCAAATGTAAAAAATAATTTTATAAATGATTTTATTGATTTCATGGAATATTTATCATGTATTTTAATAACAGTGTTTATTTATGTATTTAATGTGATCACAAAGGCTCTCCATACGACTAAACACACTGAGGTGTGTGAGCAGTGTGTGTTGTTAGTCATAAACAGTCATAGCCTACTGAACACTCACATTGTTTCCTCTTTAGTCTGACAGAACCCTGCCTGATGAGCAGCTGTTCAACACTCATGTGTGTGTTTGTCCCCAGCTGGAGTACTGCTGCAGCGCCATCTCCTGGATGACCGAGGCTCTGTCCCAAAGCAGCGTGGTTAAAGCCAGCAGACCTGCTCCGCAGCTCAGAGGTAGAACCGCTGGTCCTCTCGCCTGCTGCCAAGTCAGGAACAAATACCGATCTGTTTTTTAGAAGCAACGCGCTGAAACATTAGAGTGGACCAGGACTAAACTTCAGCTTTGTAACAGGCACACTATACAGATGTGTAAAACCAGAGCAGAGTTGTTCTGATCTGCACATGTTCACAGACAGCAGTACCTAGTACCTAGTGTCTAGTACCTAGTACCTAGTACCTGGTGTCTAGTACCTAGTGTCTAGTATCTAGTGTCTAGTACCTGGTGTCTAGTACCAAGTTCCTAGTGTCTAGTGTCTAGTACCTAGTGTCTAGTAGCTAGTGTCTAGTACCTGGTGGCTAGTACCTGGTGTCTAGTACCTAGTGTCTAGTACCTAGTACCTAGTACCTAGTACCTAGTGTCTAGTAGCTAGTGTCTAGTACCTAGTGTCTAGTACCTGGTGTCTAGTACCTAGTGCCTAGTGTCTAGTGTCTGGTGTCTAGTACCTGGTGTCTAGTACCTAGTACCTAGTGTCTAGTAGCTAGTGTCTTGTGTCTAGTGTCTAGTACCTAGTGTCTAGTACCTAGTGTCTAGTACCTAGTGTCTAGTACCTAATGTCTAGTACCTAGTGTCTAGTACCTAGTGTCTAGTACCTAGTGTCTACTACCTGGTGTCTACTACCTGGTGTCTACTACCTAGTGTCTAGTACCTAGTACCTAGTGTCTAGTACCTAGTGTCTACTACCTGGTGTCTACTACCTAGTGTCTAGTACCTAGTGTCTAGTACCTGGTGCCTAGTACCTAGTGTCTAGTACCTAGTGTCTAGTACCTGGTGTCTAGTACCTAGTACCTAGTGTCTAGTACCTAGTGTCTACTACCTGGTGTCTACTACCTGGTGTCTACTACCTAGTGTCTAGTACCTAGTACCTAGTGTCTAGTACCTATTACCTAGTACCTGGTGTCTAGTACCTGGTGTCTAGTACCTAGTGTCTAGTAGCTAGTGTCTAGTACCTGGTGTCTAGTACCTAGTACCTAGTGTCTAGTACCTAGTGTCTAGTACCTGGTGTCTACTACCTAGTGTCTAGTACCTAGTACCTAGTGTCTAGTACCTGGTGTCTAGTACCTGGTGTCTAGTACCTAGTACCTAGTGTCTAGTAGCTAGTGTCTTGTACCTGGTGTCTACTACCTAGTGTCTAGTACTTAGTGTCTAGTACCTGGTGTCTAGTACCTAGTGTCTAGTAGCTAGTGTCTAGTACCTAGTGTCTAGTACCTAGTACCTAGTGTCTAGTACCTAGTGTCTACTACCTGGTGCCTACTACCTGGTGTCTACTACCTAGTGTCTAGTACCTAGTACCTAGTGTCTAGTGTCTAGTACCTAGTGTCTAGTATCTAGTACCTGGTGTCTAGTGTCTAGTACCTAGTGTCTAGTACCTAGTGTCTACTACCTGGTGTCTAGTGTCTAGTACCTAGTGTCTAGTACCTAGTGTCTAGTACCTAGTGTCTAGTACCTAGTGTCTAGTACCTAGTGTCTAGTAGCTAGTGTCTAGTACCTAGTACCTAGTGTCTAGTACCTGGTGTCTAGTACCTGGTGTCTAGTACCTAGTACCTAGTGTCTAGTAGCTAGTGTCTTGTACCTGGTGTCTACTACCTAGTGTCTAGTACCTAGTGTCTACTACCTGGTGTCTACTACCTGGTGTCTACTACCTAGTGTCTAGTACCTAGTACCTAGTCTCTAGTACCTAGTGTCTACTACCTGGTGTCTACTACCTGGTGTCTACTACCTAGTGTCTAGTACCTAGTACCTAGTGTCTAGTACCTAGTGTCTACTACCTAGTGTCTAGTACCTGGTGTCTAGTACCTAGTGTCTAGTACCTAGTGTCTAGTACCTGGTGTCTAGAACCTAGTGTCTAGTGTCTAGTACCTAGTACCTAGTGTCTAGTACCTAGTGTCTACTACCTGGTGTCTACTACCTAGTGTCTAGTACCTAGTACCTAGTGGCTAGTACCTAGTGTCTAGTACCTAGTGTCTAGTACCTAGTGTCTACTACCTGGTGTCTACTACCTAGTGTCTAGAAACTAGTACCTAGTGTCTAGTACCTAGTGTCTACTACCTGGTGTCTACTACCTAGTGCCTAGTACCTAGTGTCTAGTACCTGGTGTCTAGTACCTAGTGCCTAGTGTCTAGTACCTAGTGTCTAGTACCTAGTGTCTAGTACCTAGTACCTAGTCTCTAGTACCTAGTGTCTAGTACCTAGTGTCTAGTAGCTAGTGTCTTGTACCTGGTGTCTACTACCTAGTGTCTAGTACCTAGTGTCTAGTACCTGGTGTCTAGTACCTAGTGTCTAGTACCTAGTACCTAGTGTCTAGTACCTGGTGTCTAGTACCTGGTGTCTAGTACCTAGTACCTAGTGTCTAGTACCTAGTGTCTAGTACCTAGTGCCTAGTACCTGGTGTCTAGTACCTAGTACCTAGTGTCTAGTACCTAGTGTCTAGTACCTGGTGTCTAGTACCTAGTGTCTAGTATCTAGTACCTAGTATCTAGTACCTAGTGTCTAGTACCTGGTGTCTAGTACCTAGTACCTAGTGCTAGTGTCTAGTACCTGGTGTCTACTACCTAGTGCCTAGTACCTAGTGTCTACTACCTGGTGTCTACTACCTGGTGTCTACTACCTAGTGTCTAGTACCTAGTACCTAGTGTCTAGTACCTAGTGCCTACTACCTAGTGTCTAGTATCTAGTGTCTAGTATCTAGTGTCTAGTGTCTAGTACCTAGTGCCTAGTACCTAGTGTCTAGTACCTAGTGTCTACTACCTGGTGTCTACTACCTGGTGTCTACTACCTAGTGTCTAGTGCCTAGTACCTAGTATCTAGTACCTGGTGTCTAGTACCTAGTGTCTAGTATCTAGTGTCTAGTATCTAGTGTCTAGTGTCTAGTGTCTAGTGTCTAGTACCTAGTGTCTACTACCTGGTGTCTACTACCTGGTGTCTACTACCTAGTGTCTAGTACCTAGTACCTAGTGTCTAGTACCTAGTGTCTAGTACCTAGTGTCTAGTACCTAGTGTCTACTACCTGGTGTCTACTACCTGGTGTCTACTACCTAGTGTCTAGTACCTAGTACCTAGTGTCTAGTACCTATGTCTAGTACCTGGTGTCTAGTACCTAGTGTCTAGTAGCTAGTGTCTAGTACCTAGTGTCTAGTACCTAGTGTCTACTACCTGGTGTCTACTACCTGGTGTCTACTACCTAGTGTCTACTACCTAGTACCTAGTGTCTAGTACCTATTACCTAGTGTCTAGTACCTGGTGTCTAGAACCTAGTACCTAGTGTCTAGTACCTAGTATCTAGTACCTGGTGTCTAGTACCTAGTATCTAGTGTCTAGTACCTAGTGTCTAGTACCTAGTACCAAGTGTCTAGTACCTAGTGTCTACTACCTGGTGTCTACTACCTAGTGTCTAGTACCTAGTACCTAGTGTCTAGTACCTAGTGTCTACTACCTGGTGTCTAGTACCTAGTGTCTAGTACCTAGTGTCTACTACCTGGTGTCTACTACCTGGTGTCTACTACCTAGTGTCTAGTACCTAGTACCTAGTGTCTAGTACCTAGTGTCTACTACCTAGTGTCTAGTACCAAGTACCTAGTGCCTAGTACCTAGTACCTAGTGTCTAGTACCTAGTGTCTAGTACCTAGTGCCTAGTACCTAGTGTCTAGTACCTAGTACCTAGTGTCTAGTACCTAGTGTCTACTACCTGGTGTCTACTACCTAGTGTCTAGTACCTAGTGTCTAGTGTCTAGTACATAGTGTCTAGTACCTAGTGTCTACTACCTAGTGTCTACTACCTCGTGTCTACTACCTAGTGTCTAGTACCTAGTACCTAGTGTCTAGTACCTAGTGTCTAGTACCTAGTGTCTACTACCTGGTGTCTACTACCTAATGTCTAGTACCTAGTACCTAGTACCTAGTGTCTAGTACCTAGGGTCTAGTACCTAGTGTCTACTACCTGGTGTCTAGTACCTAGTACCTAGTGTCTAGTAGCTAGTGTCTAGTACCTGGTGGCTAGTACCTGGTGTCTAGTACCTAGTGTCTAGTACCTAGTACCTAGTGTCTACTACCTGGTGTCTACTACCTAGTGTCTAGTACCTAGTACCTAGTGTCTAGTACCTAGTGTCTACTACCTGGTGTCTACTACCTAGTGTCTAGTACCTAGTGACTAGTACCTGGTGTCTAGTACCTCGTGTCTAGTGCCTAGTACCTAGTGTCTAGTAGCTAGTGTCTAGTACCTGGTGGCTAGTACCTGGTGTCTAGTACCTAGTGTCTAGTACCTAGTACCTAGTGTCTAGTACCTAATGTCTAGTACCTGGTGTCTAGTACCTAGTACCTAGTGCCTAGTACCTGGTGTCTAGTACCTGGTGCCTAGTACCTGGTGTCTACTACCTGGTGTCTACTACCTAGTGTCTAGTACCTAGTACCTAGTGTCTAGTACCTAGTGTCTACTACCTGGTGTCTACTACCTCGTGTCTAGTACCTAGTGTCTAGTACATAGTGTCTAGTACCTAGTGTCTACTACCTAGTGTCTAGTACCTAGTACCTAGTGTCTAGTACCTAGTACCTAGTGTCTAGTACCTAGTGTCTACTACCTGGTGTCTACTACCTAGTGTCTAGTACCTAGTGTCTAGTGTCTAGTACATAGTGTCTAGTACCTAGTGTCTACTACCTGGTGTCTACTACCTGGTGTCTACTACCTAGTGTCTAGTACCTAGTACCTAGTGTCTAGTACCTAGTGTCTAGTACCTGGTGTCTAGTACCTAGTGTCTAGTAGCTAGTGTCTAGTACCTGGTGTCTAGTACCTAGTGTCTAGTACCTAGTACCTAGTGTCTAGTACCTAGTGTCTACTACCTGGTGTCTACTACCTAGTGTCTAGTACCTAGTACCTAGTGTCTAGTACCTCGTGTCTAGTACCTGGTGTCTACTACCTAGTACCTAGTGTCTAGTAGCTAGTGTCTTGTACCTGGTGTCTACTACCTAGTGTCTAGTACCTAGTGTCTAGTACCTGGTGTCTAGTACCTAGTGTCTAGTAGCTAGTGTCTAGTACCTGGTGTCTAGTACCTAGTGTCTAGTACCTAGTACATAGTGTCTAGTACCTAGTGTCTACTACCTGGTGTCTACTACCTAGTGTCTAGTACCTAGTACCTCGTGTCTAGTACCTAGTGTCTAGTACCTAGTGTCTAGTACCTAGTGTCTAGTACCTAGTGTCTAGTAGCTAGTGTCTAGTACCTAGTACCTAGTGTCTAGTACCTGGTGTCTAGTACCTGGTGTCTAGTACCTAGTACCTAGTGTCTAGTAGCTAGTGTCTTGTACCTGGTGTCTACTACCTAGTGTCTAGTACCTAGTGTCTAGTACCTGGTGTCTAGTACCTGGTGTCTAGAACCTAGTACCTAGTGTCTAGTACCTAGTGTCTACTACCTGGTGTCTACTACCTAGTGTCTAGTACCTAGTACCTAGTGTCTAGTACCTAGTGTCTAGTACCTAGTGTCTAGTACCTAGTGTCTACTACCTGGTGTCTACTACCTAGTGTCTACTACCTAGTACCTAGTGTCTAGTACCTAGTACCTAGTGTCTATTACCTAGTGTCTAATACCTGGTATCTAGTACCTAGTATCTAGTACCTAGTGTCTAGTACCTGGTGTCTACTACCTGGTGTCTACTACCTAGTGTCTAGTACCTAGTACCTAGTGTCTAGTGTCTAGTGTCTACTACCTAGTGTCTACTACCTAATGTCTAGTACCTAGTACCTAGTACCTAGTGTCTAGTACCTAGTGTCTAGTACCTAGTGCCTAGTACCTGGTATCTAGTACCTAGTACCTAGTGTCTAGTACCTAGTGTCTAGTACCTAGTGTCTACTACCTAGTGTCTAGTACCTAGTACCTAGTGTCTACTACCTAGTGTCTACTACCTAGTGTCTAGTACCTAGTGTCTACTACCTGGTGTCTACTACCTAGTGTCTACTACCTAGTACCTAGTACCTAGTGTCTAGTACCTAGTGTCTACTACCTGGTGTCTACTACCTAGTGTCTAGTACCTAGTACCTAGTGTCTAGTACCTAGTGTCTACTACCTGGTGTCTACTACCTAGTATCTAGTACCTAGTACCTAGTGTCTAGTGTCTAGTACCTAGTACCTAGTGTCTAGTACCTAGTGTCTAGTACCTAGTGTCTAGTACCTAGTGTCTAGTACCTAGTGTCTAGTACCTGGTGTCTAGTACCTAGTGTCTAGTACCTAGTACCTAGTGTCTAGTACCTAGTGTCTACTACCTGGTGTCTACTACCTAGTGTCTAGTACCTAGTACCTAGTGTCTAGTACCTACTGCCTAGTACCTAGTGTCTAGTACCTAGTGTCTAGTACCTAGTGTCTACTACCTGGTGTCTACTACCTGGTGTCTACTACCTAGTGTCTAGTACCTAGTACCTAGTGTCTAGTACCTAGTGTCTACTACCTGGTGTCTAGTACCTAGTGTCTACTACCTAGTATCTAGTACCTAGTGTCTAGTACCTAGTGTCTAGTACCTAGTGTCTACTACCTGGTGTCTACTACCTGGTGTCTACTACCTAGTGTCTAGTACCTAGTACCTAGTGTCTAGTACCTAGTGTCTACTACCTGGTGTCTACTACCTAGTGTCTAGTACCTAGTACCTAGTGTCTAGTACCTAGTGTCTACTACCTGGTGTCTAGTACCTAGTGTCTACTACCTAGTGTCTAGTACCTAGTGTCTAGTACCTAGTGTCTACTACCTGGTGTCTACTACCTAGTGTCTAGTACCTAGTACCTAGTGTCTAGTACCTAGTGTCTTACCTGGTGTCTAGTACCTAGTGTCTACTACCTAGTACCTAGTACCTAGTGTCTAGTACCTAGTGTCTATTACCTGGTGTCTACTACCTAGTGTCTAGTACCTAGTACCTAGTGTCTAGTACCTAGTACCAAGTGTCTAGTACCTAGTGTCTACTACCTGGTGTCTACTACCTAGTGTCTAGTACCTAGTACCTAGTGTCTAGTACCTAGTGTCTACTACCTGGTGTCTACTACCTAGTGTCTAGTACCTAGTACCTAGTGTCTAGTACCTAGTACCTAGTGTCTAGTACCTAGTGTCTACTACCTAGTGTCTAGTACCTAGTGTCTAGTACCTGGTGTCTAGTACCTAGTGTCTAGTACCTAGTGTCTAGTACCTAGTGTCTAGTACCTAGTACCTAGTGTCTAGTACCTAGTGTCTAGTACCTAGTGTCTACTACCTAGTGTCTACTACCTAGTGCCTACTACCTGGTACCTAGTGTCTAGTACCTAGTGTCTAGTACCTGGTGTCTAGTACCTAGTACCTAGTGTCTAGTACCTAGTGTCTAGTACCTGGTGTCTAGTACCTAGTGCCTAGTACCTAGTGTCTAGTAGCTAGTGTCTAGTACCTGGTGGCTAGTACCTAGTGTCTAGTACCTAGTACCTAGTGTCTAGTACCTAGTACCTAGTGTCTAGTACCTAGGGTCTAGTACCTAGTGTCTACTACCTGGTGTCTACTACCTAGTGTCTAGTACCTAGTACCTAGTGTCTAGTGTCTAGTACCTAGTGTCTAGTATCTAGTACCTGGTGTCTAGTGTCTAGTACCTAGTGTCTAGTACCTAGTGTCTACTACCTGGTGTCTAGTGTCTAGTACCTAGTGTCTAGTACCTAGTGTCTAGTACCTAGTGTCTAGTACCTAGTGTCTAGTACCTGGTGTCTAGTACCTAGTGTCTCTAGTCCTAGTGTCTATACCTGTGTCTATACCTGTGTCTAGTACCTAGTACCTAGTGTCTAGTACCTAGTGTCTACTACCTGGTGTCTACTACCTGGTGTCTACTACCTAGTGTCTAGTACCTAGTACCACCTAGTGTCTAGTACTAGTGTCTAGTACCTACCTAGTGTCTAGTACCTGTGTCTAGTACCTGGTGTCTAGTACCTAGTACCTAGTGTCTAGTACCTAGTGTCTAGTACCTGGTGTCTAGTACCTAGTGTCTAGTGTCTAGTACCTAGTGTCTAGTACAGTACCTAGTGTCTAGTACCTGGTGTCTAGTGTCTAGTACCTAGTGTCTACTACCTGGTGTCTACTACCTAGTGTCTAGTACCTAGTACCTAGTGTCTAGTACCTAGTGTCTACTACCTGGTGTCTACTACCTAGTGTCTAGTACCTAGTGTCTAGTGTCTAGTACATAGTGTCTAGTACCTAGTGTCTACTACCTGGTGTCTACTACCTGGTGTCTACTACCTAGTGTCTAGTACCTAGTACCTAGTGTCTAGTACCTGGTGTCTAGTACCTTGTGTCTAGTGTCTGGTGTCTAGTTCCTAGTGTCTAGTACCTGGTGTCTAGTACCTGGTGTCTAGTACCTAGTACCTAGTGTCTAGTAGCTAGTGTCTTGTACCTGGTGTCTAGTTCCTAGTGTCTAGTACCTGGTGTCTAGTTCCTAGTGTCTAGTACCTAGTGTCTAGTGTCTAGTACCTAGTGTCTACTACCTGGTGTCTACTACCTGGTGTCTACTACCTAGTGTCTAGTACCTAGTACCTAGTGTCTAGTACCTAGTGTCTAGTACCTAGTGTCTACTACCTAGTGTCTACTACCTAGTGTCTAGTACCTAGTACCTAGTGTCTAGTACCTAGTGTCTAGTACCTGGTGTCTACTACCTGGTGTCTACTACCTAATGTCTAGTACCTAGTACCTAGTACCTAGTGTCTAGTACCTAGTGTCTAGTACCTAGTGTCTAGTACCTAGTGTCTAGTACCTAGTGTCTAGTACCTAGTGTCTAGTACCTAGTGTCTAGTACCTAGTACCTAGTGTCTAGTACCTGGTGTCTAGTACCTGGTGTCTAGTACCTAGTACCTAGTGTCTAGTAGCTAGTGTCTTGTACCTGGTGTCTAGTACCTAGTGTCTAGTACCTAGTGTCTAGTACCTGGTGTCTAGTACCTAGTGTCTAGTAGTACCTAGTGTCTAGTACCTGGTGTCTAGTACCTAGTGTCTAGTGTCTAGTACCTAGTGTCTAGTACCTAGTGTCTAGTACCTAGTGTCTAGTACCTAGTGTCTAGTACCTAGTGTCTAGTCTGGTGTCTACTACCTAGTGTCTAGTACCTAGTACCTAGTGTCTAGTACCTAGTGTCTACTACCTGGTGTCTAGTACCTGGTGTCTAGTACCTTGTGTCTAGTACCTAGTACCTAGTGTCTAGTGTCTAGTACATAGTGTCTACTACCTAGTGTCTACTACCTGGTGTCTACTACCTAGTGTCTAGTACCTAGTACCTAGTGTCTAGTACCTAGTGTCTACTACCTGGTGTCTACTACCTGGTGTCTACTACCTAGTGTCTAGTTGCTAGTGTCTAGTACCTGGTGTCTAGTACCTAGTACCTAGTGTCTAGTAGCTAGTGTCTAGTACCTGGTGTCTACTACCTAGTGTCTAGTACCTAGTACCTAGTGTCTAGTACCTAGTGTCTACTACCTGGTGTCTACTACCTAGTGTCTAGTACCTGGTGTCTAGTTCCTAGTGTCTAGTACCTAGTACCTAGTGTCTAGTATCTAGTGTCTACTACCTGGTGTCTACTACCTAGTGTCTAGTACCTAGTATCTAGTGTCTAGTGCCTAGTACCTAGTGTCTAGTACCTAGTGTCTAGTACCTGGTGTCTAGTACCTAGTACCTAGTGTCTAGTACCTAGTGTCTAGTACCTGGTGTCTAGTACCTAGTGTCTAGTACCTAGTGTCTAGTACCTAGTGTCTAGTACCTAGTGTCTAGTGTCTAGTACCTAGTGTCTAGTACCTAGTGTCTAGTACCTAGTGTCTAGTACCTAGTGTCTAGTACCTGGTGTCTAGTACCTAGTGTCTAGTACCTAGTGTCTAGTACCTGGTGTCTAGTACCTAGTACCTAGTGTCTAGTACCTAGTGTCTAGTACCTGGTGTCTAGTGCCTATTGCCTAGTTTCTAATACCTAGTACCTAGTGTCAAGTATCTAATACCTAGTCTCTAGTGTCTAGTACCTAGTGTCTAGTACCTAGTGTCTAGTACCTAGTGTCTAGTACCTGGTGTCTAGTACCTTGTGTCTAGTACCTGGTGTCTAGTACCTGGTGTCTAGTACCTGGTGTCTAGAACCTAGTACCTAGTGTCTAGTACCTAGTGTCTAGTACCTGGTGTCTAGTACCTAGTGTCTACTACCTGGTGTCTACTACCTAGTGTCTAGTACCTAGTACCTAGTGTCTAGTACCTAGTGTCTACTACCTGGTGTCTACTACCTAGTGTCTAGTACCTAGTACCTAGTGTCTAGTGTCTAGTACATAGTGTCTAGTACCTAGTGTCTACTACCTGGTGTCTACTACCTGGTGTCTACTACCTAGTGTCTAGTACCTAGTACCTAGTGTCTAGTACCTAGTGTCTAGTACCTAGTGTCTACTACCTGGTGTCTACTACCTAATGTCTAGTACCTAGTACCTAGTACCTAGTGTCTAGTACCTAGTGTCTAGTACCTAGTGTCTAGTACCTGGTGTCTAGTACCTAGTACCTAGTGTCTAGTACCTAGTGTCTAGTACCTGGTGTCTAGTACCTAGTACCTAGTACCTAGTACCTCGTGTCTAGTACCTAGTGTCTAGTACCTGGTGTCTAGTACCTGGTGTCTAGTACCTAGTGTCTAGTACCTGGTGTCTAGTACTTGGTGTCTAGTGTCTAGTACCTAGTGTCTAGTACCTAGTGTCTAGTACCTAGTACCTAGTGTCTAGTACCTAGTGTCTAGTACCTAGTGTCTACTACCTGGTGTCTACTACCTGGTGTCTACTACCTAGTGTCTAGTACCTAGTACCTAGTGTCTAGTACCTAGTGTCTAGTACCTGGTGTCTAGTACCTGGTGTCTAGTACCAAGTACCTAGTGTCTAGTACCTACTGCATACTACCTAGTGTCTAGTACCTAGTGTCTAGTACCTAGTGTCTAGTACCTGGTGTCTAGAACCTAGTACCTAGTGTCTAGTACCTAGTGTCTAGTACCTGCTGTCTAGTACCTAGTGTCTAGTGTCTAGTACCTAGTGTCTAGTACCTAGTGTCTAGTACCTGGTGTCTAGTACCAAGTACCTAGTGTCTAGTACCTAGTGTCTACTACCTTGTGTCTAGTACCTGGTGTCTAGTACCTGGTGTCTAGTACCTAGTGTCTAGTACCTAGTGTCTAGTACCTAGTGTCTAGTACCTGGTGTCTAGTACCTAGTACTTAATGTCTAGTACCTGGTGTCTAGTACCTGGTGTCTAGTACCTAGTACCTAGTGTCTTGTAGCTAGTGTCTAGTACCTAGTGTCTAGTATCTAGTGTCTAGTACCTGGTGTCTAGTACCAAGTACCTAGTCACTAGTGTCTAGTACCTAGTGTCTAGTACCTAGTGTCTAGTACCTGGTGTCTAGTACCAAGTTCCTAGTGTCTAGTGTCTAGTACCTAGTGTCTACTACCTAGTGTCTAGTACCTGGTGTCTAGTACCTGGTGTCTAGTACCTAGTGTCTAGTACCTAGTGTCTAGTACCTAGTGTCTAGTACCTGGTGTCTAGTACCTGGTGTCTAGAACCTAGTACCTAGTGTCTAGTACCTAGTGTCTAGTACCTGGTGTCTAGTACCTAGTTTCTAGTACCTAGTGTCTAGTACCTGGTGTCTAGTACCTAGTGCCTAGTACCTAGTGCCTATTACCTAGTGTCTAATACCTAGTACCTAGTACCTATTACCTAGTGTCTAATACCTAGTACCTAGTACCTAGTGCCTATTACCTAGTGTCTAATACCTAGTACCTAGTATCTAGTATCTAGTACCTAGTGTCTAGTACCTGGTGTCTAGAACCTAGTACCTAGTGTCTAGTACCTAGTGTCTAGTACCTGGTGTCTAGTACCTAGTGTCTAGTGTCTAGTACCTAGTGTCTAGTACCTAGTGTCTAGTACCTGGTGTCTAGTACCTAGTACCTAGTGTCTAGTACCTAGTGTCTAGTACCTAGTGTCTAGTACCTAGTGTCTAGTACCTGGTGTCTAGTACCTAGTACCTAGTGTCTAGTACCTAGTGTCTAGTACCTGGTGTCTAGTACCTAGTACCTAGTGTCTAGTAGCTAGTGTCTAGTACCTGGTGTCTAGTACCTAGTGTCTAGTACCTAGTGTCTAGTACCTGGTGTCTAGTACCTAGTGTCTAGTACCTAGTGTCTAGTACCTGGTGTCTAGTACCTGGTGTCTAGTACCTAGTACCTAGTGTCTAGTACCTAGTGTCTAGTGCCTAGTGTCTACTACCTAGTGTCTAGTACCTAGTACCTAGTGTCTAGTGTCTAGTACCTAGTGTCTAGTATCTAGTACCTAGTGTCTAGTACCTAGTGTCTAGTACCTGGTGTCTAGTACCTAGTACCTAGTCTCTAGTGTCTAGTACCTAGTGTCTAGTACCTAGTGTCTAGTACCTGGTGTCTAGTACCTTGTGTCTAGTACCTGGTGTCTAGTACCTAGTGTCTAGTACCTGGTGTCTAGTACCTGGTGTCTAGAACCTAGTACCTAGTGTCTAGTACCTAGTGTCTTGTACCTGGTGTCTAGTACCTGGTGTCTAGTAGTGTCTAGTGTCTAGTACCTATTGTCTAGTACCTAATGTCTAGTACCTAGTGTCTAGTACCTAGTGTCTAGTACCTAGTGTCTAGTACCTTGTACCTATTGTCTAGTACCTAGTGTCTAGTACCTGGTGTCTAGTACCTAGTGTCTAGTACCTTGTACCTAGTGGCTAGTATCTAGTACCTAGTACCTAGTGTCTAGTTCCTTTTACCTAGTGTCTAGTACCTAGTACCTAGTGTCTAATACCTGGTGTCTAGTACCTAGTGTCTAGTATCTAGTGCCTAGTACCTAGTGTCTAGTGCCTATTACCTAGTGTCTGATACCTGGTGTCTAGTACCTAGTACCTAGTGTCTAGTATCTAGTACCTAGTACCTATTACCTAGTGTCTAATACCTATACCTAGTACCTAGTGTCTTGTGCCTATTACCTAGTGTCTAATACCTAGTACCTAGTGTCTACTATCTAGTACCTAGTGTCTAGTGTCTATTACCTAGTGTCTAATACCTAGTACCTAGTGTCTAGTATCTAGTACCTTGTGTCTAGTACCTAGTACCTAGTGTCTAGTATCTAGTACCTAGTACCTATTACCTAGTGTCTAATACCTAGTACCTTTTGTCTAGTGCCTATTACCTAGTGTCTAATACCTAGTATCTAGTACCTAGTACCTAGTGTCTAATACCTAGTACCTAGTACCTATTACCTAGTGTCTAATACCTAGTACCTAGTGTCTAGTACCTAGTGTCTAGTACCTAGTGTCTAGTGTCTAGTACCTAGTGTCTAGTACCTAGTGTCTAGTACCTAGTGTCTAGTACCTAATGTCTAGTACCTATTGTCTAGTACCTAGTGTCTAGTACCTGGTGTCTAGTACCTAGTACCTATTGTCTAGTACCTAGTGTCTAGTACCTGGTGTCTAGTTCCTAGTGTCTAGTACCTTATACTTAGTGTCTAGTATCTAGTACCTAGTACCTAGTGTCTAATACCTAGTACCTAGTACCTATTACCTAGTGTCTATTACCCAGTGTCTAGTACCTAGTACCTAGTGTCTAGTACCTAGTACCTAGTACATATTACCTAGTGTCTAATACCTAGTACCTAGACTCTAGTGCCTATTACCTAGTGTCTAATACCTAGTACCTAGTGTCAAGTATCTAATACCTAGTGTCTAGTGCCTATTACCTAGTGTCTAATACCTAGTACCTAGTGTCTAGTATCTAGTACCTAGTGTCTAGTACCTAGTGTCTAGTATCTAGTACCTAGTACCTAGTGTCTAGTGCCTATTACCTAGTGTCTAATACCTAGTATCTAGTACCTAGTACCTATTACCTAGTGTCTAATACCTAGTACCTAGTACCTATTACCTAGTGTCTAATACCTAGTACCTAGTGTCTAGTACCTAGTGTCTAGTGCCTATTACCTAGTGTCTAATATCTAGTATCTAGTACCTAGTACCTATTACCTAGTGCCTAATACCTTGTACCTAGTGTCTAGTGCCTATTACCTAGTGTCTAATACCTAGTATCTAGTACCTAGTGTCTAGTGCCTATTACCTAGTTTCTAATACCTAGTAACTAGTACCTGGTGTCTAGTGCCTATTACCTAGTGTCTAATACCTAGTATCTAGTACCTAGTACCTATTACCTAGTGTCTAATACCTAGTACCTAGTACCTATTACCTAGTGTCTAATACCTAGTACCTAGTACCTAGTGCCTATTACCTAGTGTATAATACCTAGTACCTAGTGTCTAGTGCCTTTTACCTAGTGTCTAATACCTAGTACCTAGTGTCTAGTGCCTATTACCTAGTGTCTAATACCTAGTATCTAGTACCTATTACCTAGTGTCTAATACCTAGTACCTAGTGTCTAGTACCTAGTGTCTAGTGCCTATTACCTAGTGCCTAATACCTAGTACCTAGTACCTAGTGTCTAGTGCCAATTACCTAGTGTCTAATACCTAGTACCTAGTGTCTAGTGCCTATTACCTAGTGTCTAATACCTAGTATCTAGTACCTATTACCTAGTGTCTAATACCTAGTACCTGGTGTCTAGTGCCTATTACCTAGTGTCTAATACCTAGTACCTAGTGTCTAGTGCCTATTACCTAGTGTCTAATACCTAGTACCTAGTGTCTAGTGCCTATTACCTAGTGTCTAGTACCTAGTGTCTAGTACGTAGTGTCTATTACCTAGTGTCTAGTACCTAGTGTCTAGTACCTGGTGTCTAGTACCTAGTACCTAGTGTCTAGTGTCTAGTACCTGTACCTAGTACCTAGTACCTATTACCTAGTGTCTAATACCTAGTACCTAGTACCTAGTGCCTATTACCTAGTGTATAATACCTAGTACCTAGTGTCTAGTGCCTTTTACCTAGTGTCTAATACCTAGTACCTAGTGTCTAGTGCCTATTACCTAGTGTCTAATACCTAGTATCTAGTGTCTAGTATCTAGTACCTTGTGTCTAGTACCTAGTGTCTAGTGTCTAGTATCTAGTACCTGGTGTCTAGTGCCTAGTGTCTAGTACCTAATGTCTAGTACCTAGTATCTAGTACCTAGTGTCTAGTGCCTATTACCTAGTGTCTAGTACCTAGTACCTAGTGTCTAGTGCCTATTACCTAGTGTCTAATATCTAGTATCTAGTACCTAGTGCCTATTACCTAGTGTCTAATACCTAGTACCTAGTGTCTAGTGCCTATTACCTAGTGTCTAATACCTAGTATCTAGTACCTAGTGTCTAGTGCCAATTACCTAGTGTCTAATACCTAGTACCTAGTGTCTAGTGCCTATTACCTAGTGTCTAATACCTAGTATCTAGTACCTATTACCTAGTGTCTAATACCTAGTACCTGGTGTCTAGTGCCTATTACCTAGTGTCTAATACCTAGTACCTAGTGTCTAGTGCCTATTACCTAGTGTCTAATACCTAGTACCTAGTGTCTAGTGCCTATTACCTAGTGTCTAATACCTAGTACCTAGTACCTATTACCTAGTGTCTAATACCTAGTACCTAGTACCTAGTGCCTATTACCTAGTGTATAATACCTAGTACCTAGTGTCTAGTACCTTGTACCTAGTGTCTAGTGCCTATTACCTAGTGTCTAATAGCTAGTATCTAGTACCTAGTGTCTAGTGCCTATTACCTAGTTTCTAATACCTAGTATCTAGTACCTAGTACCTATTACCTAGTGTCTAATACCTAGTATCTAGTACCTATTACCTAGTGTCTAATACCTAGTATCTAGTACCTATTACCTAGTGTCTAATACCTAGTACCTAGTGTCTAGTGCCTATTACCTAGTGTCTAGTACCTAGTGTCTAGTATCTAGTGCCTAGTACCTAGTGTCTAGTGCCTATTACCTAGTGTCTAGTACCTAGTGTCTAGTACCTAGTACCTATTACCTAGTGTCTAATACCTAGTACCTAGTGTCTAGTGCCTATTACCTAGTGTCTAGTACCTAGTGTCTAGTACCTGGTGTCTAGTACCTAGTACCTAGTGTCTGGTGTCTAGTACCTTGTGTCTAGTACCTAGTACCTAGTGTCTAGTATCTAGTACCTAGTACCTATTACCTAGTGTCTACTATCTAGTACCTAGTGTCTAGTACCTAGTGTCTAGTACCTAGTGTCTAGTACCTAGTGTCTAGTACCTAGTGTCTAGTACCTGGTGTCTAGTACCTAGTACCTAGTGTCTAGTGTCTAGTACCTAGTGTCTAGTGTCTAGTACCTAATACCTAGTGTCTAATACCTAGTATCTAGTACCTAGTGTCTAGTGCCTATTACCTAGTGTCTAATACCTAGTACCTAGTACCTAGTACCTATTACCTAGTGTCTAATACCTAGTACCTAGTGTCAAGTATCTAATACCTAGTGTCTAGTGCCTATTACCTAGTGTCTAATACCTAGTACCTAGTGTCTAGTATCTAGTACCTAGTGTCTAGTACCTAGTACCTAGTGTCTAGTATCTAGTACCTAGTACCTAGTGTCTAGTGCCTATTACCTAGTGTCTAATACCTAGTATCTAGTACCTAGTACCTAATACCTAGTGTCTAATACCTAGTACCTAGTACCTATTACCTAGTGTCTAATACCTAGTACCTAGTGTCTAGTACCTAGTGTCTAGTGCCTATTACCTAGTGTCTAATATCTAGTATCTAGTACCTAGTACCTATTACCTAGTGCCTAATACCTTGTACCTAGTGTCTAGTGCCTATTACCTAGTGTCTAATACCTAGTATCTAGTACCTAGTGTCTAGTGCCTATTACCTAGTTTCTAATACCTAGTACCTAGTACCTGGTGTCTAGTGCCTATTACCTAGTGTCTAATACCTAGTATCTAGTACCTAGTACCTATTACCTAGTGTCTAATACCTAGTACTTAGTACCTATTACCTAGTGTCTAATACCTAGTACCTAGTGTCTAGTACCTAGTGTCTAGTGCCTAGTATCTAGTGTCTAGTGTCTAGTGTCTAGTGTCTAGTACCTATTACCTAGTGTCTAATACCTAGTACTTAGTACCTATTACCTAGTGTCTAGTACCTAGTACCTAGTGTCTAGTACCTAGTGTCTAGTGCCTAATACCTAGTGTCTAATACCTAGTATCTAGTACCTAATACCTATTACCTAGTGTCTAATACCTAGTACCTAGTACCTAGTGCCTATTACCTAGTGTATAATACCTAGTACCTAGTGTCTAGTGCCTTTTACCTAGTGTCTAATACCTAGTACCTAGTGTCTAGTGCCTATTACCTAGTTTCTAATACCTAGTATCTAGTACCTGGTGTCTAGTGCCTATTACCTAGTGTCTAATAACTAGTATCTAGTACCTAGTGTCTAGTGCCTATTACCTAGTGTCTAATACCTAGTACCTAGTGTCAAGTATCTAATACCTAGTGTCTAGTGCCTATTACCTAGTGTCTAATACCTAGTATCTAGTACCTAGTGTCTAGTGCCTATTACCTAGTTTCTAATACCTAGTACCTAGTTCTAGTGCCTATTACCTAGTGTCTAATACCTAGTATGTAGTACCTATTACCTAGTGTCTAATACCTAGTATCTAGTACCTATTACCTAGTGTCTAATACCTAGTACCTAGTGTCTAGTGCCTATTACCTAGTGTCTAATACCTAGTATCTAGTACCTAGTACCTATTACCTAGTGTCTAATACCTAGTATCTAGTACCTATTACCTAGTGTCTAATACCTAGTATCTAGTACCTATTACCTAGTGTCTAATACCTAGTATCTAGTACCTAGTGTCTAGTGCCAATTACCTAGTGTCTAGTATCTAGTACCTAGTGTCTAGTGCCTATTACCTAGTGTCTAATACCTAGTACCTAGTGTCTAGTGTCTTTTACCTAGTGTCTAGTACCTAGTACCTAGTGTCTAGTATCTAGTACCTAGTACCTAGTGTCTAGTATCTATTACCTAGTGTCTAGTACCTATTGTCTAGTACCTAGTGTCTAGTACCTGGTGTCTAGTACCTAGTAACTAGTGTCTAGTACCTAGTTTCTAGTACCTAGTGTCTAGTACCTATTACCTAGTGTCTAATACCTAGTACCTAGTGTCTAGTGCCTATTACCTAGTGTCTAGTACCTAGTGTCTAGTACCTGGTGTCTAGTACCTATTGTCTAGTACCTAGTGTCTAGTACCTGGTGTCTAGTACCTATTACCTAGTGTCTAGTATCTAGTACCTAGTACCTATTACCTAGTGTCTAATACCTAGTATCTAGTACCTAGTGTCTAGTGCCTATTACCTAGTGTCTAATACCTAGTACCTAGTGTCTAGTGCCTATTACCTAGTGTCTAGTACCTATTGTCTAGTACCTTGTGTCTAGTACCTGGTGTCTACTACCTAGTACCTAGTGTCTAGTACCTAGTGTCTAGTACCTGGTGTCTAGTACCTAGTACCTAGTGTCTAGTGTCTAGTACCTAGTGTCTAGTATCTAGTACCTATTACCTAGTGTCTAATACCTAGTACCTAGTACCTAGTGCCTATTACCTAGTGTATAATACCTAGTACCTAGTGTCTAGTGTCTATTACCTAGTGTCTAGTACCTAGTACCTATTACCTAGTGTCTAATACCTAGTACCTAGTGTCTAGTACCTAGTGTCTAGTGCCTAGTACCTAGTGTCTAGTATCTGGTGTCTAGTGCCTTTTACCTATTGTCTAATACCTAGTACCTAGTGTCTAGTGCCTATTACCTAGTGTCTAGTACCTAGTGTCTAGTAACTAGTGTCTAGTACCTGGTGTCTGGTACCTAGTACCTAGTATCTAGTATCTAGTACCTAGTGTCTAGTACCTAGTATCTAGTGTCTAGTACCTAGTATCTAGTACCTAGTGCCTAGTGCCTATTACCTAGTGTCTAATACCTAGTACCTAGTGTCTAGTGCCTATTACCTAGTGTCTAATACCTAGTATCTAGTACCTAGTACCTATTACCTAGTGTCTAATACCTAGTACCTAGTGTCTAGTACCTAGTGTCTAGTGCCTAGTACCTAGTACCTAGTGTCTAGTGCCTTTTACCTAGTGTCTAATACCTAGTACCTAGTGTCTAGTGCCTATTACCTAGTGTCTAATACCTAGTATCTAGTACCTAGTGTCTAGTGCCAATTACCTAGTGTCTAATACCTAGTACCTAGTACCTATTACCTAGTGTCTAATACCTAGTACCTAGTGTCTAGTGCCTTTTACCTAGTGTCTAATACCTAGTACCTGGTGTCTAGTACCTAGTGTCTAGTGCCTAGTGTCTAGTACTTAGTGCCTAGTGTCTAGTACCTAGTGTCTAGTACCTATTACCTAGTGTCTAATTCCTAGTACCTAGTGTCTAGTACCTAGTGTCTAGTGCCTATTACCTAGTGTCTAATATCTAGTATCTAGTACCTAGTGTCTAGTGCCAATTACCTAGTGTCTAATACCTAGTACCTAGTGTCTAGTGCCTGTTACCTAGTGTCTAATACCTAGTATGTAGTACCTATTACCTAGTGTCTAATACCTAGTATCTAGTACCTATTACCTAGTGTCTAATACCTAGTAGCTAGTGTCTAGTGCCTATTACCTAGTGTCTAATACCTAGTACCTAGTACCTATTACCTAGTGTCTAATACCTAGTACCTAGTGTCTAGTGCCTATTACCTATTGTCTAATACCTAGTACCTAGTGTCTAGTGCCTATTACCTAGTGTCTAGTACCTATTACCTAGTACCTAGTGTCTAGTGCCAATTACCTAGTGTCTAATACCTAGTACCTAGTGTCTAGTACCTAGTGTCTAGTGCCTATTACCTAGTGTCTAATATCTAGTATCTAGTACCTAGTACCTATTACCTAGTGTCTAATACCTAGTATCTAGTATCTAGTGCCTATTACCTAGTGTCTAATACCTAGTACCTAGTGTCTAGTACCTAGTGTCTAGTGCCTATTACCTAGTGTCTAATATCTAGTATCTAGTACCTAGTGTCTAGTGCCTATTACCTAGTGTCTAATACCTAGTACCTAGTACCTATTACCTAGTGTCTAATACCTAGTACCTAGTACCTAGTGCCTATTACCTAGTGTCTAATACCTAGTACCTAGTGTCTAGTGCCTATTACCTAGTGTCTAATACCTAGTACCTAGTACCTATTACCTAGTGTCTAATATCTAGTACCTAGTACCTATTACCTATTACCTAGTGTCTAGTACCTAGTGTCTAGTACCTGGTGTCTAGTACCTAGTACCTAGTGTCTAGTGTCTAGTACCTAGTGTCTAGTGCCTATTACCTAGTGTCTAATAGCTAGTATCTAGTACCTAGTACCTAGTGTCTAGTGACTAGTACCTAGTGTCTAGTACCTAGTACCTAATACCTAGTGTCTAATACCTAGTATCTAGTACCTAGTGACTAGTGCCTATTACCTAGTGTCTAATACCTAGTACCTAGTACCTATTACCTAGTGTCTAATACCTAGTATCTAGTACCTAGTATCTAGTACCTAGTGTCTAGTACCTAGTGTCTAGTACCTGGTGTCTAGTACCTAGTGTCTAGTGCCTATTACCTAGTGTCTAATACCTAGTACCTAGTGTCTAGTGCCTATTACCTAGTGTCTAGTACCTAGTGTCTAGTACCTGGTGTCTAGTACCTAGTGCCTAGTGTCTAGTACCTAGTACCTAGTGTCTAGTACCTAGTACCTAGTGTCTAGTACCTAATACCTAGTACCTAGTACCTATTACCTAGTGTATAATACCTTGTACCTAGTGTCTAGTGCCTTTTACCTAGTGTCTAATACCTAGTGTCTTGTGTCTAGTACCTAGTACCTAGTGTCTAATACCTAGTACCTAGTACCTGGTGTCTAGTGCCTAGTACCTATTACCTAGTGCCTAATACCTAGTACCTAGTGTCTAGTGCCTTTTACCTAGTGTCTAATACCTAGTACCTAGTGTCTAGTGCCTATTACCTAGTGTCTAATACCTAGTATCTAGTACCTAGTGTCTAGTAGCTAGTGTCTAGTACCTGGTGTCTAGTACCTAGTACCTAGTGTCTAGTACCTAGTGTCTAGTACCTGGTGTCTAGTACCTAGTACCTAGTGTCTAGAACCTAGTGTCTAGTACCTGGTGTCTAGTACCTAGTAACTAGTGTCTAGTAGCTAGTGTCTAGTACCTGGTGGCTAGTACCTGGTGTCTAGTACCTAGTGTCTAGTACCTAGTACCTAGTGTCTAGTACCTAGTGTCTAGTACCTGGTGTCTAGTACCTAGTACCTAGTGTCTAGTACCTAGTGTCTAGTACCTGGTGTCTAGTACCTAGTTCCTAGTGTCTAGTAGCTAGTGTCTAGTACCTAGTGTCTAGTACCTGGTGTCTAGTACCTAGTACCTAATGTCTAGTACCTGGTGTCTAGTACCTAGTACCTAGTGTCTAGTAGCTAGTGTCTAGTACCTGGTGTCTAGTACCTGGTGTCTATAACCTAGTACCTAGTGTCTAGTACCTAGTGTCTAGTACCTGGTGTCTAGTACCTAGTGTCTAGTGTCTAGTACCTAGTGTCTAGTACCTAGTGTCTAGTACCTAGTGTCTAGTACCTAGTGTCTAGTACCTAATGTCTAGTACCTGGTGTCTAGTACCTAGTGTCTAGTACCTAGTGTCTAGTACCTGGTGTCTAGTACCTGGTGTCTAGAACCTAGTACCTAGTGTCTAGTACCTAGTGTCTACTACCTGGTGTCTACTACCTGGTGTCTAGTACCTAGTGTCTAGTACCTAGTACCTAGTGTCTAGTACCTAGTGTCTAGTACCTAGTGTCTACTACCTAGTGTCTAGTACCTAGTACCTAGTACCTAGTGTCTAGTACCTAGGGTCTAGTACCTAGTGTCTACTACCTGGTGTCTACTACCTAGTGTCTAGTACCTAGTACCTAGTGTCTAGTGTCTAGTACCTAGTGTCTAGTATCTAGTACCTGGTGTCTAGTGTCTAGTACCTAGTGTCTAGTACCTAGTGTCTACTACCTGGTGTCTAGTGTCTAGTACCTAGTGTCTAGTACCTAGTGTCTAGTACCTAGTGTCTAGTACCTAGTGTCTAGTACCTAGTGTCTAGTAGCTAGTGTCTAGTACCTAGTACCTAGGTCTAGTACCTGGTGTCTAGTACCTTGTGTCTAGTACCTGGTGTCTAGTACCTAGTGTCTAGTACCTGGTGTCTAGTACCTAGTTCCTAGTGTCTAGTACCTAGTGTCTAGTACCTAGTGTCTAGTACCGAGTGTCTAGTACCTAGTGTCTAGTGCCTACTACCTAGTGTCTAGTACCTGGTGTCTAGTACCTAGTGTCTACTACCTGGTGTCTACTACCTAGTGTCTAGTACCTAGTACCTAGTGTCTAGTACCTAGTGACTAGTACCTGTGTCTACTACCTAGTGTCTACTACCTAATGTCTAGTACCTAGTACCTAGTGTCTAGTGTCTAGTACCTAGTGTCTAGTATCTAGTACCTGGTGTCTAGTGTCTAGTACCTAGTGTCTAGTACCTGGTGTCTACTACCTAGTGTCTAGTACCTAGTACCTAGTGTCTAGTACCTAGTGTCTACTACCTGGTGTCTACTACCTAGTGTCTAGTACCTAGTGTCTAGTATCTAGTGTCTAGTACCTAGTGTCTAGTACCTAGTACCTAGTGTCTAGTACCTAGTGTCTACTACCTGGTGTCTACTACCTAGTGTCTAGTACCTAGTACCTAGTGTCTAGTGTCTAGTACCTAGTGTCTAGTATCTAGTACCTGTACCTAGTGTCTAGTACCTAGTGTCTAGTACCTAGTGTCTACTACCTAGTGTCTAGTATCTAGTACCTAGTGTCTACTACCTAGTGTCTACTACCTGGTGTCTACTACCTAGTGTCTAGTACCTAGTACCTAGTGTCTAGTACCTAGTGTCTACTACCTGGTGTCTAGAATCTAGTACCTAGTGTCTAGTACCTAGTGTCTAGTACCTGGTGTCTAGTACCTAGTGTCTAGTACCTAGTGTCTAGTACCTGGTGTCTAGTACCTAGTATCTAGTGTCTAGTACCTAGTGTCTAGTATCTAGTGTCTAGTGTCTAGTGTCTAGTACCTAGTGTCTAGTACCTAGTGTCTAGTACCTAGTGTCTAGTACCTGGTGTCTAGTACCTAGTACCTAGTGTCTAGTACCTAGTGTCTAGTACCTGGTGTCTAGTACCTAGTGTCTAGTGTCTAGTACCTAGTGTCTAGTACCTAGTGTCTAGTACCTGGTGTCTAGTACCAAGTACCTAGTGTCTAGTACCTAATGTCTAGTACCTAGTGTCTAGTACCTTGTGTCTAGTACCAAGTACCTAGTGTCTAGTACCTAGTGTCTACTACCTAGTGTCTAGTACCTGGTGTCTAGTACCTGGTGTCTAGTACCTAGTGTCTAGTACCTGGTGTCTAGTACCTAGTGTCTAGTACCTGGTGTCTAGTACTTGGTGTCTAGAACCTAGTACCTAGTGTCTAGTACCTAGTGTCTAGTACCTGGTGTTTAGTACCTAGTACCTAGTCTCTAGTGTCTAGTACCTAGTGTCTAGTACCTAGTGTCTAGTACCTAGTGTCTAGTACCTGGTGTCTAGTACCTTGTGTCTAGTACCTGGTGTCTAGTACCTAGTGTCTAGTACCTGGTGTCTAGTATGTCTAGTACCTAGTGTCTACTACCTAGTGTCTAGTACCTGGTGGCTAGTACCTGGTGTCTAGTACCTAGTGTCTAGTACCTGGTGACTAGAACCTAGTACCTAGTGTCTAGTACCTAGTGTCTAGTACCTGGTATCTAGTACCTAGTGTCTAGTACCTAGTGTCTACTACCTAGTGTCTACTACCTAGTGTCTAGTACCTAGTACCTAGTGTCTAGTACCTAGTGTCTACTACCTGGTGTCTACTACCTGGTGTCTACTACCTAGTGTCTAGTACCTAGTACCTAGTGTCTAGTACCTAGTGTCTAGTACCTAGTGTCTAGTACCTAGTGTCTAGTACCTAGTGTCTACTACCTTGTGTCTACTACCTGGTGTCTAGTACCTGGTGTCTAGAACCTAGTACCTAGTGTCTAGTACCTAGTGTCTAGTACCTGGTGTCTAGTAACTAGTACCTAGTACCTATTACCTAGTGCCTAATACCTAGTACCTAGTGTCTAGTGCCTATTACCTAGTGTCTAATACCTAGTACCTAGTGCCAATTACCTAGTGTCTAATACCTAGTATCTAGTACCTAGTGTCTAGTGCCAAGTACCTAGTGTCTAGTACCTAGTACCTAGTGTCTAATACCTAGTGTCTAGTACCTATTACCTAGTGTCTAATACCTAGTACCTGGTGTCTAGTGCCAATTACCTAGTGTATAATACCTAGTGTCTAGTACCTAGTGTCTACTACCTGGTGTCTACTACCTAATGTCTAGTACCTAGTACCTAGTACCTAGTGTCTAGTACCTAGGGTCTAGTACCTAGTGTCTACTACCTGGTGTCTACTACCTAGTGTCTAGTACCTAGTACCTAGTGTCTAGTGTCTAGTACCTAGTGTCTAGTATCTAGTACCTGGTGTCTAGTTTCTAGTACCTAGTGTCTAGTACCTAGTGTCTACTACCTGGTGTCTAGTGTCTAGTACCTAGTGTCTAGTACCTAGTGTCTAGTACCTAGTGTCTAGTACCTAGTGTCTAGTAGCTAGTGTCTAGTACCTGGTGTCTAGTACCTAGTACCTAGTGTCTAGTACCTGGTGTCTAGTACCTGGTGTCTAGTACCTAGTACCTAGTGTCTAGTAGCTAGTGTCTTGTACCTGGTGTCTACTACCTAGTGTCTAGTACTTAGTGTCTAGTACCTGGTGTCTAGTACCTAGTGTCTAGTACCTGGTGTCTAGTACTTGGTGTCTAGAACCTAGTACCTAGTGTCTAGTACCTAGTGTCTAGTACGTAGTGTCTAGTACCTGGTGTCTAGTACCTAGTGTCTAGTACCTTGTACCTAGTGTCTAGTACCTAGTACCTAGTACCTAGTGTCTAATACCTAGTAACTAGTACCTAGTGTCTAGTGCCAATTACCTAGTGTCTAATACCTAGTACCTAGTGTCTAGTACCTAGTGTCTTGTACCTGGTGTCTAGTACCTGGTGTCTAGTAGCTAGTGTCTAATACCTAGTATCTAGTACCTAGTGTCTAGTGCCAATTACCTAGTGTCTAATACCTAGTACCTAGTGTCTAGTACCTAGTATCTAGTACCTAGTACCTAGTGTCTAGTAGCTAGTGTCTAGTACCTGGTGTCTAGTACCTAGTGTCTAGTACCTAGTGTCTAGTACCTAGTACCTAGTGTCTAGTACCTAGTACCTAGTACCTAGTGTCTAATACCTAGTACCTAGTAACTAGTACCTAGTGTCTAGTACCTATTACCTAGTGTATAATACCTAGTACCTAGTGTCTAGTGCCTTTTACCTAGTGTCTAATACCTAGTACCTAGTGTCTAGTTCCTAGTGTCTAGTACCTTATACTTAGTGTCTAGTATCTAGTACCTAGTACCTAGTGTCTAGTACCTAGTACCTAGTACCTATTACCTAGTGCCTAATACCTTGTACCTAGTGTCTAGTGCCTATTACCTAGTGTCTAATACCTAGTATCTAGTACCTATTACCTAGTGTCTAATACCTAGTATCTAGTACCTATTACCTAGTGTCTAATACCTGGTGTCTAGTACCTAGTACCTAGTGTCTAGTAGCTAGTGTCTAGTACCTAGTGTCTAGTACCTAGTACCTAGTACCTAGTACCTAGTACCTAGTGCCTAGTACCTAGTGTCTAGTGCCTAGTACCTAGTGTCTAATACCTAGTACCTAGTACCTATTACCTAGTGTCTAATACCTAGTATCTAGTACCTATTACCTAGTGTCTAATACCTAGTAGCTAGTGTCTAGTGCCTATTACCTAGTGTCTAATACCTAGTACCTAGTACCTATTACCTAGTGTCTAATACCTAGTACCTAGTACCTAGTGCCTATTACCTAGTGTATAATACCTAGTACCTAGTGTCTAGTACCTGTGTCTAGTACCTGGTGTCTAGTACTGTCTAGTGTCTAGTACCTAGTGTCTAGTACCTAGTGTCTAGTACCTAGTGTCTAGTAACTAGTGTCTAGTACCTGGTGTCTAGAACCTAGTACCTAGTGTCTAGTACCTAGTGTCTAGTACCTGGTGTCTAGTACCTAGTGTCTAGTACCTAGTGTCTAGTAGCTAGTGTCTAGTACCTGGTGTCTAGTACCTAGTACCTAGTGTCTAGTACCTAGTGTCTACTACCTAGTGTCTAGTACCTAGTACCTAGTGTCTAGTACCTAGTGTCTAGTACCTGGTGTCTAGTACCTAGTGTCTAGTACCTGGTGTCTAGTACCTAGTGTCTAGAACCTAGTACCTAGTGTCTAGTACCTAGTGTCTAGTACCTAGTATCTAGTACCTGGTGTCTAGTAGTGTCTAGTGTCTAGTACCTAGTGTCTACTACCTGGTGTCTACTACCTAGTGTCTAGTACCTAGTACCTAGTGTCTAGTGCCTATTACCTAGTTTCTAATACCTAGTACCTAGTACTTGGTGTCTAGTGACTATTACCTAGTGTCTAATACCTAGTATCTAGTACCTAGTGTCTAGTGCCAATTACCTAGTGTCTAATACCTAGTACCTAGTGTCTAGTGCCTATTACCTAGTGTCTAATACCTAGTATCTAGTACCTAGTGTCTAGTACCTAGTGTCTAGTGCCTAGTACCTAGTGTCTAATACCTAGTATCTAGTACCTAGTGTCTAGTGCCAATTACCTAGTGTCTAATACCTAGTACCTAGTGTCTAGTGCCTATTACCTAGTGTCTAATACCTAGTATCTAGTACCTAGTGTCTAGTGCCAATTACCTAGTGTCTATTACCTAGTACCTAGTGTCTAGTGCCTATTACCTAGTGTCTAATACCTAGTATCTAGTACCTATTACCTAGTGTCTAATACCTAGTATCTAGTACCTATTACCTAGTGTCTAATACCTAGTACCTAGTGTCTAGTGCCTATTACCTAGTGTCTAATACCTAGTACCTAGTACCTATTACCTAGTGTCTAATACCTAGTACCTAGTACCTAGTGCCTATTATCTAGTGCCAATTACCTAGTGTCTATTACCTAGTACCTAGTGTCTAGTGCCTATTACCGAGTGTCTAGTATCTAGTATCTAGTACCTTGTGTCTAGTACCTAGTGTCTAGAACCTAGTACCTAGTGTCTAGTACCTAGTGTCTAGTACCTGGTGTCTAGTACCTAGTGTCTAGTACCTAGTGTCTAGTACCTGGTGTCTAGTACCTAGTGTCTAGTACCTAGTGTCTAGTACCTGGTGTCTAGAACCAAGTACCTAGTGTCTAGTACCTAGTGTCTAGTACCTGGTGTCTAGTACCTAGTGTCTAGAACCTATTACCTAGTGTCTAATACCTAGTACCTAGTGTCTAGTATCTAGTACCTAGTGTCTAGTACCTAGTACCTAGTGTCTAGTACCTAGTGTCTAGTACCTAGTACCTAGTGTCTAATACCTAGTACCTAGTACCTAGTGCCTAGTACCTAGTGTCTAGTACCTGGTGTCTACTACCTGGTGTCTACTACCTAGTGTCTAGTACCTAGTACCTAGTGTCTAGTACCTAGTGTCTAGTACCTAGTGTCTAGTACCTAGTACCTAGTGTCTAGTACCTAGTGTCTAGTGCCAATTACCTAGTGTCTAATACCTAGTACCTAGTGTCTAGTGCCTAGTACCTAGTGTCTAGTACCTAGTGTCTAGTACCTAGTGTCTAGTACCTAATGTCTAGTACCTGGTGTCTAGTACCTGGTGTCTAGAACCTAGTACCTAGTGTCTAGTACCTAGTGTCTAGTACCTGGGGTCTAGTACCTAGTACCTAGTCTCTAGTGTCTAGTACCTAGTGTCTAGTACCTTGTGTCTAGTACCTGGTGTCTAGAACCTAGTACCTAGTGTCTAGTACCTAGTGTCTAGTACCTGGTGTTTAGTACCTAGTACCTAGTGTCTAGTGTCTAGTACCTAGTGTCTAGTACCTGGTGTCTAGTACCTAGTACCTAGTGTCTAGTAGCTAGTGTCTAGTACCTGGTGTCTAGTACCTAGTGTCTAGTACCTAGTGTCTACTACCTGGTGTCTACTACCTAGTGTCTAATACCTAGTACCTAGTGTCTAGTGCCTAGTACATAGTGTCTAATACCTAGTATCTAGTACCTAGTGTCTAGTGCCTATTACCTAGTGTCTAATACCTAGTATCTAGTACCTAGTACCTATTACCTAGTGTCTAATACCTAGTACCTAGTACCTATTACCTAGTGTCTAATACCTAGTACCTAGTGTCTAGTACCTAGTGTCTAGTACCTAGTGTCTAGTACCTAGTGTCTAGTACCTGGTGTCTAGTACCTAGTACCTAGTGTCTAGTACCTAGTGTCTAGTACCTGGTGTCTAGTACCTAGTGTCTAGTGCCTAGTACCTAGTGTCTAGTACCTAGTACCTAGTGTCTAGTACCTAGTGTCTAGTACCTAGTGTCTACTACCTGGTGTCTAGTACCTTGTGTCTAGTACCTGGTGTCTAGTACCTAGTGTCTAGTACCTAGTGTCTAGTATCTAGTGCCTAGTGTCTAGTACCTGGTGTCTAGTACCTAGTGTCTACTACCTGGTGTCTACTACCTAGTGTCTAGTACCTAGTACCTAGTCTCTAGTGTCTAGTACCTAGTACCTGGTGTCTAGTACCTGGTGTCTAGTACCTGGTGTCTAGTACCTAGTGCCTAGTGTCTAGTAGCTAGTGTCTAGTACCTAGTGTCTACTACCTGGTGTCTACTACCTGGTGTCTACTACCTAGTGTCTAGTACCTAGTACCTAGTGTCTAGTACCTAGTGTCTAGTACCTAGTGTCTACTACCTGGTGTCTACTACCTAATGTCTAGTACCTAGTACCTAGTACCTAGTGTCTAGTACCTAGGGTCTAGTACCTAGTGTCTAGTACCTAGTGTCTAGTCCCTGGTGTCTAGTACCTAGTACCTAGTGTCTAGTACCTGGTGTCTACTACCTGGTGTCTACTACCTAGTGTCTAGTACCTAGTACCTAGTGCCTAGTACCTAGTGCCTATTACCTAGTGTATAGTACCTAGTACCTAGTGTCTAGTACCTAGTGTCTAGTACCTGGTGTCTAGTACCTAGTGTCTAGTGTCTAGTACCTAGTGTCTAGTACCTAGTGCCTACTACCTGGTGTCTACTACCTAGTGTCTAGTACCTAGTACCTAGTCTCTAGTACCTAGTGTCTAGTACCTAGTGTCTACTACCTAGTGTCTACTACCTAATGTCTAGTACCTAGTACCTAGTACCTAGTGTCTAGTACCTAGTGTCTACTACCTAGTGTCTAGTACCTAGTACCTAGTGTCTAGTACCTAGTGTCTACTACCTGGTGTCTACTATCTAGTATCTAGTACCTAGTACCTATTACCTAGTGCCTAATACCTTGTACCTAGTGTCTAGTGCCTATTACCTAGTGTCTAATACCTAGTATCTAGTACCTAGTGTCTAGTGCCTATTACCTAGTTTCTAATACCTAGTACCTAGTACCTGGTGTCTAGTGCCTATTACCTAGTGTCTAATACCTAGTATCTAGTACCTAGTACCTATTACCTAGTGTCTAATACCTAGTACTTAGTACCTATTACCTAGTGTCTAATACCTAGTACCTAGTGTCTAGTACCTAGTGTCTAATATCTAGTATCTAGTACCTAATACCTATTACCTAGTGTCTAATACCTAGTATCTAGTACCTAGTGTCTAGTGCCTATTACCTAGTTTCTAATACCTAGTACCTAGTACTTGGTGTCTAGTGCCTATTACCTAGTGTCTAATACCTAGTATCTAGTACCTAGTGTCTAGTGCCAATTACCTAGTGTCTAATACCTAGTACTTAGTACCTATTACCTAGTGTCTAATACCTAGTACCTAGTGTCTAGTACCTAGTGTCTAGTGCCTATTACCCAGTGTCTAATATCTAGTATCTAGTACCTAATACCTATTACCTAGTGTCTAATACCTAGTATCTAGTACCTAGTGTCTAGTGCCTATTACCTAGTACCTAGTGCCTATTACCTAGTGTATAATACCTAGTACCTAGTGTCTAGTGCCTATTACCTAGTGTCTAGTACCTAGTACCTAGTACCTATTACCTAGTGTCTAATACCTAGTACCTAGTGTCTAGTGCCTATTACCTAGTGTCTAGTACCTAGTGTCTAGTACCTGGTGTCTAGTACCTAGTGTCTAGTACCTGGTGTCTAGTACCTGGTGTCTAGAACCTAATACCTAGTATCTAGTACCTAGTGTCTAGTGCCAATTACCTAGTGTCTAATACCTAGTATCTAGTACCTAGTACCTATTACCTAGTGTCTAATACCTAGTACCTAGTGTCTAGTACCTTGTGTCTAGTACCTGGTGTCTAGTACCTAGTGTCTAGTACCTGGTGTCTAGTACCTAGTGTCTAGAACCTAGTACCTAGTGTCTAGTACCTAGTACCTAGTGTCTAATACCTAGTACCTAGTGTCTAGTGCCTATTACCTAGTGTCTAATACCTAGTATCTAGTACCTAGTGTCTAGTGCCAATTACCTAGTGTCTAATACCTAGTACCTAGTGTCTAGTGCCTATTACCTAGTGTCTAATACCTAGTTTCTAGTACCTATTACCTAGTGTCTAATACCTAGTACCTGGTGTCTAGTGCCTATTACCTAGTGTCTAATACCTAGTACCTAGTGTCTAGTGCCTAGTACCTGGTGTCTAGTACCTAGTACCTAGTGTCTAGTAGCTAGTGTCTAGTACCTGGTGTCTAGTACCTAGTGTCTAGTACCTAGTGTCTAGTACCTAGTACCTAGTGTCTAATACCTAGTATCTAGTACCTAGTGTCTAGTGCCAATTACCTAGTGTATAATACCTAGTACCTAGTGTCTAGTGCCTATTACCTAGTGTCTAATACCTAGTACCTAATGTCTAGTGCCTATTACCTAGTGTCTAGTACCTAATACCTAGTACCTA